>JANAVB010026799.1:26437285-26464785 GCA_029216955.1 Iris pallida
TTACATGTATATCTTGTATTCATATATAGCATTCATTATATACTTTCATGCATACATTGTATATCATTCTTTTATTTATACATTTATGCATTGCTTACATACATTACATTGATTGCATTCCTACATGCTTTTATTCAACCATATATATACATTAATGTAAAGAGGATACATATCATATATATATCATTTCATTCATCTAACATATCATGCATTACATACTCTATATTCATTTAATATCCATACTACATAGGCTCATAGGTTACACAAAATGCCTATGACGTATAGTCACTCTTCTACTTAAAACCAATACTGTAACAATTGGACCTTCACTAAATTCTAAGATTAAAGTATGTCGTAGCCCTTTGTGTTAGCTTTCCGAAACGGATCACATTTTCGTGTCCGAAAGCTCCCGGAATTGCAAAAATACCGAAATGCGTTTATCTTTCGGATAGCTGACACTCAAATAGTTTTACAGAAAGTTCCAGAATAATTTTGGCTTAGTAAATATATATTTGGAAATCTAACTTCGATACGGTTCTTTTAAAAAATGAAAGATTAATCGGAGTTCTAAGCTAAAAGTTATGACATTTCTAAGTTGCTTGAGTTAATAAAAACGTAGATGAATATTATGACGAATTTGAGTTGTTTTGGACAAAAAAAACACATGTAGGCTAAGATGCTTGGATACCAACATAGGTATCCAAATGAAACTCATCCTAACATCCTAACTAAGATCAATCCACTCTCTAACCATTCTAAAACTGAATTTAAATATCTATTTAAACTATTATCATACATACATACACATGGGGTGTCCTAATTTAGGATCTATCAAGTAGGACATAAGGTATATATCTAAAATCCTCAAGAGAGCTCCAAATTGTCTCAAATTTGAATCTAAATAGGGTACATGCATGTGAGTGGATCCTATGGATTCAAAACTAACTAATATGCATAGAAAATCAATTTAGAGGGTTGGTTTTACCTATTGGGAGTGGAATTCCAATGATACTCCCAAGGACACTGCTCCGACACGAAGATCTTCCAAAAAGGACACTCTTCCTTGAACTTTGCTCCAAATCATTGCTAGCACCCTCCCTTGGTAGTATGAGAAGGTTGGATGGAAGTTTTGGTGGAGAGATGTAAGGATTTGGAGATCAAATCAAAGAGGGAAGCTCTCTAATTTGGGGAAGAACATTTTGTAAAGGAAAAGAGGCAAGATGGAATGAAATAAAAGGAAGGGAGGCTAACCTAGCTATAGTGGCTGCTATTAAACCCTATTTGGGCTTTGGGAGAAAGTCCAATAAGGCCTCAACTAGTCCTCTTGGTTAATTTTAAGTTAGGTTCAAGTTTGGGATCAAAAGGGTTAAATTAGGTTCAAGTTTGGGATCAAAAGGGTTAAATTTAAGCCTCTAACTTAACCAATCTAACAAGTGGGATTAGTCTAAACTCACTAACTTATTTAGTGGGGTTTGTGGGCCATAACTAACTAATCTTGGGATCCCGTCTACAGTAAGCTACCCGGGTCACTAACACAAGTCGGAACGAAACGAAACTCAAACCCGACTAAACAAATCCCATAAAATCAATATAAAAATATAAAAATTTCCAAAATATTAAAATATGAAAAATGACCAAAATTATAATACATCAATTTAAATATTATTAAAATCATCTAAAATTCACCAATTAATTAAAATCCTAAATAATTCAAAAGTCACAAAATGACCAAAATATCCTTAGCCTAAAAAGTTGTAAATAGTCATTCTAATCACATGGTTAGGTCCCCATGGTCATGGTTAGTCTCTAGGCTCAACGGTTCTAGGGTTCACTAACTAACACATCAAAATTATAATTCACCAATTTTAAATAGTATTAAATTAATTAAAAATTCCCATAAATCATAAATTTTATTATTAAATAATAAACTTTTACAAAAGTTTAAAATTATCCTCATTTTAGAAAAGTGGGTGTTATAAGTCTACTCTCCTTAGAAAAATCCGTCCTCAAAATTAAGATGGTCGTACTTCTTCTGGAGTCTCGTCCCCAACAATCAAAGTCTCAGAACTTACCTAAATCATACAATTTAAAAGAATGGCATACAGGGTCATGGCATATGGTGGCAGTTGAAAGTCTCATCTAGGTATACTAGTCATGCTAAACCAAAACGGTCATAGGGTATCAAAACATACAAACAATCTGGGGTGATAAACTGGAAAAGTTACAGAAACAATAAATCATCAAGGCTGTAAGGCAGTCTACCATCCTATATGAAAACTGGTAATTATCAAAAATAAAATAAAATAACTAATAATTATCTATAAAGGGGTACTATTCAAAAAAAAATCAAAATCAAAAGTTTAAAGAATGAAAGTCAATAGCATTGAAATCCAATCACAATATATATTAAGAAAATTTAGTCTCGATACGATCTAAGTTGATCAATTTTGGATAATCAAGATTTGGACAATATGGGGGACAAGGTCATCGAAGTCTGAGCACGAGCATACAAGGATAGAGATTCAGGTCACAATTAAATTTAATTCAATTGAGTACGACCCAAGATATTAATATGATAAGAAAAGATGATCAAAGTCGATTGGTCATGATTAAGGGAGCTAGGATTCAATGATATTGAAAACTTTTAAAGGGTGATTCAAAGATATAGAATAAGTCAAATTTCTCCTTTTAAAGGGAAAACAAGAGAAAAGATTTTATAGGAAAGTCAAGTTAATCATCTCTCTCTGATACTATCAAGTTTATCATTTGCCAATCATATTTTTATCTCACAAGTCCCAATATAAAAATCAACCTTTATATGACTACCATCAAAATTATATCCTTCCATCATAAAGATTTGACCTTGCCATGATCACCATAGGCTAAATTTCTAAGTTTCGAAACATTATTCATGAAGCATACCCTTCTTACTAGGAATCAAAACTGACCACTTAATCATCATAAATCTAAATTCTTCCACCTTGTCCTAAATTGGATCCGAAGCCTCTAAATCAAGTTTTATGTAATCCTTGAACTTATTCAATTTACTCTCCTTGTATTATTTAAATCTAAACCCACTAGGCCTTACAAACTTATTCTTTATTATAAATTCAACCTTTATATTTCCTTCAACATACACGTTCAATATTATTCTCTTGAAATTTAAAATTTTCACAAAATCTCTATATTTTATATAACTCAAAATCCTTACATTCTTTTTGTTTCTAGCCATTTCTTACAATATCTTATTCAATTTCGTATCATCATTGCATATAGTTAAAATCTCTTCTCTATTACTAAATTCCTAAATTTAACATCATAGCCTTAAAGTGTAACGTCTCAAGAATCAATAACCAAAATTTATCCATGTTCTCGAAACTAAGTTGACCTCGGATATCCTCATCAGTTATGAAATACATCTATGAATTATTCATACCCAAAAGATTTCTCTAAGTATGATTGTTCCTAAATTGATAATATAACTCTCTTGATTTTATCCTCAAATTCAGTCGCATCTCCATCCCAAACCTATATCAAGGTCCATCATATTATACCCCTAACAAGATTATCACAAGATAACAAATCAAGTCTTTTCCAAGTTAGATGATTTACGTTACTTCCTCGACCTTTCGAAGGTGAAAAGATATGAAGATTCAAGGGTTTCAAAGTATAGCTGACAGAATTATATACGAGACAGGTAATTGATGTAATCAGGACAATTTTATTTTTTATTTTTAAAAAAATAGTAATACAAAAAATAATGGCAAGAAAGAAATAATGATAAAATCTGTTCTTCATCAACTGTTAAAAAAATGAACCCATTTAAGATAAAATATGATACCATACACGTCTTCCTGAAATTATGTTGTCAGAATTTTGCCATGCCAGTAAGCTTAGCTGCAATAAACAATAGAGTTCATAACGAAGGTATACACCCTATAGTCATGTTATCTAGAATTCTTACCACGCCACCCGGTATGGCTGCAAGAAAATCTAGATTTCATAATTAGGATAAGTATATCTAAATCAGGCTCTACGTCCTTGTCATGCTAGCAAATATGACTACAATAAATTCTAAACTCCATAAATAAAGTAGATTTTTACCTTTCTTACTGTCCTTATCAAGTATGTTATCAGGTTATACCTTAATTCCAAAAAGATATGTATATATATATATATATATATATTATATATATATTATATATATATATAAATATAAATATAAATACAAACTCAAATTCAAGAACTAACATCAAGATTCAAAATTCAACAATAATCTATCAAAAATCAAATTCAATAACAGGAAGTAAGGGTGAATCAAATCAATGGAAAAACAGATTTCAAATCGAAGTTAAAATAAGATTCTCAAGGATCGTCCCTGGAATCTCTCAAGAAATTCTAACAGTGATTGAGTATCCTCTCATTCTAACACCAACTTCTTATCTCTAATCGCAGGTGCGCAGCAGTACAACTAATCGTCGTACTACCACGACTTCGCACAAATACGAATCTCGACCTGCATGGGCCACCAATAAAATTGTGTCGCGACCCGCACCCAGTATAGGGCACGAGAAGTGGGTACGTCCAGCCTACGTCGCAGTGTCGATGGTAGAACGCTGTTCTAGGTCACAATTAAAACTAAATACAATATGATATACTCTTCATACGGAGGACAATCACAGCAGGATATAACTTAATCACCAAAACTAGAATTAGCACGATAAGATAACTACGAATCCCAAAAGAAGTACAACAGAGAGAAATAAATTTTGGTATTATCAACACCAACTCAAACAAGCACAAAATAAATACAACTCAAGATAACTAAAAATAAAATAAGAAAAAATCTAGCCATCTACTCCAACCTCTACTGTGTCTCATCTAGGCTAGCACGTAACCTCCAAGCTATCTGTAAAATTTATCAACAGGTCCAGTCAGGACGGGAGCGAGCACAATTCATCTCACGCAGTTCATATCATAACAGGAATATAAAGCATGCAATCGAGTAAGATACATGAATCGCTGAAAGAAAGGACATAAAATAAAGAGATGTCTGTAATGGAAATATCTACTATAAGTAAAGAACTAACAGTGAACTAGTGATTTAAAGTACAAGATAGACATGTGAACGGATTGATAATAAATATGAGAGTTTGTACATGGCTACACTACTTTAGAAATATTCACATGACCATTTCTACTCCCCCATCCCCAATCAATACACAAGGATCCGTTCAAGTTATATTATTGTACATAATATCACATGGGGGCCCATAAATGGGTACACATGAATGTAAACATGGGGGCTCCGTGAACATGAGAGTACATGAATCACGAGATTGCACATGAATGGTGAAAGCACATGAATTCATGATGAAAGTGAAACGCACATGACATGATGTATCCGATGCTTTCGAGAGGGATAACATTGCATGAAAAGATCCATATAGTACTAATCCGTGTTACCATCGTGACAGCATCAAGTAAAATAATCTAGAGCAAGAATATAAGTCCTAGTAAGTATGAAACGGTCAGAAAATGTACTCGCCTGATACCCTGAATAGCTGATATAAAAAGATGGCCAACTGGAGTCACAGAGTCCTAGTTAGAGCAACATAGGTTATAAAGAGTTCAATTTATATGGTAATTGAAATTATAATGTAATCTACATGAGTCTAAGTCAATCTAGGTCAAAGTCAACTCTTGGTCAACTATGGTCAACTATAAAGTCAAACTAGGTCAACTCTAGTCAACTGTGGTCAAACTAGCTAGGGTTGGGTCAACAATGGTCAACTAGTCTAGATTAGTCAATTCTAGGTCTAAACAAACTAAGTCTATGCAAATCACATATCCAAGATAGCTACTAACTCATAGCCTAAGTCACTTGCTAAACCAAGCACAAAACTAAATCATAAGCTAACAAGGCACACAAACTTAGTCATATAATGTATATATATTATTCACATTCACATATTCATATACATAGATATATGAATATGTGAATGGATATGTGTTAATGTTCTTAGATAAAAAAATGTGTGTGACATGGGATACATGGTAAAATATATATATATATATATATATATATATATATATATATATAGAAGGAGAGGTAAAAGAGTAAGTGAGTGTGTGTGTGTGTGTGTGTTAGGCATGTGTGTGAAAGGATATGTGTTAATGTTCTCAGATTTAGTGATAGGTAGGTGTATGTGACATGGGATACATGGTGTCAAATGGTGTATGAATGCATGTGTGTAAAAGGTTATTGGTTAACTCAGTTTATAGAAATGCATACATACATACATACTTATATTGCATACATGCATACATACATATCATGTATACATACATACATTGTATACATGCCTACATATATATCATATATGCATACTTGCATTTATTCATGCACCTATACATACATATAGATGCATACATACATATCATGTATACATACATACATACATACATACATACATTGCATACATGCCTACATACATATCATATATGCATACTCTATATTATATTATATTCATTCCTGTATGGATGTATACATATAATATATGCATACAAACTCATATATTTAACTCAAAAAAATGTGAATACATACATTACATTACCTTAACACACACACACACACACGCACACACACACACACACACACACACACGCACACACACACACACACACATATATATATATATATATATATATATATATATATATATATATATATATATATATATAATCCATTCATAAAATATATATATATATATATATATATATATTTTATGAATGGATTATATATATATATATATATATATATATATATATATATATATATATATATATAATCCATTCATATCCCATATACATGCATACTTCAGTTCAGGCATTCACATATCATTAAGTTGCATACATATACTTATTTTTATTACATACATGTCATTCATGCAAATTACATACTTACATGCATCTATACATTATATACATTGTATACAACATATAAAAATAGAAGAGAGAAAAAAGGGAAAAACTGAAATAGAAAGGGAAGTGAAGAAAAACATGTAAGAAAAATAAAAAACAGTGGACATATACATGCTTGTATCATATATTCTACATTACCAAACATGCTATCATTATATATTGTATTACATTATGTATACATTATGCATTCATATCTATCATTACGTGTATACCTTGCATTCATATCTAGCATTCATTATATACTTTCATGCATACATTGTATATTATTCTTTCATTCATGCATTTATGTATTGCTTACATACATTACATTGATTGCATTCCTACATGCTTGCATTCAACCATATATATACATTAATGTAAAGAGGATACATATCATATATATATATCATTTCATTCATCTAACATATCATGCATTACATACTCTACATTCATTTAATATCCATACTACATAGGCTCATAGGTTACACAAAATGCCTATATCGTATAGTCACTCTTCTACTTAAAACAAATACTGTACCAATTGGGCCTTCACTAAATTCTAGGATTAAAGTATGTCGTAGCCCTTCGTGTTAGCTTTCCAAAAATTCAAATGGATCGCATTTTCGTGTCCGGAAGATCCCGGAATCGCGAAAACATCGAAACGCGTTTGTCTTTCGGATAGCTGACACTCAAATAGTTTTACAGAAAGTTCCAGAACGATTTTGGCTTATTAAAATATATATTTGGAAAGCTAACTTCGATACGGTTCTTTTAAAAAAATGGAAGATTAATCGAAGTTCTAAGCTAAAAGTTATGACATTTCTAAGTTGCTTTGGTTAATAAAAATGTGGATGAATATTATGACGAATTTGAGTTGTTTTGGACAAAAGAAACACATGTAGGCCAAGATACTTGGATACCAACATAGGTATCCAAATGAAACTCATTCTAACCATCCTAACTAAGATCAATCCACTCTCTAACCATTCTAAAACTGAATTTAAATATCTATTTAAACTATTATCATACATACATACACATGGGGTGTCCTAATTTGGGATCTATCCAGTAGGACACAAGACACATATCTAAAATCCTTAAGAGAGCTCCAAATTGCCTCAAATTTGAATCTAAATGGGGTACATGCATGGGGATGGATCCTATGGATTCAAAACTAACTAATATGCGTAGAAATCAATTTAGAGGGTTAGTTTTACCTATTGGGAGTGGAATTCCAATGATACTTCCAAGGACATGGCTCCGACACGAAGATCTTCCAAAAAGGACACTACTCCTTGCACTTTGCTCCAAATCTTTGCTAGCACCCTCCCTTGGTAGTATGAGAAGGTTGGATGGAAGTTTTGGTGGAGGGATGTAAGGATTTGGAGATCAAATCAAAGAGGGAAGCTCTCTAATTTGGGGAAGAACACTTTGTGAAGGAAAAGAGGCAAGATAGAATGAAATGAAAGGAAGAGAGGCTAACATAGCTATAGTGGCTGCCATTAAACCCTATTTGGGCCTTGGAAAAAGGTCCAATAAGGCCTCAACTAGTCCTCTTGGTTAATTTTAAGTTAGGTTCAAGTTTGGGATCAAAAGGGTTAAATTTAAGCCTCTAACTTAACCAATCTAACAAGTGGGATTAGTCTAAACTCACTAACTTATTTAGTGGGGTTTGTGGGCCATAACTAACTAATCTTGGATCCCGTCTACAGTAAGCTACCCGGGTCACTAACACAAGTCGGAAAGAAACGAAACTCAAACCCGACTAAACAAATCCCGTAAAATCAATATTAAAATATAAAAATTCCCAAAATATTAAAATATGAAAAATAACCAAAATCATAATACATTAATTTAAATATTATTAAAATAATCTAAAATTTACCAATTAATCAAAATTCTAAATAATTTAAAAGTCACAAAATGACCAAAATATCCTTAGCCTAAAAAGTTGTAAATAGTCATTCTGATCACTTGGTTAGGTCTCCATGGTCATGGTTAGTCTCTAGGCTCAACAGTTCTAGGGTTCACTAGTTAACACATTAAAATTATAATTCACCAATTTTAAATAGTATTAAATTAATTAAAAATTCCTATAAATCATAAATCCTATTATTAAATAATAAACTTTTACAAAAGTTCAAAATTATCCTCATTTTAGAAAAGTGGGTGTTACACAAACCCCAAAAGAATATATAAGGCCATTATTTATTATATAAAATATAATTATCAATTTAATAGCGGTAACATATATATAACAACCATTTAGAAAAGTTAAAATTATTTACTAGACCATTAAAATAAAATACCAATATATATTTACAATTGACATTTTTGGACGTACCACAAGACTACATGGGCTTGGATTTGGTTTGGGTCAAGTCCGGGCTAAATTGGTACAACTGGGTCTCCTAAAAAGTCTTTATAATTTAATAGTTAAATTGTTTATAGGGGTTAAGTCACAACTTTGACTTATTTTTCTAGTTGGGACACTGCTATGGCTAGGCCTTCGCTAGCATGGCAAATATACTAGTCAAAGCACACAACTACACTAGTCGTGCCAAAATTTCTAGTTGATATGCACCCCAAAACTTGACCATGACTAAAGCCATATATATATATATATATATATATATATATATATATATATATATATATATTTATATATTTTTATATATATATATATATATATATATTAGGTTATTATAAATATAATCATGTATATACAAAATTGTATTTAAACCTATTTGGCTTTATAACATTCCAACATAAACTCAAAATAATTCTACTAGATCATGGCTACCTAACATGGCTCTACCAAGGCCCATTGACCTAGTTTGGAGACGGTATGGTTTATCGAACCAAAATAGACTCTAATGATCTATTAATTGGGTCTTGTGTGCCATCTAAAAATAAATAACACATGGAAACTCGATTGAGTGGCACACCTTTGGCATGTGTATCGTAGGTTCAAAATGGATCAAAACTATATATTTGGTCAAATGATTTTGATCGATGTCGAGTTCCGAACTCACGTTAGAAGTTAGGTCTAGAATTACGGTAAACGGTCGAATAGACTAAATTGACCTGAAGTTGTACGAAGTCAAAAGAATGTTAGGAAACAAGTTTAGGTGGGACATGATTGTTTGCCATTAAAATTGTTTGATTGAAAACTTTAATACAAACAGAACAGTGTTACAATGTAGGACTTAGATGTAGTCCTAGGAGTAAACTTTTGTTTAAGCTGGGTCCTTAGTGCCAATGGAGCGAGTGGTAATGTGTTGATTCCGTTGACCGGCTGACGACGGTTATCGGTTCTCTGAAGGTGTGGATTGCTCTGGGTGCTGGAGCTTGCTGAGAGGAGGGAGACATTTAGTGTATGTATCTGCCTCTCTGATGATTCCTTGTATGTTCGTTGTGGATTCTGTCTGTGTGTGTGAAGGAGAAGATCCTTCTATTTATAGTTTTACAGGCTGGCTGCTCATGCACGCATGTAGGATACGCCAGTGTGTGGGGACGCCACGTGGAGGTTGCTGATGGAGGCGCGTAGATGATGCGTCCTGATTGAGGGGGAGAACTCTTCATACTGCTGTTGTGAGCCGGCACGTAGCAGAGGAGAAGATCTTTCCGTTGCTGAAATCTTGGACGAGTTGAGTCAAAGGACACGTGTCATCGACTCATGGCTCGAAGATCTCGGATTTGGTGGGGGGAAGTAATCTGGTGAGCTGCGCCTTGATTGGGCACAGGAGGAGGCTGCGGCTCATAACCTTTAGGGGTTACAAACTGTTTAGAGTGCATGGCTTTTGAGGCACATGCATGCGACTTTTCTTCTGTCTTTTGGGATCAGAGATCAGTCTGGGGCGCATGGCTTTTGAGGCACATGCAAAGCTTCAACTGGAGACTCTTCTTCTGTCTTTAGGGATCAGTGAAGGGTCTGAGGCACATGGCTTTTGAGGCACATGCTGGTTTGGACGCATGGCCGTAGAGGCGCATGCGGATGGCCACGTGGCAGTAGCCGTCGGAATAGAGTCATGATGACGCTGACGTTGCCGACGCTTCGTTCTCTGAAAAAGCTGTCAACTGTTCAGACTTTGGGAAGCGTGCTGCCAACTCTGGTGTCAGTTCAGCATTTAACGTTTGTGACGTTCGATGGACAACTGAGTGGGCACATTGGTTGGTGTTCCACTCGGTATGGAGATGTGTGGGGGCGCATCCTCTGTAATGCGCCTGGTACTGAAGAGCGCATCTATGTGATGCGCCTGATGCCGAAGGGCGCGTCCGTGCATGGCGCATCTTCATTGGTCCGTCTGTTGAGTTCTTCAGAGCATTAGTGGCTCCCTGACTTAGCTGAATTCGAAGAGGCGAGTTCATTCATAAAAAATACAAGTTCATTGCACTGACTTCGGAAAGGTTGCCACTTGGCGCATGGGTTTGATTTGCCCTGGCCTATGAATAGCAACAGTTTGAGAGAGTCTTGTTGTCTCTCCCTTGACTTCACGACGAAGATGGATTCGACTGATCCTCCTCTTTGGCAAGACATTGTACTGTGGATGATGGTTCTCCTTGTTCAAAGAAGCTTTGACGGTGAACTCCTTCAGAAGATAATAGCCCCAGGCTGGTAGATGCACCTGTACGTTGACGAAGAAGTGATTCACTCTGACGGGGCAGAGTGATGCGTTGGGAGACATGTACAGCATGTTGCAACTGTTGGAACACAGACTGCCTTGGTGGTGGAGCCACTGTCTTGCGGTAGCAGCAGTTGATGACGACCGTAGCACAAGTGTGCCCTGTGAGGGGCACATTATGCTTGTTGGTCGGCTCTCCTGATCGACGCTTGTGAGTGATCACGTTGCACAGATCGTTGGAGGAGAGTGCCACCTTCGTACCCCCTTCAGACGCATGGCAAGGCCAAGCGTCAGGGTGGTCAAGTGAGAGTGCCACCTTCGTGCCCCCTTCAGGCGCATGGCAAAGCCAAGTGCCGGGGTGGTCAAGTGAGTGCTACGCCCCCTGATCTAATACCAAGCAGGCATCACGATCAGTAGTGGAGGAACCACAGCATTTGAAGTGACTTGAACGGACCTCAGACGCACAACCAGAGGAGGCACGGGAGTTCAAGACCACTGGGTTTGCCTTGCTCGACTTGGTTGTGAACGCAATAGATGCGCCCAAGTGAGATAAGAACTTTGAAGGTCGGCTCGTTTCTGGCGCCGCAGCACCCGAGTCGACCTTGTACAGCTTACCATCAGCAGCACGGATGATTGTGAGTGCATGCTTCTGGTTTACTGCTGGCATAGCACGTTTGAGGCGCATGGCCTGTGCCGCCTTGGACTTCTTCGTACTAGCCCGTGGGGCGCATAGTACTCAGAGTCCAAATTATCCTCGCCATGACAGCGAGTGAAGAACTTGCAGCCAACCCAGAAGAATACTGCAACTTTTGTGGCTCGAACGGGCTCCCTGGATAATGGGCTCCCTCTTCTTTATTTATTTTTGGTCCCTTTTCAAAGGAGGCAAGAGGTCTCTATATATAGAGTGGAATGAGGCCTCCCTTCTTCTCCTTTCCGATGTGGGATTAAAAGAAAGATCCCTTCTTTTTCATGCTTCTACAAGACCCCCTTCAAAGTTTTTAAAACTTTTGGACAAGTTTTGAAATACTTTGAACAAGAAGCATGAATGGTAGAGCTGTTTAGGTGTGGCAATCCTATCAGAGGTAGTATGGACGTGATAGGTTTGGGTACTTCTACTGGGGAATTTATATGGACTTATCATCCATGGCGCACCTTGGTTTTAGGTACAGATAATAAGTTGAGAGAGAGAGAACCAACATATTTACTCAGAGGTAATATGGACGTGGTAAATGTGGGATTGATGGTAGAGCTTTTCCTACTCAGAGGTGATATGGACGTGGTAGGAATGATCTTGGGGGTACGCTGAACAACTCAGAGGTGATGGACGTGGGAGTTCTGCGATCAATGTACAATAACGCAGGGGTTGTTTGTACAAGATGTTTACTCGGAGGTAATGTGGACGTGGTAAACATGAAGGGTAGCGTAGGCTTACGAAGTGTAAGATTCCGCTCTGTAGGGTGTAGAGAGACAACTCAGAGGTAATATGGACGTGGTTATCTTTCTACTGGAAGATGCCACGAAACAGCTGGGTTTCGGAAGCGTATGAGGGGAAGTACATGTCTGGAGGATGTCAAGAATAGTACTTCTTTAGGAACTTGCCGTTGATGGGCATCATGAACAAGTCCCCATTGGGTTTGGCGAGGCGGTAAGCACCATTTGAGTATACCATCTCTATGATGAAAGGTCCTTCCCACTTGGGCTCGAACTTTCCTGGTGTCTTGTGGGTCAACACCATAGGTCTTCTGACTGCTAAAACCAGGTCGCCAACTTAGAAAGTCCTCTGTTTGACCTTCTTGTTGAAAGCCTGTGATATACGGGCTTGGTAGAGCTCGATGCGTTGTTGAGCTAGGAGACGCTTTTCGTCAAGTGCCTCCAGTTCCCGCAGACGACGACGTTGATTGTCCTCTTCTGTGAGTTTGTTTGTGATTGCTACGCGGAGTGAAGGTATCTGTATCTCGAGAGGCAGTACTGCTTCGCTCCCATAGACCAGGAAGAATGGAGTGTTGCCAGTTGGGGTCCGTACCGTTGTACGGTAAGCCCAAAGGCATTCGCCAAGCTTTTCGTCCTAGTCACGTTTGTTGGATGACACAACCTTTTTGAGCAACCCAACGATAGTTTTGTTGAATGCCTCAGCCAATCCATTTGCTGCCGGATTGTAGGCGGTTGAGGCCACATTCTGAATGCGATTCTTGTCACAGAACCTGCTGAAAATGTGGCTGATAAACTGAGGACCATTGTCATGGATGATCCGCCGGGGTACTCCGAAACGGTAAATGACATGGTGTTTGATAAAGCTGACCACCCTGGAGCTTTTTACTTCTGCTAGTGGAACTGCTTCCACCCATTTGGAGAAGTAGTCGGTGATGGCCAGGATGAAACGGTGTCCTCTCGATGAAGGGGGGGTGATTAGCCCTACAATGTCCATGCCCCAGGCTTCGAAGGGCCAGGAGGCGACTGTAGGATGTAGCAGCTCTGATGGTGTATGTATGAAGTCTGCATGAAGTTGGCACGCGTGGTACTTCTTAGCATATTCGACAGCATCGGCAGCCATGGTTGGCCAGTAGTAGCCCATACGTCGCAGTCGATCTTGCAACTTAGGACCGGGTTGATGAGCTCCACAAGTTCCGTCATGAGCTTCTTGAAGAGCCTTGGCTGCTTCTTCGTTGGACAGGCATCGAAGGAGGAGCCCATCGAAGGAGCGTCGGTACAACGTTTTGGTAGCCGTATTATAGTAGAATCGAAGAGAGCGTCTTCTGACTGAGACGGCTTCTTTCGGGTCCTCTGGAAGGATTCCATAGACAGCGAAGTCGATGAACGGGAACCTCCAGTCTCGGACATTAACACCAGTGTTTGTCGGCATGGCGTGAGCCACCCGCAAGCATAGGTTGTTTCTGGGACAAACCAGATCTCGTCCCGTTACCGTGATATAGTGTTGAGTCCCAAAGGGCGCTGCTAATGAGGCTGCGAGGCCGGCCAGAGCATCGGCCTCCAAGTTTTGTAAACGGGGGACATGTTCAATGAAGAACCCGGTAAAGGTTGAAATAATGTTCAACGCGACTTCATGATAAGGGATTAAATCTTCATGGCGAACTTCGTATTGTCCCCAAACCTAGTTTACGACGAGTTTTGAGTCGCCGTAAGCTTCCAGATGGTCGACCCCCAGCTGTTGTGCGAGCTGGAGTCCCATGACGAGTGCGTTGTACTCGGCAACGTTGTTGGAGCACGGCTTCGAAAGAGAGTACGCACGCTGGATGACCAGCTGATCGGGGGAGACTAAGACTACCCCCACTCCTGCGATGATTTGGCCTTTGGGGCCTGTTCTCGAAGCGCCGTCGAAGAACATCCGCCAAACGGAGCTTCCTTCGGTGACATTGGATTCTTGGACCTCATTCGGGATGTCTTCATAGAGTTTTGAGGATTCTGGGATAGGGTGTGCAGCTAAAAAGTCAGCTAGCGCTTGACCCTTAACAGCTTTTTGCGGCACAAACACCATGTTGTACGGTGTTAGCAAGATCGCCCATGTAGCCAGTCGGGAGTTCAATGATCCTGGCTTCGTCATGAGGACTCTGAGCGGATTGACTCGAGAAATGACATGAATTGTCTGACCCGAGATATAATGACGAGTCTTCTGGATGGCAAACACCAAAGCCAAGCACTCCTTTTCGACGGGGTTGTACCGGTGTTCGGCCCCGATGAGTATTCGACTGAGGTAGTAGATTGCTTGCTCGTAGCCTGTATCGCTGTTTTGAGCCAGCAGAGCGCCAAGAGAATGATCCATGGCACGGACGTAGAGGAGAAATGGTTTGCCGGTGACTGGCGCTACCAGGACTGGTGGGCTTGTTAAGTAAGCCTTGATGTCGTCGAAAGCCTTTTGGCACTCCTCTGTCCAGACGTAGGAGACTCCCTTCTTCATGAGCTGAGTAAAGGGTTGACATCTACCGGAGAGGTTCGCTATGAACCTCCGGATATATGCCAGACGTCCCTGTAAGCCCCGAAGTTCTCGGAGGTTCTTCGGAGGGTCCATGTTGAGGATGGCTTTGGTTTTCTCAGGATCAACATGAATGCCTTTCGCTGTGATGACAAAGCCCAAGAATTTGCCGCTAGAAACCCCCAAAAAAGATTTAGCGGGGTTCATTTTGAGTTGATGTGCCCGCATGAGATCGAAGACCGTCTTCAGGTCCTGTAGATGATCTCTTTTGAGGCGGCTCTTGACTGCGATGTCGTCAACATAGCATTCGACTATTTTGCAAAGATGTTGACGGAAGATGGTGCTTATAGCTCGCTGGTATGTCGTACCGGCGTTCTTCAAGCCGAAGGGCATTACTGTGTAGCAGAAAACACCCTTTGGAGTCCTGAATGATGTGTGTTTTACGTCATCGGGAAACATCTTGATTTGATGGTAGCCTGAATACCCGTCCATGAAGGACATGTGCTCAAAGCCACATGTGTTATCGATCATCACATCAGTGATTGGAAGCGGGAATTCGTCCTTCGGGCAAGCAGAGTTGAGATTCCTGAAGTCGATACAGACTCGTATCTTCCCGTTCTTCTTGGTGACAGGAACGATATTGGCTACCCAATCCGGGTGTTGTTCCTCACGGATGAAGCCGCTGGTCAAGAGTTTGTCTACCTCCTGATCGATGGCATTCATGATGTCCGGACGGAAGCGTCGCTGCTGTTGTTTGATAGGTTTGGCATCAGGTAAGATGTTCAACCTATGCATTGCGATCTGTGGGTCGAGTTCCGGCATGTCTTCATAGCTCCAGGCGAAGACGTCGATATACTCTTTAGCCAGTTGGATTAAAGATTCTCGATCTTCTCCTTCTAGGCTTTTACTGATGAAGATGGGTTTGGAAGAAGACCCATCTCCGAGGTCGATCTGCTCGACTTCGTCTTCGGTGGGAGGTTCGCGTAACTCAAAACGAGATTCCCATTGTTCTCCTAGGCGTTGGGCCCAGGGTTCTTCTTCGAAGGGTTCTGGCGCTTGGTCTTCGCCTTCACCTTTTTGAGGTTGTGCTGACGTCATGTTAGCTGACAGCACTTTCCTGAAGACTGATTCGATACTGGTATCGGAATCCCAAGTCGATGCTTCGGACGAGTGGGAATGTTCTATGTCTTCTGCATCTGAACTCTCTGGGGTTGATGGCGGCGTGACATAGCCTAACCCACATCCAGTCCGATTATAATAGTCCTGTGGCTTTCCATTGGGCATCGAAAGTCGGACAGGGAGATGCCGACCCTTGCCGTAGTTTAAGCCTTTGTTGCTTTTCAGGTCGTAGCCCATCTTTTGGATGATGTGCTTTGCCGCATCCGTATACCGATAGACTTGTACTCTGCCGGTATCAGGTTCGAGCTCGATTGACGGGAGGTTCCGATGACGCTCGACTTTGCCCGAGATGATGGTGCCTTGGTCTCGGCTCCGTGGAGGGACTATGAAGACTCCTTGAGACGGGACTACTCGATTATGGTAGACGGTCGTTATTTGTGTTTGCAACGACCGTAGAGCGTGGTCTAATGTATACATGGCATTCCAGTGTGGAAGACAAGAATAATTAAAAGATACTCTATTATTGATAAAATACGAGATCTTATCCCGTGGGATTACATTGTCAAAGGAGGGTGCCTCTACATCAGCCGAGATATAATCACCAAGCTCCTCGTCTGTAAGAAATGGAGGCGGACTAGGAGAGTCCAACACAGCTTTGGGGTCTGAGAGGGTTATATGAGCCTTCTCTGACACCTTGGATGACTGCGGCGGCTTGCCCTTGAGACGCACCTTGAGAGGCGCCTCGGCTACGCCTCCGGTGAGTGGTGCCTTCCCTTGTAATTTTGCCACCAGGGGAGCCGATGTTTGAGGTGGCTTTCCCTTGAGGCGTATCTTCAGGGGTGCTTCGCGAGCCGGCGCTTTCCCTGATAGCTTGATGCTCATTGGAGGCGCCTTCTGGGGTGGTTTCCCCTTCAGTCAGATTTTCAAGGGGGCATCGGGAGTCGTCTCAGGCTCCATGTCCGGCTCTGCTGCCGTCTCTGCCTCATCATCAGCGTCGTTGGCTTCCTTCTCGTCAATGGGCTTGTACAAGTCGGAATCGGTAAAGTAGGCTTTAATTCCTTTGAAAGGATCGATGTCTGCAAACTCTGTCCGGATGACGCCATTGGTGGATACATACTTCATGCACTGGTGGAGAGTGGAGGGCACCACCATGTACTTATGCAGCCATGGTCGACCGAGCAGGATGTTGTAGTTGACCTCGGCATCTACCACGTAACACGTCACCTCTGTTTTGAGGCTGCCAATGTGACACTTCAGCCGGATCTTGCCCAATGGCTCGCTCTTGCTAGCATTGAAGCCACTGATGGTTGTATTGGAGGGCGCCAGCCGGTACATCGGGATCCCCAGCTTAGATAGCAGCGCCTTCGGAATAATGCTTAGGGAAGACCCAGGATCAATCTGAATCCGGCTCACCTTGACCGAGCCAATGTACCCTGTATAATACAGCGGTCGGTTATGTCGGTGATGCTTGAGCAGTATGTCTTGTTGGGTGAAAGTTATGTTAGGGATAACTTCATCCGCGCAATGACAGTACGCACAAGTAGTTGGGAGGTCTTCAGGCTGCTTGACCTGACTGAGAAAGGATTCAGCGTCCTTCAGAGCTTCGCAGAGAGCTTCTCGGAAATCTTTAGAAAGACGCAGGAGCTCGAACAAAGACAGGCACGCAGGTGTACTGGCTAATTGTGCAAGAATGTCGAAGTTGTGAGGCTTGGGCAGCCCCGAAGCATTCTCCTTCCGTAGAGGTCTGTCAAAACGGGCCTCCACCTGCTTCTGCTTATTGGCTGCCGAGGGCTTAGATGGACCCTCCTCAGGGATGGTGCTAGGAGGCACCACCTCGACGGCGGCTTCACCGGATTGGGAGTTCTGTTGTGCACGCGTTTGCACTGGAAGTGCCTCTTCTGTTGAAGAAGAGACTGTGCGGCAAGACTTGATCTTCCTGCCTTTTGATTTGGAGGTAGGGCGTACCTCCGATTGAGTCACCTCGGAGACGAGGTCGGGGTGAACCCAGAGGACCTCTCCTCGAGATGTGGTGAGCGGGGTGAGTCCACTCACATTGTCACGAGTAGGTGGTAAGTTTACCACCTCCATTGTCGCCTTAGGGATGGGGACGACGCCATCTTGTGTGGTAGTTGGCGGCAAGGTGCCGAACTGAAGCGAAACCACATTGGCCGACACCGTCTTCTCTTCATAGTCGACGGAGATTACATCCGCATTGATCATGCACTGGATGTAATTTTTGAGGACGTAGCAGTCCTTGGTCGGGTGTCCGACAAACCGATGGTAGTGACAGTACCTTGGGTTGTCTACTTTCCCAACTTCATCGGGCCGCTTTGGGTCCGGTAGCTTGATCTTGTCACCCTACTTCAGTATTTCGAAAAGTTGCAGGGTGTCGTCATCATTGAATGAATAAACCTCCTTGGGTCTCGGTGCCAGTGGAGGCTTCTGAGTAGGCGCAGATGCACCTTTTGAGGCATTAACAGTCAATGCCTGTTTCCCCTTTACTTCTCGTCCGGAGCTGTTAGCTGCGGACTTTTTCCCTTTATCGTCAAAGGCGGAGAAGCTGACACCCAGAAGACGTGCATTAGCCGCCTTCTTTTCTGCAGCTTCAGCTTCGATGATCAGGGAGCTCCAGTTAGGAGGGGGGTAGAGTTGAGCCAGAGCTTTACTGCAGGCAACATGTTCATGCTGCAAGCGGAGAGGAGCACATGTTCTGGCATGCCTGGAGGTAGCCTGAAGCAAGCCTGTCGGAAGCGTTCGATGAACGTCCGAACCGTTTCCTTCTCCTTCTGACGTATCTCTATGAGAGACGCCATCGTCATGTCCTTCCCGCTGTCGTAGAAGCAGTCGAGGAAGAGGCGTGTCAGGTCGTCGAAGGACGATATGGAATTGTCGGAGAGGCTGCAGTACCAGTCATACGCCACTCCTTTCAGGGCCCCGACAAAGATACTGGTGAGGAGCGCGTCCTCCTTCGGAAGATGCCCTGTCTGTGACTGGAAGTACGTCAAGTATCGTCGCGGAGAGTCCTTTCCGTCGTATGGGGTGAGTGTTTGTGGTTTATACTTCGGGGAATAAACCACCTTGTTCCACTCGAGGGGATAAGGCTGGGGAATGCCCATTTTCTGGCGTTCCTCTTGCCTATTCTTGGACTCGAAGCGCTTTCGCAGGTCTTTGATCATTTCGACCACATCCTCCTTAGAGCTAGGAGTCGGGGAAGGAGGTACCATCTAGATTGGAGCGTTTGAGGGCTCCGAGGTCCGTGGTGCTTCTGTATCTGAGGGTGCCCGTTGGAGGGGCACACTCGACTCCCCATTAACTCCTGGGTCAGGACCAGTTGAAGGTGTCCTGATCAAGGCTGACCGCATCTCAAACACTGCTTGGGTCAGTGCTTGCATAGAGACAGAGAGGGTTTTGAGTCCTCCCTCCAATGAGTCTATGCGCTGGACTATGTCCTGTGATGGCGCATCAGACTCGACATCATCTCCAGCCATGTATACTGTCCTGACGCGGCCAGGAGTGGATGGATTGGTTGAGGCTTCGCTTTCGGCCTCACTCTCATGCGGGGGAGTCACCTCTCCTGGTGTTGGGCCACCCCCAGCCACATTCTGGAGTTCATCTCCAATAGGTGCATCTGCAAGGGTCTGCTTGCCCTCAGCTCCGTCTTGAAGGACCTCTTCATTTCCAGAACTACCCCCGGCAGTGTCCTGGAGGACATCCTCATTTTGAGGGGCTTCAGGGAGAGTAATCTCGCCTTGATGATGAAGATCCACCGCAGCTGTGCTTTGGACATCTTCGTCTTCGGAAGGAGGCTCAACAAGGGTCTGGCTACCCCCAGCTTCCTCCAAGGACTTCTTCCTCGACCGAGTTCCTTCAAACACTCCAGAGGTGGAGACAGCTGCCTTGGTTTTCCTCGGCTGGCTTTTGGATGAAGACGAGGAATTGGCAGTCGTCTTCCGGATTGATGAGGAGTTGGAGACCACGTTGCATGATGCAACCTTTGGCTCCTCTTCAGCTGACACCTTCGTCCCAAGGCGACGTCAGAGAGGTGTCGATGATTGCAGTCGTTGGAAGACCGACTGTCTTGGTGGAGCTGCCGCCTCGCAACAGCAGTTGATGGTGACCACCGCACAAGTATGCCCCGTAAGAGGCGCATCGTGCTTGTTGGTCGACTCTCCTGACCGGCGCTTGTGAGTGATCACGTTGCGTAGGTCGTTGGAGGAGAGTGGTGCCTTCACACCCCCTTCAGACGTATGGCAAGGCCAAACGCCGGGGTGGTCAGGTGAGTGCTGCGCCCCCTGATCTAATACCAAGCAGGCATCACGATCAGTAGTGGAGGAACCACAACATTTGAAGTGACTTGAACGGACCTCAAACGCACAACCAGAGGAGGCGCGGGAGTTCAAGACCACTGAGTTTGCCTCTCTCGACTTGGTTGTGCACGCAGCAGATGCGCCCAGGCGAGATGAGGACTTTGAAGACCGACTCGTTGTTGGTGCAGAAGCACTTGAGTCAACCTTGTACAGCTTGCCATCGGCAGCGCGCGTGATGACGAGCGCGTGCCTCTGGCCGGCTGCTGGCATAGCACGTATGTGGCGCATGGCCCGTGCCGCCTTAGATTTCTTCGTACCAGCCCGCTGGGGCGCATAGTACTCAGCATCCAAATTCTCCTTGCCATTACAGCGAGTGAGTCTGTCAAAGACAGAGGCTTTTTATGACGTATCAGAGGTGATGCGTGGGGCATTGGCTGCGCCCCTGCTCCGTCGACGTATCTTCCTCGCCTGAGAGGGAGATAGCTGGGGAACGTGGTCGGCCGTACGCTTCCCCAGGAGATGCGCTGCATCGGCGGGCGCACCTTGGTTGCTGAGAACGTCAGCAGGAAGGAAAGGCTGGATTGCTGCATCCCCTTTAGTGGTGGTGCCCGAGGCGTCGACCTTGTGCACTCAGGCCATGCGAATCTTCTTCGGCTTTGGTAGCCGCTTCGAAGGACTCGCACTTCCTTCAAAAATGAACTCCTCGTACGCCTGTTGATTGAGGCGCACGACCAGCGTCTTCTGGGAGGAGCCCACCTTCACGTCGTCGGCCTGTGACACGACTTTCTCAAAAGAGGAGAAAGAAGTCCCCGGCAGAGTCGCCAGCTTGTTTGTCATTAAAATTGTTTGATTGAAAACTTTAATACAAATAGAACAGTGTTACAATGTAGGACTTAGATGTAGTCCTAGGAGTACACTTTTGTTTAAGCTGGGTCCTTAGTGCCAATGGAGCGAGTGGTAATGCGTTAACTCCGTTGACCGGCTGACGACGGTTGTCGGTTCTCTGAAGGTGTGGATTGCTCTGGGTGCTGGAGCTTGCTGAGAGGAGGAAGACGTTGAGTGTCTGTATCTGCCTTTCTGATGATTCTTTGTATGTTCGTTGTGGATTCTGTCTGTATGTGTGAAAACGAAGATCCTTCTATTTATAGTTTTGCAGGCTGGCTGCTCATGCACGCATGTAGGATGCGCCAGTGTGTGGGGAAGCCACGTGGAGGTTGCTGATGGAGGTGCGTAGATGATGCGCCCTGATTGAGGGGGAGAACTCTTCATACTGCTGTTGTGAGCCGGCACGTAGCAGAGGAGAAGATCTTTCCATTGCTGAAATCTTGGACGAGTTGAGTCAAAGGACACGTGTCATCGACTCATGGCTCGAAGATCTCGGATTTGGTGGGGGGAAGTAATCTGGTGAGCTGCGTCTTGATTGGGCGCAGGAGGAGGCTGCGGCTCATAACCTTTAGGGGTTACAAACTGTTTAGAGCGCATGGCTTTTGAGGCGCATGCAGGCGACTTTCCTTCTGTCTTTCGGGATCAGAGATCAGTCTGGGGCGTATGGCTTTTGAGGCACATGCAAAGCTTCAACTGGAGACTCTTCTTCTGTCTTTAGGGATCAGTGAAGGGTCTGAGGCGCATGGCTTTTGAGGCACATGCTGGTTTGGACGCATGGCCGTAGAGGCGCATGCGGATGGCCACGTGGCAGTAGCCGTCGGAATAGAGTCATGATGACGCTGACGTTGCCGACGTTTCGTTCTCTGAAAAAGCTGTCAACTGTTCAGACTTTGGGAAGCGTGCTGCCAACTCTGGTGTCAGTTCAGCATTTAACGTTTGTGATGTTCGATGGACAGCTGAGTGGGCACATTGGTTGGTGTTCCACTCGGTATGGAGATGTGTGGGGGCGCATCCTCTGTAATGCGCCTGGTACTGAAGAGCGCGTCTATGTGATGCGCCTGATGCCGAAGGGTGCGTCCGTGCATGGTGTATCTTCATTGGTCCGTCTGTTGAGTTCTTCAGAGCATTAGTGGCTCCCTAACTTAGCTGAATTTGAAGAGGCGAGTTCATTCATAAAAAATACAAGTTCATTGTACTGACTTCGGGAAGGTTGCCACTTGGCGCATGGGTTTGATTTGCCCTGGCCTATGAATAGCAAAAGTTTGAGAGAGTCTTGTTGTCTCTCCCTTGACTTCTCGACGAAGATGGATTCGACTGATCCTCCTCTTTGGCAAGACATTGTACTGTGGATGATGGTTCTCCTTGTTCAAAGAAGCTTTGACGGTGAACTCCTTTAGAAGATAATAGCCCCAGGCTGGTAGATGCACCTGTACGTTGACGAAGAAGTGATTCACTCTGACGGGGCAGAGTGATGCGCTGGGAGACATGTACAGCATGTTGCAACTGTTGGAACACAGACTGCCTTGGTGGTGGAGCCACTGTCTTGCGGTAGCAGCAGTTGATGACGACCGTAGCACAAGTGTGCCCTGTGAGGGGCACATTATGCTTGTTGGTCGGCTCTCCTGATCGGCGCTTGTGAGTGATCACATTGCACAGATCGTTGGGGGAGAGTGCCACCTTCGCACCCCCTTCAGACGCATGGCAAGGCCAAGCGTCGGGGTGGTCAAGTGAGAGTGCCACCTTCGTACCCCCTTCAGGTGCATGGCAAAGCCAAGTGCCGGGGTGGTCAAGTGAGTGCTGCGCCCCCTGATCTAATACCAAGCAGGCATCACGATCAGTAATGGGGAAACCACAGCATTTGAAGTGACTTGAACGGACCTCAGACGCACAACCAGAGGAGGCGCGGGAGTTCAAGACCACTGGGTTTGCCTTGCTCGACTTGGTTGTGAACGCAATAGATGCGCCCAAGTGAGATAAGGACTTTGAAGGTCGGCTCGTTTCTGGCGCCGCAGCACCCGAGTCGACCTTGTACAGCTTACCATCAGCAGCGCGCATGATTGTGAGCGCATGCTTCTGGTTTACTGCTGGCATAGCACGTTTGAGGCGCATGGCCTGTGCCGCCTTGGACTTCTTCGTACTAGCCCGTGGGGTGCATAGTACTCAGAGTCCAAATTATCCTCGCCATGACAGCGAGTGAAGAACTTGCAGCCAACCCAGAAGAATACTGCAACTTTTGTGGCTCGAACGGGCTCCCTGGATAATGGGCTCCCTCTTCTTTATTTATTTTTGGTCCCTTTTCAAAGGAGGCAAGAGGTCTCTATATATAGAGTGGAATGAGGCCTCCCTTCTTCTCCTTTCCGATGTGGGATTAAAAGAAAGATCCCTTCTTTTTCATGCTTCTACAATGATATATCAAATTGAAGGTAAACATGTTTACTTCAAAACTCTTGAAGTACGTTTCGAAAGATTGGCATTTCTTGTGCTCCAAAAATTAAAGCTAAGGAAAAGTACATCTATAGTCATAATTAAAAATAATATAATTTAATAAATAAAAATCATATAAAATAAATAAAAAATAATTTTTAAAAATTAGGGTGCTTATACTACTTTATGCCATGTACCTTCCTATCATATTCTATAGTTTTTATTCATTTAGAATCTTGTCCATTAGATAATACTCCATAATGTCTCCTCAAATCCCGTAGGACTGGCCCACATGATCCTGATTCTGATGAGGATTGCTCGGATGAGGTTGTTGCTAAGGACATTCTACCTGATGTCCAGGCACCCCCTCTTCCTCCTGCCACTGCTTCTCCTTCTGATCCAGCCACACTCGATGAGATTCGTACTATATTTCGTGATCGTTTCCATCTTGAGGACGAGCTTCACAGACGTGAGGTTGGACGTCATCGATATATAGATTTTCTGATTACTCTCCAGGCCCAGGCACTTCGGAACTCGATTGCTGACATGCAGTGGAGTATGGCTATGCACCTGGCAGTCTTATTTCTCTGATCCGTCACCTTCACCTTCTAGGACACAGTTTTGATGATCATGATGTCCAGCGTTACTTCGTTCCTAGCTCTGCATTCTATGATCCCAACCAGTCAGCTGAGACTAGTGATAATACTCATTGAAGACATTTTCTAGTTATGGATTTTGTAGTTGCTGCCGATGATAGACTCATGACTGGCAACAAATATTTCAAATGTTCTACGCGATGATATTGTTAGCCCATAGGTCATAGTTATACCTGATTTTGATAATCGAATAAAACTCTAGTTTGATATAACAAATATTATACTGTTGCGGTATGTGATGTATAATTTGTAGGACCAATATACTAAGTAATATATACTCTAGAGGGGGGGGGGTGAATAGAGTATGTAGGGGAATATTAACAATTAAAACAAAGTCACTACTATATCACTATCGTGTCATAGTGGCTATGTCACGGTTATATAAAGCAGTAAATAAGAGAGACAAATAGCAAACACAAATACATTGATATATCCTGGTCTTCCTCTTATGATGACTAATTAGGCCAGAGGACTCTTGCTCCGAGTTGAAATCCACTATTGGAAACACAAACTTTGGTCCGAAGTGCTTGCCGACTTCTTACAACACCGAACTTTGGTTCGAAGTGCTCGACCTACTTCAATTGTGAAGTATGAACTTCTTGATCAAGTCTCTGATTACAACTCTCTGAAACTTCTAGACTGTACCATACTGGCAAGTAGACTAGGGGTTATAAAACAAGCTTGGGATTTGAAAATGAAAGTTTTGAATATATGAGGAAGCTTAGAGAAGAGAAGATAGAAAGTGAATGAGTGAATTAAAATGGAAATCTCTTCTCTATTTATAGGATTTTTGAAGACCGAGTTCGGATGCCAAACGTTCAAAAATTTGACCGTTGCAGTCGAGTCTACTAGAAGAACTGGTTCATAGGGTTTACTGGTTCAGGTACTCGAGTTTGGGCCGAACTCTGTCCAAACTCTTGTAGTTTGATCTAGGTCAGAATCCAGGTTTGAATGGGCTAAGTTTTGTCAAAACCTAAGTGGGCTTTCTGGACTATTTTCTAAACATAGGTTTTGGGCTGTTTTCGTAAATAAAACTTGGTAGTTTGAAAACGTTTTTGGTCGAGCCTATTTGCCAGTATGACGCAGTTCATGCTTTTTCTAGACTCAATAAAATTGTGTAAAATACATTTAATAATGGAAAAATACAGATGCAACGACTGAGCAGATCTTGAATGGTAGCAGCACTAGTTGTCATAGTCCGTTCGCGTAGCCCTTATATCGAGTCTGAGTTTAGACGATTATCAAAATTGGTTCGACCATGACCAATGGGTCAACAATCTCCCCCATTTTAATAATTGACAAACCTTGATCGATATAACATCTTGATCAAATCAGGTCTAAAAAATCCTTCAAAGTTGTACCCTATCCTCTTGACAAGTGTTGTATTTTCTTCCTATTGTTATTTACCAAAATGCTCCCTCGCAAATTGTGCATACAAAATGACTAACGTGAAGAAAGAAATAATAAAGCAGATATTTCATAAAGCAGTTATATTTAAGAAGATGTATCTAAACAAAACTACTAAGCATGAAATTTATGCATATTGCCAAAAGAGAGAATATGAATAAAAACTACTAGCTTTCATAGTAAAAACAATTTTCACTATGTACAAACGAAACTGGAAGAGTTAAAATCCATACAAGCAACTAGTAAATAGAATGCATAAACAACTACTACATGTTCTCAGAATGTAAGACATTTCTAAGACATGATGACAATATATAGAAATCTACTAAACATGATATCTAAGCTAAAGACAGCGACAACTATATATCATCAATCCTCATCTATATCCTGATCAATAACATCGTCACCACCACCAGAAGTGTGAACAGGCTCACTAGAAGATCTGAGCCAATCAAAGGTGCCAGTAGGATTAAAGTATTGTCGTACTTCCTGATCTTTATCATGATAGTAAAAAAAGGTAGGATCTCTGGGAAAGAAACCAGGGCCACCAGGCTGATAAGACTGGGTAAAGATGAGGTCATCTAGTATATTAGAGATCGCTTGAATGACATTACGATATTCATAATCCTTTAACCGTTCAGTCCAACGAGTCTCTAAGGCATTAAGTCGATCCAGAGTAGCCCGATGCTGATAATGAGCCAACTACATGTGATCTCTCATCATATGGTGGAGACCCTCAATAGTCTGTGGATAATCAAGGGCTTGGATGACAGGTGTTATAACAGGAGGTAGAGCAACAGGAGGAATAACAGGAGTCTTAGAATGCCTAGCCGCACTAAGTTGTGCAGGTTCAGCAAGGACGTTGCACTCGTCTAAGTCAATATCAAAGTATCAAAAGACAAGTGGCAAGTACATCGCATAAATAAGATTTCTCTTATTTTTGCGAGCATGGACCATCATCTCGATCATAGTCTTTGGGAATGAAAAGAAAATCCCAAAGTGAATATGGTTGATGGCGGACAACTCTAGGAAGGTGATATCATCTGTGGAAGTCTGATTCGGAATGATAGAAAAAAAGATGATTCTATGGAGATGTCACAACCACAATTCTAGATAATGCTATTTTTGTCATTTTACATCATTTATATTGTATATATGGTTATTTAATTAATTGTATGTAAGGGTT
>JANAVB010026799.1:26469785-26471374 GCA_029216955.1 Iris pallida
AGATATTCATATTTTCAGATCTGTTTATCTTTAGACGACCGCCGTTAAGGAAAAATGCATCTTCATGTTTGCTCAAATATCAAAAGAAAGGCGTCATCAAAAGGCTCTTGGTTTTTCTATTTTATCAATGTAATTTTCATATTTATTGAGTCTAGGATTACGATGTACACTGCATCGTACTAGCAAATAGGCTACCCATAAAACGTTTTCAAAATACCCTTTCATTTTGAAAACAAGCCCACTTACAAAAGCCCAAACTACTTCCTAACTGCTTGATCTTTTCAAAAAGCTCAAAACCAATTTGCAAAAATCCTGACAGAACTCTAAAAGAATTCAGCCCGATTCAGCCAGAGTTCGGTTAGTGGATGTTAGATTTTGAACTTGGTCCTCCTGCAGTTACGGATCTTGCGGAGATTTTCTTATAGAGTTCTGCCCGAATTCTGACAGAGTTCTGCCTTTGAAAAAACTATAAATAGAGAAGGATTTTGATCATTTCAACAAACTAATTCACTTTCATATCTCTTCTCTATAAGCCTACTACTTCTTCCAAAGTATTCTGAGCTATTCATTTTTAAATCCCAAGCTAGTTACAATCCTCTAGTCGATTTGCCAGTGCGGTACGGTCTAGAAGTTTTAGAGCGATTGTAATTAGAGACTTGATTGAAGAAAGACACTTCACAATTGAAGTTGGTCGAGTACTTCAGATCAAACCTCGCGTTGTAGAAGTTGCAAGGACTTCGGATAAAAACTTGCGATATTTTTCCATAGTGGATTCAATTGGAAGCTAGAGTTCTTCCGACTGGTCCTCACAAGAGGAAAACCAGTATACATCATCGTATTTGCATTTGCTCTCTGTTCTCTATTTTTCATTTATATATCTGTGATATATATTATGTGATCTTGTTAATAACGATTTTTTAAATAGCTAATTTCTGTTGCCTACTCTATTCACCCCCCCTCTAGAGTATAGTGCTTTATATCTCATTCACTACCAGAATAAGTCGTTTTAGTGACGCCAAAAGACGTCGCTAAAATGACAATATTCGTCGCTAATAATATTTAGCGATGAAATTATCGACATTTCTGGCTGGTCGCGAAAATGTTAGTCGCTGATCATATAAACGTCGCCAATCGTCGCAATTACCGACGTTTGCCGACGTAAATATACGTCGGTATAATGCCGACGTCTACCGTCGTGTCGTCGGTGTATCTGCGACGTAAATATGGTGTCGCTACGAGTCGGTAAATTTATCGACGCATTACCGTCGACTCGTCGGTGGTTTAGTGACATGATCAAAGTCGCGAAACGTCGCTAAATCCTGGGAATTCCTGGGGCTTAATAGCAACGTTTACCGACATTTACCGACGTCCTCTGACGTAATTTTACGTCGCTAAACGTCGGTACACTGGATATATCGATTACCTACCAACGTTACCGACGCAAAATTACGTCTGAGGACGTCGGTAAACGTCAGTAAATATCGCTAAATCTGCAAAAAAAATAAAATAAAATAAAATACAGAATGTCCATTTCTCCCTGCAGTTTAAAAAGCTAACCATTTCTCACTGTAGAATAGGATCCAACAATC
>JANAVB010026799.1:26492618-26552618 GCA_029216955.1 Iris pallida
ATATTGGAAACTCTTGTGGTAACCTATGAAAGGACTTCCCAAGTAAAAGAATCTAAAATTAGCAGACTAACATAGAAATATGAATCATTCAAGATGAAACCCGAGGTCAATTACACAGAGTTACTCATTTCCTAGATATTACTAAACCTTTGCAATCTCTTGGTAAGGATTACAATAATCATGAGAAGATCATGAAGGTGCTACGGGCTCTAACCAAGAATTGGAATCCAAAGGCAACAACAATCATTGAAGGAAACGATTCACCACCATGAGTCTGGAGACACTTATGGGCAAGTGATGACCCATGAGCTGGACCTACAAGAGTTTGAAGAAGCGACCCCTAAAAAAAGTCGATCACTTTCAAAGCGCAAGCCAAAAGAGTTGCATGCAATGAATCTGATGAAGAATCATCAAGTGGTGATGAACAAGCCCTACTGTGAAGAACTTCAGGAAATTCCTAATATTTGAGAGATCAAACAGAAGGAAGAAAGATGTCCATGAAAGCAACAAAGAAGAAACGATATGCTTTGGATGTAAGAAGTCAGGGCATATGAAGAAGGACTGTCCAATGTTAAAGAAAAGTAGTCCATATGATAGATCGAGATCAAACAGAAAAGCTACACTGGTCACAAGTATACAAATACAAGCATCTAGCACGAAAGTGATGCTAGTGAGTCAGAGAAAGAGGACAGACCCTGCAGCACTGTAAATGTCTATCTTATGACATTCGATAAGGTATCTACTAACCCTCTGTACGATGATTTGAATTTAGATGAGTTAGAAAATGCCTTTAGCGAGCTACTTGAAGAAGACAAAATTTTCTAGACAAGTATAAGCAATCTCGAAAAGAGGTTAAGTCATGCACAACCGAAGTAGCTAGATTGTCTAATCTTTTCGAAGATATCAAAGAGACATCTACTACCGGTAACACGGATGAGATAGCCAATCTCAAAGTAGACTATCATGAGGCTATTTTCACCATCGAAAAGAAAGAAAGAGACTATGTCAAAGTACAAGAACTTTATGACATAGAGAAGAACAAGTACTTAGTCACAGAGCAAAGACTCATTTATATGACTGCTAGATATGAGGAGTCTTGTGCGATCTCTAAAAAGTTAGAGATCAAGTTAGGCAAGCAGGTCATCCCTGTGACACAGCCTATGGTTAGTCCTAAAACTAAGTATACATCTAAGAGGACTCGACCACAGAAAGCACGTAAGAAACATGCTAATCATCATGCTTTTACTTATGGGTTTTCAAAAAGAACACAATTACCTGTCAACACAGAAATAAAGAACACATTTTCAAAACTTACTTACACGTACTGTGGTACACACGGGCACATATCACAGTATTGTCTAGCAAGAAAGCTTGTTGACAATCAAAGACTTGTTTGGAGACCAAAAACTAATCAAAATGGACCCTCCAAGAATTGGTACCAAAGGATTCATCTACTCATTTTGTAGGTGGACCCTCAACCCTCTAATGTTAGAAGCAAGTAGATTATCGATAGCGGATGTTTGCGGCACATGATTGGTGATGCATCTTTGTTCGCTACACTATCGATAAAGAAAGAAGGATACGTCTCCTTCAGAAATAACTTGAGAGGTGATATAATTGGAAATGGCACTATTGGTATGTCTCCTTACCCAGTAATAAAAGACATTTATCTAGTTACAGAATTGAAATATAACCTACTAAGCATAAGTCATTTGGCAGATAATGGTTATGGCATCAACTTTATAAAATACAAATGTACTATATATGATATGTTATCTGGTAATCCCGTATATGAAGGGATTAGGGAAGAAAATATTTATTTTTTCTTTCTGGAGAGTACTAACAATGCAGGAAGGTGCCTAGTAGCAAATCGAGATAAAAGCTGGCTATGACACATGAGGCTAGGACATGCTAATATGGATACTATCTCACGACTAAGCACCAAGAAGTTGGGAAAAGGACTCCCTGAGATCACTTTCAAGAGAGACATGGTATGTGCTGACTGTGAAAAGAATAAGGCAACTAGGTCTACCTTTAAATCCATCAACGTTGTAAGTACTTCTAGACCCTTGCAGTTAATTTATATAGATTTGCTTGGCCCTAGTAGAGTCGCTAGTCTTGGCGGTAAGCTCTACGCTTTTGTTATTGTTGATGATTTCTCTCATTTTACTTGGGTTTACTTTTTATCAAATAAAAGTAATACAATTTTGAATTTTAGATATTTTGTAAAAAGGTACAAAATGAAAAGGCTTCATGATTACTCGTATCCAAAGTGATCATGGTGGCGAATTCATAAATTCTGATTTCAAAAAGTTTTGTGATGATAGTAGATATTACTACAAGTTTTTTTGTCCTAGAACTCCCCAACAGAATGGTATTGTGGAGCGAAAGAATCGTACTCTAAGCGAAATGGCTGGAGTCATGCTGAATCAACATAATCTTTCTAAATATTTTTGGATAGAAGCTGTTAGCACAGCCTGTCATATTTTGAATAGGGTGTTAATTCGATCTATCTTGAAGAAAACACCATATGAGCTTTGGTTTAGAAAGATTCTAAACATTTCTTACTTTAAAGTCTTTGGATGTCATTATTTTATCCTGAACACCAAGGGCAACTCTAAAGCAGATGAAGGGATATTTCACGGATATGCTGCTAAGAGTAAGGGATATAGAGTATTCAATAAAAGATCTATGATTGTTGAAGAATCTATTAACGTTACTTTTGATGAGCTCAATAGTCACAGGTCTAGCGACAATGATGATGAAGATGCACAGGTTAAATTCAAATCATCCAAAGATACTTCTACCGGAGAGAGCCCTGTGTAGCTCCCCTTCCCAGAAATTTTGAAATATTTTATTTTATTAATTATTTATTTAAATGGTGATTTTTAGACTGTACATAAAGGGTATATACACCATTATATGTCTATTGCATTTGATTATTATTATTTATTATTAAGTTATTAAGGTGATTATTATATAATATTAGTATTATTATTGGTTATGGTATTTTGTTGTTATTATTATTATTATTAGTATTATTTTTATTATTTTGTACTGATATTAATATGTTTTTCTTAAATTGTATTATTATTAATATTTTGGTTATGGAATATATCCATATATATAGATATGTATTAATTGTTATAAGGATATAAATATGGATATATACGTGTATGTGTATATATATATATATATATATATATTTTTATAAAATATATATATATTATATATATATATTATATATATATATATATATCTATATATATATATATATATATATTATATATATATATATATATATATATATATATATATATATATATATATATATATATATAATATATATATATATATATATATATATTTTTTTAATATATATATATATATATATATATATATATATATATATATATATATATATATACATAGTATATACATAGTATATGCATAGTATATGTATATACTATGTATATACATATAAAATATATATATATATATATATATATATTATATATATATATATATATATATATATATATATATATATATATATATATATATATATATACATAGTATATGTGTGTATGAATATAAGAATAAATATTATATATGTGAATATATATAAGTATATATAGGCGTATATGGTTTGTATTTATAAGTATACATATATATAAATAGGAAAAGAAAAAGAAAATAGAATAAGAAAAAAAAAGAGAAAACAATACTAATATAATTTCCCTCCAAGCCCAGCCCATTACTTCTCGACCCAAACCCAGTAAACCGAGCCCAGCTCTCTGCTGAGAACAGTAGAACCCCCCACCCGACCTTAAGTAAGCCAAGCCCCCACACCCGATCAATATACGTATAGTATATATATAGAAACAGACCGAGAATTCGTCAAACCAAAACCCTAACCCACGCCCAGGCCGCGCGCGCGCACCCTCCCAGCGCGCCACTGCCCTGCGCCGCTGCTCGCGGCCACTGGCCGGTCGAACACGCCAGGAGCGCGCGGATGCGACAGCAGTGACAGCCCGGGCGACCAAACTTTGCGGTCGAAATCCACACCCGTCGCTCAATCATTTTCCGAGCTATTTCCTCAGGTATGATCCCGATATATACGCCTTCAATCCCCTTCAAATAGATTTGTATAATTCGTGGTGTGCACGTCGCAAATCGATCCCCAAAATCGAGAAAAATCTCAAATTATGGATTATAGAAACTGCCCCAAAACCCAAAGTTGGCGGTCGATTTACGACCAGGATATTGTGAAACTTGGAAAACCGCTTGAACAGCCATGTAGAAAACATAACCGAGATTGAGACCCCACTTTTAGTTTATTTTCTAGTGGTTTAAATTCTGTTTAAAACCAATTTGAAAATCAGGAAAAAACTGAGAAAACTGTTTTCGAAAACTTAGAAATCCTTCAACTCGACGTGCGTCCCGCCATTCTGGGCGACGTGTGGTCACAAATCGAAAGCATCGAAAGGTGCGTAACGGCTTCATGGTCGTGTGGGCTTTGACGGAATTCAAATTGGTCGTGTGTGCGCGACGAATTTGATACGTATCCGTCGAAATTCACCGTATCGGCCTATGTGCAAGTTTCCCAATTACTTCGTGCACGCTCGTCAGATCAAGACGAAACATGCGCCAACAGGACCATATCATTTTTCTGGTCCTGTATGCCAAGTTTGGTCCAATTCTGAGACAGTAAAATCAGAACGTCGCTTCGCGGGCCCTACGGTCCGACTCAACGGGTGATTTTATGCACGGGCCGCCGGAATCCAACTTTGGACATATGGTTGGGTTCGTATCGAAAAACCGGACCTGTAGACATATAGTTTGATAACTTTAGAGACCATTGACTCTGGCACACTTTTCGGTGCAAAACGGGTCCAACGGCAGACATCATTTTTGCCCGAAATTATCGTTTTGCCCCTGTGTCCAGAATTGGACTTAAGGACATGCAATCTTAGCTAATTTGACTATTCTGAGAACATTGGTAATATTTATTTCAGCATCTGTAGACTTCTGCATGTGTTGACTGATTGTGGCTCATTGAGTGGTATGGTATTATTGGTTTCACCAGCTAAGGACCTCAGGCAAGTGCACTTTCTGATTGCTTTCGATTCATAGTAGTTTTCTCATTTCATGTCTATACATATATCTTGCTTCTTGTTGACACGCTCGTCACACGGAGTAGTCGGGAGAGAAAATATCTTAGTAGACATGTGGACTACCCAGAACTATCCTATGATGTCTATTCGTGAACAATAGCACCTGTACACGACACGTACAGGTGCCGGATTTACCCCTAGCCGTTCACATGTCGAAAAGGATATTTCAAACCACCTAGATAGATGTCTTTTATTAGTTTTTTCCTTGTTTTCTTCTCTACCATGCCATATCATCATTTCTTTCTAGTTTTTATAGCTTATATGTTATTTTCATGTCTTGTTAATTCTATTATGTTTTCTCATTGTCGTTGGTTTTTGTACTTGTTCCTTTCCTGACTGGAAACCAATATTTTTTAGGTTTAGCCACGATCACTCTTAGCATTGGGAAGGCTTGGGTATGCTGAGGCCGACCTAGATAGTGGAACTAGTTGTCATTTTTATTAATTATAAAGTCTTATATTTCCTTTAATTTTAAATGATGTAAATGTTGTAATAAATCTAGAAATGTGAATGAGCAATAAACTTTATTTTGAGCAATTATTCTTGCGGGCTTGACAGCGTTCTACCGCCGACTCTGCGGCGTAGGCTGGCTTGGACACGTCTCGTATCCGAAAAGCGGGTGCAGGTGGTGACAAGTTTTTGTGGTGGCCCATGCAGGTCAGTCTTCACAAAAGATTGCGAACTCGTGATGGTACGATAGTCGTACTATTGCGAGCCTGCACCCAGAAAATGCTCATTCACAACTAGGATTGAAATGATTTAGGAGAATGACTAGGACTAGGAGTCCCTTGTTCAAATTGACCATTGGGTAGTTAAGGTTATTAGATAGGCCATGCAATTTAGATAACTTGCTAAGATCCCTATAGGTACACTATTACTTTTGATATGACAATGTGATCCAATGTGGATATACTATTCGCTTGGTATGTTATACTTGCCTAGAATTAATGCGTTAATTTTGATAAACTGTTCAATTTTCTTTTTATTTTATTAGACATAAATCTTATATCATAAGTTAGAATTGTCTATTTTAAATCCTCTTTTGCTGTAAGGAGTTAGTTTATAATTTTTGATTCTGTTATTCGTGTACGAATCTCGAATTAGATTTTGATTCTCACAAAACTCGAACTACTTGTGCCTCCTTTCCAAAAATCTCGCCTATTTATATTTTGACTCTCTTGACCAATGCTGCTATTACAGCCTAGTTTTTGCAAGCTTACTCTTTTATCGAGCTTGATTCAAGATATATGTTTATTGGGGACGCCCGTTAACATATTGTCTAATCAGAATCATTGTATTACTGTCTGATCAACCATGATGCATTTGGTTCGCTCTTCATCTAATTTCCTTACGTGGATTGAGATGTAGATGTCTCTAGGATCTCATTTATGACTGCCTTGATAATTCCTCTTGAATTATACATTCGTCTTTGAATCTCGTAATTGTATTCAGTGACATCATTCTTGAACTCGTTATTGTTTTTGGTCTTTCACTGATTTAGAAAGACGAAATCACGTAATTGATAGATACATAATATCCCTATTACCATGATGGTTGTATACGCAAGTGTAGCTACCATCGGCCAGCCCTGTGACAGGAACTTTGCCTTGAGTTACTCGTTCTTCTCTCGACCATCAAACTACTATTGAGACCTTCTAGCCATCTAAATTTGAGGAACGATCCTTGACTTGACTTATATCTACCGTATCTCGTATGTCGTGCCTTATTCTTTATTAACCAGAGTCGAGGTACAATATTCGGACCTTGAAATCCTTCTAACCCTATTATTCCTAAAACCATATCCCAGCTTCTAAGGTGGATAGACTGTAAGCCTCCTAAAATTTTGAGATATACGAGGATTACCGAGTGATTAGAATAACTTCCATTAGGATGATGATTAGTGCCCTTGGACTCCCACTTTTTATTTAGATCATGTTGTGTCCCCGGCTGTGTTATTAATATTCGGAGCACGAGGCCAGTTGTTACCTTCCAACAAAATTTATATGCAAGATCTAGACGAGTCCACCTTCATCTAGGTATATCATATCCCAATCAAACCTGTACCCTTGTACTCTATTTTTTGTACTACGACTTTCAGGTTAAATGGACTAGCTAAAACCTTTACCGTAGTACCGGTATACTTTCCGACTTCTACTAGAGCCTCAGCCTTGACTCAATTCATTTGACCCAATATATGGTTGTGACCTACTCGAAATCCACGATACACATGCCACTAGTATGCCACCCAATTGAGGTCTCATGTGCTCCTTAAACACAAAAGTCACCGACGGAGCATTTTGGACTTTAGGAACCTAGCTAACCAACCTAACTGGCAACTAGCTCAACCCTTGGATAGAAACCTATTCTAGGATACCCTAATCTAGTAGGAATAGTTTTAGCATTGGGATCTTGTCTAGTCCATATAGATTGAAACCTAATGTTCATCCAACCAACGACTGATGTCCAAATAGAGAACCCATTAAGACCACAATCTTGATTTCTCAAAATCCGTTCCATTATGGAACCTTGTTTGAATTAGAATTTGAGAACGAGACTTCTGTATTGCATGGATTGCAAGACCCTCTAGGAAATGAAGAGTTCTTCGATTTAGCAAGTGACTAGACTAGAGTAGCCCAATCTAGCAATCGGGTCAATGGTTCATAAACTTTCTTCCTATCTGCATTATTGGATGTTCTATACCGCTCTAGAAACTTCATGTTTACTCTTGATTGTTCTTCCCTATTCTCTTGTCCTTCCTATTTCAGAGCGACGGATGGTCATGTTTATTAGAATTTATCGATATTTCTTAGCTACTTGTATAAATTTGTGCTTATTAAATTTTGGGTTGCTTGATAGATAGGAGAGGATTGTAGATGCCTTATGCTATAGATATCCGTCGGTAATTACTTTTTTCAATTAGCTGGAGGGTTACAATGTTATGACGTCAGGTGCTTGAAGTGGGTAGTATGAACAAAGGTGGGTAGGAGTCCTCGATGATTCGTAGTTACAAGATGACTAGCATGAGGTATAAATATTCCCGAGAAAATTTAAACTTGAGAAGATTGTGGTAATAGTGGATTTATTCTTTTACTTTTATTTTTGAATTTTAGACATGTGTATAAGTTAGAATTTTGAGGACGAAATTATTTTTAAGGTGGGTAGATTTGTAGCTTCCCTTCCCGGAAATTTTGAAATATTTTATTTTATTAATTATTTTATTTAAATAGTGATTTTTTGACTGTACATAAAGGGTACATACACCATTATAGGTCTATTGTATTTTGATTATTATTATTTATTATTAAGTTATTAAGGTGATTATTATATAATATTAGTATTATTATTGGTTATGGTATTTTGTAGTTGTTATTATTATTATTAGTATTATTTTTATTATTTTGTACTGTTATTAATATATTGTTTTTAAATTGTATTATTATTAATATTTTGGTTATGGAATATATCCATATATATAGATATGTATTAATTGTTATAAGGATATAAATATGGATATATACGTGTATGTGTGTATATATATATATATATATATATATATATATATATATATATATATATATATATATATATATATATATATATATATATATATATATATATATGTGTGTGTGTGTGTGTGTATGAATATAAGAATAAATATTATATATGTGAATATATATAAGTATATATAGGCGTATATGGTTTGTATATATAAATATACATATATATAAATAGGAAAAGAAAAAAAATAGAATAAGAAAAAAAAGAGAAAACAATACTAATATAATTTCCCTCCAAGCCCAGCCCATTACTCCCCGACCCAAACCCAATAAACCGAGCCCAGCTCTCTGCTGAGAACAGCAGAACCCCCCACTCGACCTTAAGTAAGCCAAGCCCCCACACCCGATCAATATACGTATAGTATATATATAGAAACAGACCGAGAATTCATCAAACCAAAACCCTAACCCACGCCCAGGCCGCGCGCGCGCACCCTCCCTGCACGCCATCGCCCTGCGTCGCTGCGCATGACCACTGGCCGGCCGAACACGCCAGGAGCGCGCGGATGCGACAGCAGTGACAGCCAGGGCGACCAAACTTCACGGTCGAAATCCACACCCGTCGCTCAATTATTTTCTGAGCTATTTTCTAAGGTATGATCCCGATATATACGCCTTCAATCCCCTTCAAATAGATTTGTACAATTCGTGGTGTGCGCGTCGCAAATCGATCCCCAAAATCGAGAAAAATCTCAAATTCTGGATTATAGAAACTGCCCCGAAACCTAAAGTTGGCGGTCGATTTACGACCAAAATATTATAAAACTTGGAAAATCGCTTGAACAGCCTTGTAGACAACATAACCGAGATTGAGACCCCACTTTTAGTTTATTTTCTAGTGGTTTCAATTCTGTTTAAAACCAATTTAAAAATCAGGAAAAAACTGAGAAAACTGTTTTCGAAAACTTAGAAATCCTTCAACTCGACGTGCGTCCCGCCATTCCGGGCGACGTGGTCGCAAACCGAAAGCATCGAAAGGTGCATAACGGCTTCGTGGTCGTGTGGGCTTTGACGGAATTCAAATTGGTCATGTGTGCGCGACGAATTTGATGCGTATCCGTCGAAATTCACCGTATCGGCCTCTGTGCAAGTTTTCCAATTACTTCGTGCACGCTCGTCAGATCAATATGAAACATACGCCAACAGGACCATATCATTTTTTTGGTCCTGTACGCCAAGTTTGGTCCAATTCTGAGACAGTCGAATCGGAACGCCGCTTCGCAGGCTCCACGGTCCGACTCAACGGGTGATTTTGTGCACGGGCCGCCGGAATCCAACTTTGGACATATGGTTGGGTTCGTATCGGAAAATCAGACCTGTAGACATGTAGTTTGACGACTTTAGAGACCATTGACTCTGGCACGCTTTTCGGTGCAAAACGGGTCCAACGACGGACATCGTTTTTGCCCGAAATTACCGTTTTGCCCCTGTTTCCATAATTGGACTTAAGGACAGGCAATCCTAGCTAATTTGACTATTCTGAGAACGTTGGTAATATTTATTTCAGCATCTGGAGACTTCTGTATGTGTTGACTGATTGTGGCTCATTGAGTGGTATGGTATTATTGGTTTCACCAGCTAAGGACCTCAGGCAAGTGCACTTTCTGATTGCTTTCGATTCATAGTAGTTTTCTCATTTTATGTCTATACATATATCTTGCTGCTTGTTGACACGCTCGTCACACGGAGTAGTCGGGAGAGGAAATATCTTAGTAGACATGTGGACTACCCAGAACTATCCCATGATGTCTATTCGTGAACAATAGCACCTGTACACGACACGTGCAGGTGCCGAATTTACCCCCTAGCCGTTCACATGTCGAAAAGGATATTCGAAACCACCTAGATAGATGTCTTTTATTAGTTTTTCTTTGTTTTCTTCTCTACCGTGCCATGTCATCATTTCTTTCCAGTTTTTATAGCTTATATGTTATTTTCATGTCTTGTTAATTCTATTGTATTTTTGCATTGTCGTCGGTTTGTGTTCCATTCCTGAGTGGAAACCAATATTTTTCAGGTTTTGCCGCGATCACTCTTAGCATTGGGAAGGCTTGGGTATGCTGAGGCCGACCTAGATAGTGGAACTAGTTGTCATTTTCATTAATTGTAAAATCTTGTATTTTTTTAATTTTAAATGATGTAAATGTTGTAATAATCTAGAAATGTGAATGAGCAATAAAGTTTATTTTGAGCAATTATTCTTGCGGGCTTGACAGCGTTCTACCGTCGACTCTGCGGCGTAGGCTGGCTTGGCCACGTCTCGTATCCGAAAAGCGGGTGCGGTTCGTGACACCCTGTGGAAGATCTAACAGAGAGATTCAAATCTTGGAGATTCCTGCCAGATCATCTAGAGACGCTCATTATACGTGATGTATCTAAAAGTGTAAGTACACGTTCTTCAAATAAAATCACTGATATAGCAGCTAATATAGCTTTTATATTGCAAGTAGAACTTAAAACTGTAGCAGATGCTTTTGTTGATAAATTTTGGAATGATGCCATGCAAGGGGAACTTAATCAATTTGAGAGAAACCAAGTTTGGGAACTCGTTCCTAAACCTATTGGTCAATCGATAATTGGTACCAAATGGGTGTTCCGAAATAAACTGAGTGAGGATGGGCAAGTTCTACACAACAAAGCATGTCTAGTGGCACAAGGTTATAATCAAGAAGAAGGTATTAATTATGACGAGACATATGCACCTGTTGCTAAACTAGAAGCTATCCGTATATTTTATGTATTTGCATGTTTTCATGATTTCAAATTATTTCAAATGGACGTAAAAAGTGCATTTTTAAATGGATACTTGAAAGAAGAAGTTTTTGTGAAACAACTCCCTAGTTTTGAAGATTTTTAAAAACCTGATCATGTCTTCAAACTTGGAAAAGCACTCTATGGACTCAAACAAGCCCCTCGCGCTTGGTATGAACGCCTAAGTGCCTTTCTACTTGAAAATGGTTTTTCAAAAGGAAGAGCTGATACTACTCTGTTATCAAGTCTTTGGATGATGATATTCTTCTTGTGCAAATATATGTCGATGACATCATTTTTGGTTCCACTAACAAAAAATTTGTCAAAAATTTGCTAAGTATATGCAGAGTGAGTTTGAGATGAGTATGATGGAAGAGCTGAACTACTTCCTAGGACTTCAGATCAAACAACACTCACATGGAACATTTATCAACCAAGCAAACTATACAAAGAAATTACTGAAGAAGTATGACTTCGACAACGTAAAGCCTATCGGAACTCCAATGGCAACATCTACGAAGCTTGACATTGATGAAAGTGGCAAACCAGTCGACCATCATAAATATCGAGGTATGATTGGTAGTTTATTATATTTAACTGCTAGTCGCCCTGATATCATGTTGAGCGTTTGCGTCTGTGCTAGATATCAAGCTAATCCTAAGGAATCACACTTATGCGCCGTTAAGCATATCTTTCGATACCTTAAGGGAACTTCTACAGTCGGCTTGTGGTATCCTAAAACCAAATCTTTGACCTAATCGGTTATTCAGATGTAAATTTTATAGGATGCAAAGTAGACCGTAAAAGTACCAACGGTACATGTTATTTCCTAGGTAAAGCTTTAGTCTCCTGCTTTAGCAAGAAGCAAAATTCTGTAGCGCTATCAAAAACTGAGGCTGAGTATATCACCGCAGGACATTATTGTGCTCAAATTTTATGGATGAAGCAAACCCTAGAAGACTACAATCTGTACTACACGAAGATTCCCATATACTGTGATAACATTAGCATAATTAACTTGACTAAGAACCCTGTTTGTTACTCACGCACAAAGCACATTGAAATTCATCATCACTTTTTACGTGATCATCAATAACACATGGATATTTGCTTAGAGTTTATTGACACAGATCATTAACTAGCAGATATTTTCATAAAACTACTAGCTGAAGACTGCTTTAACTATCTGCGTCGAGAGCTAGGCATACTTGAATTTTCGGAAGCGATACGGTGTAAATAGCTTGAAGCGACATGATATACTAATCTTCGGACTACCGCTAGCTGGGATCCGACCCCTACAGCTAACCCAAAGTAATGAACATTATTAAATGGAAAAGTTTAAAAGTTATCAAGTGTATTTATTATTTATTTTGCATTTATGAACTAGAAAATACAAGTGGCCGAACTCTGACCGAACTCGGGCCAAGTTCGGTCGATGATGGTTCAATTTTCTAGAACTGTTGCAAGCCGGCCCTAGTCCTATATAAACCCCACTTTCCTCCATCTTCCTCTTCATATTGCTACCCGAAAATCCATCTAAAACCCTAGTTTCTTATTCCTAAGCTCTCATCCTTCTTCAATCCTTAGGTCTACGAATCTCGGAAGGTGATCTCCTTCATCCTTATCTTCATTCCTTTGAGGTATCTCTTTCTCTTCTCTTTGTTACTTATCTAGGCTCCCAAACTCCATAAGAGAAAGAAAGTAGCTTCTCAAGAAGGTTCATCTTCAACTTCGGAGTATGAACCTGTTAGCATTTTCAGTCCCGTTCGTCCTACCGACGAAGAGGATTATGATTCTGTATTTTTTCCTTCTTTGGAATTCTCAGAATCTTGGTTCAATAATTTTTCTGGTAGAGATATTTGTCCAGGGCGCTATGTAAATTTTACTATATTTTTGGAATATGCTCATACTTTTGAAAGGCTTTGCCTCTGTGACTTCTTTGAAACAGCTGAGAACATCTATGACAATGCTGTCCGTATGTTCTATTGCAATATGCAAGTTAGGGACGACGGTAGCATTTACTCTTGTGTTACTGGCCATGAGATTGAATTCAACTTAACTGACGTTAGTGAGTACTTTCACATGCCAAATGTTGGCGAAACGTTGGTTGATATTAATCACGTTCAATTCCCTGAAGGTGTAATCCTTGATTCGTTTAAGGCAGCAATGTGTCACCTTAGACCTGTTCCTCGAAATGGTAGGGTGTACTTAAAGCACCTTAATCAAAAATTTTATGAATTACATCGCTTTGTCTTCTCCGCTTTGCTGTCCAAGACGGGATCTTCTGACGAGATCACATTTTATTAGATGTCCGCAATGTATCAACTACATTTTGGTGTTCCATTCTTTGTTCCCAAGACCTTTATGGTTTGGATGATCGGTTGCAGGAGAGTAGTGCATAACCTTTTATACCCCATGCATCTAGCAGTTATCTTTAGAAGATTTAACATCAATCTTGAATTGTGTCCTTATTCTTCTACATCTTCTGAGCTGACTAGATCTAGGACATATCCTAACCGTCCTCCTCCATCCGGTGTTGAACCTGCTCCTGTACCTGCTGATGATCCTGATGCTCCTGCTCCAGCTATTCCTGCTCCAGGATTTGATCCGCAGTTCTTTCAGCGGTTCGATGACTTTGTCGCTCTCTCTGAGCAACGTTATAAGCGCTTTGATGAGTTTGTCACCCTCTCGTGACAACGTCATCAAAGTTATGTTGATGAAAAGTTTTGACACACCTCACAGGCTCAGGTGTTGAGGAACAACATCGCTGATCTATATTGGAGTTTGGCGTATGACCCTGCACATCCAGTTCATATAACCAATCATCCCAGTTTTGCTGGACCGAGGTTTGATGATCCGACCACCTTCAGATACTTTGATCCAACCACTGCTTACTTCGATCCACAGCCTCCTGCTGATGATGATGCACATATGTGATGTAGGCTTCCAATTTAGTGTTTTTGAGTTTTATTTGCTAGTGATGATGATCATTGTAGCTACATTTTGTACTAGTCTAAACTATCATAGTTAGACTTATCTAGTATTCTAGTAGTCATAAACTCTCCTAGTTATGACCTTTTATGCATATCTGATGTACTTTGGCTTCAATTTAGTTTATGCTATTTCAGTATTTTAGTTCACTGCTACTAGTTCTACCTATGCTGTGACTTCTATATTATGGATATTACTCTATTTGTTTTCCTTGTCTGTGTATTTTGGATAAATTGTTGGCTTTACACATTACGGGGGAGCTACACATTTTGTACATGACAAAGGGGGATAAGAGCAATACCTAAATTAAATTTCAAACGATGAATCAAAGAACAAGTCAGGCATATTATTTCAAAGTTATATATTAGCTATATTTTGGTATAGACTCAAGTTTGTCAATTATCAAAATAGAGGAGATTGTTGGCCCATTGCCTAATGATCACACTTAATTTTGATAATCAACGACGACTTAAGTCGATACACAAAATATACAAACTGTTACTAACGTTTCAGATCAGTGAATCCAATATCGAAGAAGAACATACTGCATTCACAGCAAGCATTCAAGTCATCATCCAAAAGCCAATTGTAATAGAATCCAGATCGAGTCATTTTTATATTTCTTCTGTATTTTATTTTTTGTTGAGTCTAGGAGAATAAATGTAAAATCGATCGGGTATTACTGGCTTAGGTTAACTCCAGTCCTTTTTTCAAAAAGCCTACCTAGTTCTCAAAGCTCCACATATCCAAATAGCCCACAAACCCTTTGCAAATTTGGACCCAAAATCTGTGTTCTGAAGTGACAGAACTCAGACAGAACTCTGACCGAGTTCGGTCAACCCAAATTCAAATTTTAGTTGCCTCTAAATCTGAATACAACGTTCATTTACGAGATCTTCGCATCCGAACTCTGCCAGAACTCTGTCCGAGTTTGGTCAAGAAAAATACCTATAAATAGAAGAGAAATTTTCATTTCTAATCACTTATTCACTCTTCTCTCTATCTATTTCTAAAGTGTTTTTCAACGATCTAAAGCTTTCACATTCCACCTATACATCTCTTAGCCAAAGCCAGTAACATCTGTTCGATTTAGAGTCTTTGGTTTACAGAGTTGAAAAGAGGTTTTTTCAAGTTCAGAAAACATCTCAGTTTTAGGAGCCAGTCGTGCGCTCATCACCAAGCACGGTGTTGGGAAGTCTGTCGTGCATTTGTCACCAAGCATACTGTTGTAACGAGATGACAAGCTCTCATTTATCTTACAAATAGTAGATTAACATCGGACAAGAGTACCTGCGACTGGAATAGTCCTCTCAGAGGAAAACCAGTATATATCACGGTGTTCACTGAGTTTGATCTTCTATCTCTTGCTGCATTTATATTACTGTCTCTTTATTCCTGCCATAGTTATAAACTACTTAAGATTTTTTAATTAATGATTATTTCTGCTGCACTCTCACACACTCTATTCACTCCCCTCTAGAGGTGCTCAACGGTCCTACAAGTGGACCCGAAGAAGATTTTAGCTGTTGAGTCTTGGTCTACACCCAACACAGTTGCCAAGATTTGAAGCTTTTGGGTCTTGCAGGCTACCACCAGAAGTTCTTTCAGGACTTCTTTCGGATTGCAGAGCCGACGACTAGACTCACCAAAAAGAACGTAGAGTTCGTATGGACCGAGGAGTATCAGGTCACCTTTGATAAGTTGAAGAAGCGGTTGGCCACAGCTCCTATTTTGACATTGCCATCGGGGACATGTAGTTTTACTATCAATAATGACACATCTGGGAAGGGCTTGGGTTGTATTCTTCAGCAGCACGTGAATATGATTGCCTATGTATCCAGACAATTGCATCCTTATGAGAAGAACTATCCTACCCATGATTTGGAGTTGACATCTATTATTTTTGCCCTGAAGCTGTGGAAGCACTACCTTTATGTAGGGCGGGTTAAGATCTTCACAGATCACAAGAGCTTGAAGTACGTGTTCACTCAGAAAGAGTTGAATATGAGGCAGAGAAGATGGCTTGAGCTGATGAAGGACTTCGATATCTTATTGTAGTACCATCCAAGGAAGGCCAACATAGTTGCTGATGCCTTGAGCAGGTATCCGGTAGCTATGTATTTGACGGTAGATTGTCATCTATTGGCAGACCTGGACAGTTTAGGTATTGAGGTGATCGTTCCAGGGATGGAGATGCAGATGTGGGGCTTGCAGATTCAGTCTGAGTTGATGGACAGAGTTAGATCATCGTATTATGATGATGTGGCCCTGAAGAACATCAGAAGTAGGTGTTGGCAGGGTTGCTAGATGATTTCTCTATCATCGAAGATGGGTTACTGAGGCACAACACTAGACTGTACGTGCCGAGTGGAGAGCTTCGGGAGGAGGTTCTTCAGGAAGCGCATCATTCTTATTACTCTATGCATCCTAGAGGCAACACAATGTACAAAGACTTGAGAAAGCACGTATGGTGGTATGGTATGAAGCGGCAGGTGGCACAGTTTGTATCTAGATGCTTGGTGTGCTAGTAGGTGAAAGCCGAGAGGCAGAGGCCAGGTGATTTGCTTCAGTCACTACCCATTCCAGAGTGGAAGTGGAAGCACATCATGATGGATTTTGTGTCCGGCCTTCCACGATCTTCAGGAGAAAAATATACGATTTGGGTCATCGTTGATAGATTGAACAAGTCGGCCCTCTTCTTGCCTTTCAAGGTGGGTTTGTCTACGGAGAAGTTGGCAGAGATGTAAGTGAGGCAGATAGTCAGATTGTACAGAGTTCTTGTGAGCATAGTCTCGGATCAGGATAGTCACTTCACTTCTCACTTCTGGAGGAGTTTGCAGGCTAGCTTGGGCACCCAGCTCAAGTTCAGTACCGTATATCACCCCCAGATGGATGGGCAGTCGGAGAGGACCATTCAGACACTTGAGGATATGCTTTGCACTTATGTGCTAGACCTTGGGGGATCTTAGGAGGACCATCTCCACCTGGTAGAGTTTGCTTACAACAACAGCTATCAGGCCAGTATAAAGATATCGCCATTTGAGGCACTATATGGATGGAGGAGTCGCACTCCCTTATCATGGGACGATATCGAAGAGAGGGTTTTGCTTGGTCCAGAGATAGTAGTGGATGCAACTGAGAAGGTCAAGTTGATAAGGGATAGACTTTGGGTTGCACAGGATAGGCAGCGGCATTGGACCGATAGCCACCGGAGACCGTTAGAGTTCGAAGTATAGTTTTAGCTCTTTATTATGATTGCTTGTGATTATTTGCTTTAAAAAAATTGGGTTGAGTCTTGTTTTGTGATTAGGTTGGCGATATGGTGTTCCTGATGATTTCTTCGACACGAGACACGATTCGCTTTGGCAGGGGCGGGAAGCTTAGTCCGTGATTCATGAGACCTTTCACCATTCTTGAGTGGGTCGGTGTAGTGGCCTATCGACTAGATTTACCACTTACGCTAGAGGGAGTTCACAATATGTTCTATGTGTCGCAATTGAGATGGTACATGGAAGACCCTAGTCACGTATTGGATCACTCTGAGATAGAGGTAGGGCCTACCCTCAACTATCCAGAGCAGCCTGTGGTGATTCTAGATCATCAGAAGAAGGAGCTCCGAAACTAGGTCATTCCCTTGGTTTGCGTCACATGGAGGCATCACTCTTCGGGTGAGTCTACTTGGGAGAGAGAGGACGACATGCGGAAGCAATACCCTTATCTCTTTGAGCCTTGAGGTATTGTTCTCTTTGTTCTTGTTTGTATTCCTGTGCTAGTTTTGTTTTTAATTTCGAGGACGATTTTTTTAGGAGGTAGATTTTCTCTACCACAATTCTAGATAAGGCTATTTTTGTCATTTTACATCATTTATATTGTATATATGGTTATTTAATTAATTATTTATGATGGTTGCATTTATTGTTAGATTAGTCTATTTATTGAACCTTTGACTTGTGGACCTAATTGGACTAGACATAACCACTTGGACCTATATTCTAGGATGAACACAAATAGCCAAATTTAAGTCATGTTGAGTCAAGATTAGGTATAGAAATTAACCCAACACTTAGACTAGAAACAACCGTTCATTTAAGTTAAGTGCTCATGACAACTTGAGGGATGTTTTACGAATTTCAAAGTGGGTTTTAGGTCACATTTATGGCAGCCATATAGAGAGGTTTTTCTCATTCTTCTTCATTCATTAGAGCCTCCAAGAAATCCTAGTTTGAGCTCTCTACAAGCCCCCTTTATTTTCCACACTTCTCACCACCAAAACTCTTCCAAAACCCTTCCAAACTTCATCAAATCTTCATCTTAGAAGGCTTGGAGCTTGAAGACTAATCAAATCTTCATCTTAGAAGGCTTGGAGCTTGAAGACTAAGGAGCTAGAGAAGAGGAGTCCAAAAACTTGGGAGATTGTGTTAAACTTGACATTAGAGCCTTCCAAGAGGGTTTCATTGGGAATCCATCTCCCAATAGGTAAAAATCTTGTCATTTTTCATAGTTTGAGCTCTATTTTTATGCATGACACTACTAGGAACACACACATGAACCAGGGGAACCCATAGGGGGAAGAGCAAGGCTCTGACTGTCATTTTGGTAGAAGTTATTTGGAGTTTTTATGTCATCTTTGGAGAAATTCGAGGAGAGCACACCAAGTGTTTATCAAAATAACAAATAAACCATTTTAGCTCTACTATTTTGAACCTCTTGAGAAGGACTATCATGGAGTGTGTTTCCTGTTTTTGTTCAGTTAAACTGACTAAGTGTCATATAGTGAATGAGTGGGGAAGTAGGGACTGAATAATTGAGTATGGGAGTAGGGATCATGGGGTTTTCCTGTGGCAGATTTTAGTGTATGTGTTAATGTTAAGCCAAGCAAGGTAGGGGACTGTATAGTGTGCCCATTCTTGTGACAGTTTATGAGTTAGTAATGTATGGCCTTGCGTATGTGAGTAACTGTCACTTTACAGTAGATTAACATGTGAACGCATGTCAAGCGAGATGAGTGGCTAAGTGAAGGTTTGTGAGAGTGAGGAGAGTGTCACCTAGTATCCTAGTGTGCTAATTCCTGTGACTGAAAGAGTTTCTTAGTGAAGTGGTGTCTTGAGTGTTGTGGTATATAGTTAGTGTCTTAGGTGTCAAGTGTGAACCTTAGTGTGTCAGTGTTAAATTAGAGGGAGCCTCAGTTAGATGAGTGTCTCTATGTGAGTATAGAGTATGTGTCAAGTGAGTGTCCAAATGTTAGCTAGCAGTTAGTGTCAAATCGGATAGGGGGAGAACTACCCTGTGAAACATTCAATGAGGATGAGCCTAAGTATCCTACTGTGATAGTGAGCAATGAGTGAAATATCCTGAGAGAGTGAGGGTCGGAATAGGGGGATGAAGCCCCAATCCACCTTCAGATCGAGCCATGCCAGTGCTTAGCATAGGCCATATAGTCTAATGGCCAGTGTCATATTGCATACTGTCGAGTATGGCAGTGAACTATGAGTGAGTGTTCAGTAGAAGGAACTGTCAAATATGACAGTATAATGAAGAGAGGTTAGGAAGTCCAGTACATAGAGTATGAGTGATGTCAGTGAGTGTATAGTATGAACTTGTGTCTCAAGAGGGTGGTGTCTTGTGTCATGTATTTGGAATTAGGAGACAGTGTGCCAAAGTATTGGATGTGTCCAGCGAGAGTGAATTAGTGAGGGCCATTAGGCCATTGCCTTGTACACACAGGCACATGCCTAGTGTGGCCAGCTAGAGTAATGCTCTGCACATGTGCACAGACACTTGATCTGTGCAGGAGTGCCAAGAGTTTGGGGCCTAGGTTGGCCACTAGTTTGGGGCAGGGCAGGACAAGACAGCCTTAGCATGGCAGCAGGCCATATTGGCCAGTCTTGTGCTTGGCTAATAGGCCATTAGGCCAGTGCCTATGTGTTCCAAGGAGAGAAGCAGTACACTACACTGTTGACAAATTGGACAGGACCAATTGGTCCTCCAACAACCATGTGGTGACTTGTTACACACGTACAACAATGTAGTGGTGTGTGTAGCCTGTGTGGCTATAGGTAGGTCAGGTAAATGGCTAAGAGTGTGTTTTTGTGTGTAGGTAGGTAATAACATAGGTTAGGGTAATGTATTAGGTAATATAGATGAAGGATATATATTAGGTAAATGCAAACCTAGGTAATAGGTAAGGTATTTATAGGAAATGAGAGTTGCCTACCAGATTGGGGTAAGGGATATCCTAGTATAGATAGTTTGCCTAGTCTAGGTAATTACCTATAGTAAGGGTAATCTGAAACATAAGGTGATTTACCTAGGGTAGGTAGATATCAATGATAGGTAGTATTTGATACCTATACTTAGGGTGAGTAGGAATGAGTAGGTAAAGGAATTTGCCTAATATATGTAGTAGGTAATATCATGTATAGGTAATAGGGCAAATACCTATATGCTAGAAATAGGATAATACCTAGCATAGGTAATGTCCTGAGATGGTAATATATATGTAAATAGGTAAACCCAACTTAGATTAACTTGATTTGACCAAGGTTGACCAGTTTGACCCAAAAGTCAATATTTAAATCAAATTGACCTAGTTTGACTCCGAAAGCCTAGTTTTGACCTAGATTGCATACACACATTAGATATCTACGTTTAACACACTTAAACACCAATTAACACACACACACACACACACACACACACACACATATATATATATATAGGTCGTTGTGACCCCGCTCTGGGCCTCGATTCATATTTACTGCTCGGGACCAAAAGCGAGTACATGCTCTGATAGTTTTCATTACTTTGATACTTTCTATATATTCAGTTGTAGTATTTTACTTGATTTCTGACATGAGGATACACAGAATAGTATACACTGGATCTCGTCATGAGATGTTATTCCTGGTTTAACTTGGTATACTTGTACTTACTTGTTATTGTTCTTGTACTTATATAGTCATTGATTTAGGAGTGGGCTAGCCCCTGCTTCTTGAATCCCATGTCATAACGTGACATGGTTGGATCTATTATAAAATTTGGGGGATTGGAGAGTTATTAGAGCTTATGTGATCATACCCCTACTGCTTTACTTGCTTGTGCATAGCTCGCCCTCGCCACATGAAGGGTGTAGCCTGACCTTACTTATACTTGTGCATAGCTTTCCATATATGGCCGGCCTGATTTCCAGATTTATCTGTACTTGTACTTGTGCATAGTCGGTCATCTGGAATAGCCTGATCTTGACCCAAGCCGATCACATAATACTCTAATATCTTAAGGCACTATTTATATTATATATTATACTCAGATTACCTATGATACATCATATTCTAGTTGTGACTACATGTTCACATACCATGACATGATTACCAGTTTATCTTGTACTTCTCATTGCTCAGTTTTGATATCTATCATGTATTTCATTATAACCTGTTTATTATAGCACTTGTCAATTTAATGAAACTACTGTTAGTGTCTGTACTTTGCTCTAATCCTAACTAGATATTATTTTTTCAGAGGACTTAGAGTCCTGTTGCACGCCCTACTATGGGTTTGGGATAGATTAGGATACTGATCAGGATTTGCCTGTGGAGCTGGTGCTCATAGAGGATGCACCTCCAGTAGTGACTTGGTATTATTTAGGTTTTGCTGGATTTGTCTCCAGATTGATACACTTTGGTCTGTTATATTATTTCGGGATATGTGCTAATGTCTTAGACTTCTAGACTTATTTGCGTTATGACTCTTGCTACCATTTCGGACTTTATCTTATTTATCTTCTATCTAATTATCGGGCTTATCTTTCTCTAGAAATTGTGATTGAGTTATATATTTCCAATGTCATATTATTCCTCCGTGCGGAGATAAAAGGTTTATATTCTATATTGCTAGTTGATAGATATTATAGACAACCTATACAGCGTTCTACCACCGACACTGTGGTGTAGGCTGGACGTACCCATGTCCTCGTGCCCCTAAACCTGGTGCGGGTCATGACAAGAGGTTATAGAAATAGAAACACAAGTGTTTAGCTTTGAGTTTGCCAACAGGACAAGGTCCGGGACGGCAGATAGAGGCTTTGAAAGTGTTCAAAGACATGTTAGGTGAAAAATTAAAATTGGCGAGGTCGATTCGTACTTTTCCTTCGTTGGGAACTCAAAGGATCGTCGCTAAGTCTTCCACGTCAAATTTAATATCTATTCCCCCAACGTGGGAAGAGATAACTCCAAAATCAAAAGTTATGTTGTAGTAAAATAACCTAATAGCATTAAGAGCGACAGAAAAAGATGTTGCTACTAAGTCATTAAGTTGCAGATGCTGAAAGCTCCGCGATGGTTCCGAAATATATTAAAATTAATCAGAGCTCCGACACAGACAATACGGGTATGAAAATCACTAAACCACTATATGGATTGGTCTAGCATCACAAATACGAGTCCACAGAAGGAACCATCGTCCGGTTGGACCGAAGAGAAGAGAAGGCGGTTGAGAGGATGAGGATCCTTCATCATTCTTACTTTTCGTCCTAATGATCTTAGGGCCCATTGGAAGGTAAAGATTCCACAAAAAATTGAAATAGAGGACGAAAGGAAAATATAGATTATACCTTCCAGAAATTTATTATGTTGTGGAGAATGAACCCGAGATTTCGAATCCGAAGTTTGGAGTCGAAATACCAAGTTGATTGGAAAATAAAATTGGATTAGGGCTAGGGTTTGGTGGGTTTTCTTTGCTGTTATTCATGAAAAAGGGAAAATGATTGAGGAAGATGATAAGGAGAAGTTGGGCCCATTAGTTCTGCTATAACTTAGCCCAATCGAGTTCGGCTCGAGTTTGGAACAAGTTCAGTTAGAAATTTGTTAAAATCTGTTTTGGCTAGTTTACAATTGAAACAGTATTCGCTTTTGCAAATTTATCAATTCCTTTCAACTTTTTAATTCAAAAATTATTAATTTTAAATTTCAATTAACATAATTAAAATTATTTCATAAATTAATTTCCTTTACGCATTGACCGTCTCAGATTAGCTGTAGGGGGTACTATCCCAGTTAGCGGAGGTCCACGGAGGGACACTTAAGTTCTGTTTTGCTTAAGCTCTTATTGCCTTCGTGACAGACAGACCCTTTGTAAGCTTATCTCTAAAATAATCATTACGTATTAGAATTAATTCAATAAATAAAGTTAATTAATATTATTGATATCTAAAATTCCTAATTCTCGACATAAATAGTTGAACCTATCTTTTGCCAAAGGTTTAGTAAAGATATCAGGTAGTTGATGTTCTGGGTCAACATATTCTAATTGTCTCCATTTAATTGATGATCTATAGGAAAGTGACGTCGTATCTCAATATGCTTGGTGCATGAGTGACATACAAGATTCTTAGTCAAATTGATCGTACGAGTGTTGTCACAGAATATAAAAATGTGTAAATATTACAAGTTGTAGTCTTCTAGGTTTGCTTTATCCACAACATTTGTGCACAACAATGTCCTGCGACGTTATACTTGGCCTCAGTAGTTGATAATACGACATAATTCTGTTTCTTGCTAAACCAAGAGACTAAAGCTTTGAAGAAATAACACGTGCCATTAGTACTTTTTCTATCCACTTTGTATCTAACAAAATCAGCATCCGAATAACCGGTTAGGTCAAAGGATGTAGTTTTATGATACCATAAGTCGACAAAAGAAGTGCTCTTAAAGTATCGAAAGATACGCTTAACAGCGCATAAGTGTGATTTTTTAGTGTTAGCTTGGAATCGTGCACATAAGTAAATACTAAACATTATATCAGGACGACTAGCAGTTAAATACAATAAACTACCGATCATATCTAGATACTTATGTGTGTCAACTGGTTTGCCTTATTCATTTACGTCAAGCTCACTTGAAGTTTCCATCGGAGTTCCAAGAGGCTTGGCTGACTCCAGATTGAAATTCTTTAGCAAATCCTTTGTGTACATGGCTTGGTTGATGAACATCCCATTTGTTGTTTGCTTGATTTGCAGTCCACAGAAGAACTTCAACTCCCCCATCATGCTCATCTCAAACTCACTCTGTATACACTTAGAAAAATCTTGACAAAGAGATTCATCAGTAGAACAAAAAATAATGTCATTAACATAAATTTGTACTAGTAAAAGATTATTATTCAAAGATTTTATGAAAAGTATTGTATCAACTGTCACGCCCCAGAACCAGAATACTTGAGAGCGGGGGACAGACACAGCCAGCTACGTATATTGAAGTGAAATCTACCTCACAATACGATCACGGCTGTCTAGATATATGAGGGTTTATCTACAAGACATCTGTCTCTTATGGTCAAGAACAAACCTAGTATCTCAATCACAAGCAAGCAAGTAAATGTTAAAAGATGTTAGATCATAAAACATACAAAGTAAGGCGTCCCAAATATTACATATTCAGATGATCATGAAGCTAGTCATACAAAATATGAAGACTAGCAAAAGTTAAGTCATACATGATCAACCCTAGGATTTGTCAATCATGTTACAGCCCTTAGGAAAACAGAAATTAAGTTTCAACACGAGCTAACACTTGCTCGGTGGCTAAATGCCTCAAAAGAATAATTTACAATAGAGTGGGAGAGCAAAATAAGAAACCCACTCGTTGCCAGGATTACGTCTGGTGTTCACCATCTGGCAGGAAAGCAGGTAGATCCTCGGGTGCTTCTCCGAAATCTGGCCATACAAAACCAGCTGGGTCAGACCCCAGAAAGAGCAAGTACCACAAGGAAGGCTCCACTTATGAACTAAAACCAGCATATAATAACCAGAAGAAATAATAAAAGAATATAATTAAATAATATAAAAGACAAGTTAAAGGGGCATGCTATCTTACAATAGAGAAACAAGAGGTAGAACATAATTTCCATATTAATCATGAGACAGTCCATCAGGCACGGCCAATCAAGTCCTACGGCTTGCTAGCATTAGCTAACTAGGTTATCATAGGTCTAGTTACTAACAAGATGCGATGAGATGTTCCCACAGTCACAAGCCCTACAGACTATCCAGGTTATCCAGGCGAGGGTTACAAGAGTTATCAAGATTACTTGTGTACTTTAGTGCTTATGATTTAAGAAGTGCAACACATGACAGTGTGCTGGAAATTTGCCCTACTCGTCGGCAGGCTACAAGTCCACAGGTGTGGCCGGGATAACGAGATCGCCTGTAACTGGAAAATCTCTATATATGAACTACTTGATCAATCTAGTTATTAACCTAGTCAGATTCATTATAAATCCCTGACCGTGGTAACCCAGAATCTATGTCCTAGACATGATGCAAGACGAGACAGTTAGCTTGTATAGGCACAATCAAGAAAATCAACCACGGTATTAAGATAAGAGTTATACAAGCAAGTCAGGATAGCTGTCGCAACAACGATCAAGAGTACATATGTCTTGTCAGGTTTACTTGTCATGTCGAGAGTACTTGTCAGGAGTGCGCCTCGACGGGCCACTATCAAGTTTATACATGTCATATCAAGTTTACTTTTTTACTTGTCAAGAGTGCGCCTCGACGGGCCACTATTATGTCATGTCGAGACGGGGTCATATTATCATGTTCAAGTCAAGATCAATACTAGCCAGTCATACTCATGCTCAACAAGTCATCAAGTCGGGTCGCTGCAAGTTAGGCCAAGTACAAAATATATGCACGATCACACGTATTTATAACAAGAACTAGGAGAACATGCATGGAGGTAAGGGCAAGGGGGTATAAAGGCAACCAAGTGGCGCTGGTCAGGTGGCGCCAGGGAGGTGACATGTGGTACCAGGGAGGTGAAAGGTGGGGCTAGTCAGGTAAGAGTAACAGGTGGCACAGGGTGCCAAGTAGGACTGGGTGGTACTAGGCCAAGTGGCACTAGGCCAGGGGTGGCGCGGTACCAAGTGGCACACACGGATAAGCTTGGCACCAAGTGGAGTGCACGGATAGGCACGGTACCAAGTGGCGTGCACTGATAGGTGCGGCGCCAAGTGGCACGCACGGATAGACGCGACAGCAAGTGCCGCTCATGGATAGACGCGGCACCAAGTGGCACGCACGGATAGGCACGACACCAAGTGGCACGCACGGATAGGCACGACTCCAAGTGGCACACACGGATAGGCACAACGGTAAAGAGCGCACGCGCGACTGAGATGATACGGCACCAAGTGGTGCGCACACGACTACTCATCTTCTCCAACAGACCGAGAGTTGCTCAAGGAACCCATAGCTTCAAAATGCTATAACTTCCTTAAAACAAGTCGGAATCGGGACTTCCAAGGGTCTAAACTGGGTAGAAGGAGATTTCCTACAGCCTGGGTAGAATGAGAATATATAAATATTACAAGTTGTAGTCTTCTAGGATTTGCTTCATCCACAACATTTGTGCACAACAATATCCTATGGCGATATACTTGGCCTCAGTAGTTGATAATACGACAGAATTTTATTTCTTGCTAAACCAAGAGACTAAAACTTTGCTTAGGAAATAACACGTGCCGCTAGTACTTTTTCTATCAACTTTGTATTTAGCAAAATTAGCATCCGTATAACCGGTTAGGTCAAAGGACGTAGTTTTAGGATACCACAAGTCGACAAAAGAAGTGCTCTTAAGGTATCGAAAGATACGCTTAACAGCGTATAAGTGTGATTCCTTAGGGTTAGCTTGGAATCGTGCACATAAGCAAATACTAAACATTATATCAGGACGACTAGCAGTTATATATAATAAACTACCGATCATATCTAGATACTTACGTGTGTCAACTGGTTTGCCTTGTTCATTTACGTCAAGCTTACTTGATGTTTCCATCAGAGTTCCAAGAGGCTTGGCTGACTCCAGATTGAACTTCTTTAGAAAATCTTTTGTATACGTGGCTTGGTTGATGAAAATCCCATTTGTGGTTTGCTTGATTTGTAGTCCATGGAAGAACTTCAACTCCTCCATCATGCTTATCTCAAACTAAATCTGTATACACTTAGAAAAATCTTAATAAAGAGATTCATCAGTAGAACTAAAAATAATGTCATTAACATAAATTTGTACTAGTAAAAGATTATTATTCAAAGATTTTATGAAAAGTATTGTATCAACTGTCACGCCCCAGAACCAGAATACTGGAGAGCGGGGGACAGACACAGTCAGCTATGTACATTAAAGTGAAATCCACCTTACAATACGGTCACGGCTGTCTAGATGCATGAGGATTTATCTACAAGCCATCAGTCTCTTATGGTCAAGAACAAACCTAGTGTCTCAATTTCAAGCAAGCAAGTAAATGTTACGAGATGTTAGATCATCAAACATACAAAGTATGGCATCCCAAATATTACATATTCAGATGATCATGAAGCTAGTCATACAAAATATGAGGACTAGCAAGAGTTAAGTCATACATGATCAACCCTAGGATTTGTCAATCATGTTACAGCCCTTCGGCAATGTCACGACCCGCACCTAGTGTAAGGGTACGAAAAGTAGGTATGTCCAGCCTACGCCGTACTGTCGACTGTAGAACGCTATTCTAGGTCATCATCACAACTAACACTATATGATATAATCTCCAAACGGAGGACAATCATAGGAGGATACAATCTCAGTCACAAACTAGAGGTAGATAATCAGCACGATGAAATAGATAAGAAATCCACAAAAGGGATACAACCGGAAGTAAAATAAGTCAATTGTTTAACAACACAAAATCTTAATATTTAAAATAAAATACATCTCCAAGACAATAAGAAATAAGATAAACAAAACTCTAGACCTCTACTCCAAGCTCGACTAGTGTCCTCTAGGCTGGCTGTGATCCTCCAAGTTACCTGTAAAATTTTATCAACAGGTCCAATCAGGACAGGAACGAGTATAATACATCTCACACAATTCATAGCATGACAGAAAATGTAAAGCATGCTATAGAATAAGATACATAAAATACTGTAAGAAATAAACATGAAGAGAAAGAAATAATCTGATAAACAGAAGATATCTATATATGGTAATTGAGAAATGTAAGTAACTATGTGATTTAGAGTATAAGATAGACATGTGAACGGTTTGATTTATACATGATTACACTACAGAGTTTATACCTGATTATACTACTTTAGAATTGTTTACATGACTACTTCTACTCCCCCATACCCCAATCAATACACAAGGATCTATACAGGTTATGTTATTATATATAAAAGTTTATACATGAATCTTATGAGATCATGAGAGTACATGAGAGCACATGAGTGTACATGAATAATAAGAGTCCATAAAATACATGATGTTCGTAAAAAGTACATGACATGATGTATTCGATGCATCCGAGGGAGATAACATCTCATGTAAAGATCCATATAATACTAATCCATGATAACATTCTGTCAGCATCAAGTAAATTAGTCTATAACAAGAATATATTTCCTAGCATGTATAAATCGGTCATAGAATGTACTCGCCTGATATCCCAAATGTCTGATGAGAAATACGAGTCCAAACTGGAGTATCTGAGTCCTATTTAGAGTAACCATAGGTTACAAATTGTCTAAAATAGAATAAAAGTAATCTACAATAAATTCTAAATGATTCTAGGTCCTTCTAGGTCAAAGTCAACCCTTGGTCAACTCTGGTCTACCCTGGTCAACCATTCTGGTCAAACTAGGTTAACCCTAAGTCAACTAGTCAATTAGTCTAAGTTTAAGTCAAACTTAAGTCATCTAACCATTTCAAGTCCATTTGAGTCGATTTGGATCAAGTTTGACCAAAAGTTGACTTTTTTCAACTTGGTCAACTTGCTAGCCAACTATGCCTAACTTAGCCTATTGGATCATTTCTAAACTAACTAGGCCAGCATCCTAGACCAACAACAATATATATATATATACATTACATTCAATATATATATATATAATATTATATATATATATATAATTTATATATATATATATATATATATGTATATATATATATATATATATATATATATATATATATATATATATATATATATATATTTTGAAAAACCCCCCTCTTTTTATTGATCAAGGCTCAAAATACAGAAGCCTGGCTCGTATACAAGGAAAAAGTATACCACAAAAGGAAAGACAGGTGAGGAGGACGGACGCAGTCGCCGCCCGACACGTATACGAGGAAAGAGTATACCATAAAAGGAAAGACTGAGGAGAAGGACGGTCGCAGCCGCCGACACTAAGGGATGATTGGGTGCCCGAATGCCGGCGATGTATGGGAGCAGAGTGAACTACGTTTACGGCATTGCCTGTGAATTTCTCGGATAAGCTGATCGGCAGAGTATTGGTGGCCCTCGTACCTCGCTTTGTTGCAATTTTTCCAGATTGCCCAGGTGGCGGCCGCTGCAACGATCAGGTGGCCATGGGAGGCGGCTCCCCAGTGGGCCAGAAGATCAATAAAGTGCCCGTCTCCTGGATAGGTGTTGTAGTTGCGGTTGAGGGTGCTCCAGATTTGGTCAGGGAGGCTCCCTTCCTGGAAGATGTAGTCAATAGTTTCCTTCTGGCGCTCAGTGCAGCAATTACAGGATGACGCCAGGCTGTAGCCGATGGAGTTAAGGTTGTCATCGGTAGGCAATTTCTTTTTCATGACTCTCCACAGGAGGAAGGACCATTTCTTAGGGATACAAGAGTGCCAATAACGCGAAATGAATAGGTCTGTCCCGTTCTCTTGGATCGTAATTCTCGTCGACCGCACGGAGAAGGCTCCAGAGGCAGTCGGAGACCAACTCAGTTTGTCTGCGTCGGGCCCAATGATAAGTCCTTGCTGACGAATGCTATCCACTGTATTGTTGCCTGACCACTCTCGAATCCTGTCCCAATTCCAAACGTTATTGGTGGGGTTCCAAAGGTCTTTGATCTTGTTGTTTCTGGGGGAATCGGTGATGTTCGGGATAAGGCAGTCGCCAATCCACCTTTCCAGGAAGGGGTTGGCCTCACCGGAACCTAGCTGGAGTCTGATCGCGGGCTCTGCCAATTCTCGTCCTCGAAGAATGCGACGCCAAGCCGCAGAAGATCTGCTGTTGGCTGAGGTCGTCGCTGGGTGGGTATGTTTGAAGTGCCTGGCCTTCATGAACTTGGTCCACAGGTTTTGGTTGGTGCGTAATTTCCACCACAGTTTCATCGAAAAAGCTTTGACGATGTGGTCAAGTTTGGTGAAACCAAGCCCGCCGATCTCGGTGGGGATAGCCATAGTATCCCAGCTGGCCTAGTGGTGTTTGTCTTGCCCCTTGTTGTGCCCCCAGAAAAAGTTACAAAAGATCTTCTCAATCGACACGATAACCTTCCTGGACGGAGAGCAGGCCGCTAGGGTGTGGATGGAAACGGAGTTGAGAACATGTTTGATGAGGATAATTTTCCCTCCTGGGGAGAGGGTGGCGTTATACCATCCTTCGATTTTGTTCCTGATTTTGGAGATCAAGTTCTCGAAGATGCTGGCGTTAGATTTCCCGTACACCAGAGGACAGCCGAGATAGTTAAAAGGAGGATGAGCCACCGCAATGGAGGTTAGGTTGGTGAGTCTGGTTGCATTCTTGATTTTGATGCTGTGGTGTGCGTAGATGACGCTCTTGGAAAGGTTGATCTTCTGGCCTGAGCATCTGGAGTACCGCTGCAGGGTATTGTGAACCACCTCCATCGATCCGATGTCCCCGGAAGAGAAGATGAGTAAATCGTCGACAAAGGCCAGGTGGGTGATGGTGGGACAACCACTGGAGGTGTGGTAATACTGGAAGTTAGGGGTGTTGACCATGTTGTTAAGGTTTCTGCTCAGGGCGTCGGCAACAATGATGAAGACCATGGACGATAGAGGGTCGCCCTGTCTGACTTCGCGGCTAGATTTGAAAAAACCTTCGGATTGGCCGTTGATAACTGTGGAGAACCATGAGTTGCTGATGGATCTCCACACGATGTTGGTCCAATTCTCAGAAAATCCGAAAGCTCTGAATACCCATATCATGAATTGCCAATCCAGTCTGTCGTAAGCTTTATCCATGTCGATTTTGATGGCGATGTTGCCCCCTCTTGCTGGAAATTTCATGCAGGTGATAAGTTCTTGGGCCAGCATGATGTTGTCTTGGATGTTCCTTCCGCGAACGAATCCGCTTTGCTCCTCCGAGATGATTTTGGGGAGAGTCTCTGTCATTCCAGTAGCGATGATCTTGGAGATAATTTTGTTGGTGAATGTGCAAAGACTGATGGGTCTAAAATCACGAAAGGAATTGGGGTTATCTTTTTTCGGTATGAGGATGAGATTTGTGCTGGATATGGCTTTGGGATAAGGAGCTCCTTCAAGGAAGGCGATCGCCGTTTCGGTGATGTCCTGCTTGATGATATCCCAGTAAGTACGGAAGAAGGTACCAGAAAAGCCATCTGGTCCAGGTGCGCTATGCGCGCTCAAGGCCCACACCGCGTCTTTCACTTCTTGTTCGGACAGAGGGCGTTCCAGCAGTGCATTGTCACAGTCGGTAATGATGGTGGGGATTTGGTCGAGGAATGAAGTGTCTTTATGGACCGTCTCCTTGGAGAATAGTTTGGTGTAGAATTCAGTATCCGCCTCTTGGATCCCTTTCTGGTCTGATCTGGTGATGCCTTGCTCATCCGCGATGTGGTGTATTGAAAGTTTATTTTTTTTGCCATTGACGCAGGCGTAGAAGTATTTGGAGTTTTTGTCCCCGTCGCTGTCCCATTTCAGTCTAGCTTTCTGCTTCCAAAACTCGGTCTCAACTTTGAGCCTGAATTTGAGCATGGCCTTGGTGAGATTCAATGCTCTCCTGGCCGCCGGAGAACGGTCCGAAAGGAATAAGGCTTCTGCTCTGGTAACATCGTCCTCTGTGACACGGATAGCTTGGAAAATGTCCCCAAAAGCTTGTTTGCTCCAATTGGAAAGAGCTTTTCTGGTGGCTTTGAGCTTGTTGCTGACCCGCGTAAGAGGATTAGAGGAGTCCTGACTGTTCCACGCTTCGGCCACGATGCTGAAGAATTGCGGGTGGTCGGTCCAAAAGTCAAGGAATTGGAAGTTCTTTTTGAAAGGTTGGGATTTATTTTTAATTTCCATCAGGATGGGGGCGTGGTCTGATTCGGTGGGGTTGAGGTGGGACAGGGTGGAACTAATCCTCATGTCGTGCCAGCTAGCGTTGGTGAGGGCTCTGTCCAATCGTGAGTATTGACGACGGTCTCCGTCCTGCATGTTACACCAAGTAAATTCGCAGCCTTTGAACTGGAGGGGAGTGAGGGGAGCATTGAAGATGAAGTTGTTGAAGTCTTGCATGGCTGATAGTGGCAGGGAACGACCTCCGATCTTCTCTTTTCTACAGGTGATGGCATTGAAGTCCCCTATGCAAAGCCAGGGGATGTTGGGGTTGTGGAGATAGGTGTCGAGAAGGTCGTTCCAGAGTTGTTTCCGTTCTGCGATGACACAGCTACCGTGGACCGCAGAAAGGATAGCCCGCTCCGGTAGGGTGGGGTGGGTGATCCAGCAGGAGAGAGCTTGATGGGTGTCCTGAATGATGTCGAGTTTAACGTCCTGCGACCCGAGGATCCAGATGTCGTTCTTGCCAGCAATAGCCGTTGGGAGGCCCGGAGCCAACTGGATGGATTTAAGACGTTTGGAGGGGATTTTAGGTTCGATGATGATGAAGATATCGATCTTGTGAATTTTTCGAAGACTGGAAATTCTTCTTAATGTCGGTTTATTGGCCAGACCTCGAACGTTCCAAGATATGATGTTAAGCATTTAAGAAATTGTGGGGGTGTTTTTTGTTCCGCCTTGCGGCAGATTTGGTAAGTATGGTGACGGTTTTGTCGGTGCCTGATTTTCTCCGATGGTGGTTGGCCGGGTCCGAGGGGGGATCCTACGGCGGAGACTTGTAGAACTCTCCTTGGTCAGGGGAGGCTAACTGATTGCCGGATGAGTCGACTGCCGTGTCCTCCGAGGGAATAGTTAGGGAGTCGTGATCACTCTCGGTCAACAGATGCTGGAGGGGAGCTCCTGTGGCAAAGACCTGAAGACCTCTCCTCACTTGGTCGGGTCGGAGGATAGCGAGGGCGTCTTCGACTGGGATGGCGCTGGAGGATTGAAGAGTTTCGGAGGAGGGGGAATGGGCTAGGGGGTCGACCCCTTGGCTGGAGGTGAGTAGTCGGTGATCTGCTATGCCTGGGATGATGGCGTCCTCCGCTCGCGAGGAGATGGGGGAGGAGGACGGAGTCCCGAGGGTGCTGGGTCCTTCTAGAGGGTTACCGGACTCCGGCTCCTCTGAGTCGAGAATGGCGAATTGGTTGGAGATCTTTATGTGTTGGGGAATGAAAGGGACCATGGCCCTGCTCGGAGGTTCGATGGAGGCAGGCTCACCGATGCTGGATTCGAATCGAATGTGAGAATTAGGAAGAAGAAGAATGGGCGGCTTAGGGAACTGCCCCTCTGAGAGGACGCTTTCCTTTCTGGATGGCTTCTTCTTAAGCTCTGGATGCAAGCGGTGGCAGTGCTTGGGTTGGTGTCCTCTAAGGTGGCAGTGGTTGCAGTATAGTATGTGGTTGTCGTAGAGGATTTGTTGGGTGTGGGTGTGGTTGCCTAGCTCGATAGTGATAAAGTTGGGTAGTTCTGTGGAGAGGTCTAGTTCAACACATATTTTGGCGTAGTGGGCTTTGGAGAGGTTACTGGTCTTGGGCACCGACGCCACGTACGTCCCAAAAGAGTTGGCGATGCGCTGAAGCACCGCAGGGACAAAGCAGATTAGAGGAAGGTTGGGGAGGGTAATCCATGCTGCCACCTTAGCCAAATCTTCTTTGATGTTGAAATCAGGAGACCACTTGATAATCTTTATCAGGTGGGTGTCGATCTTGCAAGTTCCCTTGGACCACACAGTCCTGTGATCGCGATCGAAGGATAGGTGTAGGAGAATATGCCTGGGGTCGAGGGGGGCCACTCGATAGTCAGACGAGAGATTCTATTTGGCGATCGCTTCCTGCACCCTAGGAAGCTTGGGGCACCCGGTGGAAAATTTAAGGATGAAAGTGTGAGGAAAAGCCGCTGACAGCGATGTCAGTTCCAAGTCAGAGAACGGGATGACGAGGGTGGAGTGCTCGAGAGGATAATCAATGTCTGACAGCTGGACGTCAGGGAAGATAGTGCCCTTAGAGGGTGAGAGGTCCGGACGAAGCATGGCGACAAAGGAAGGAGGGGGCAAAACTGAGGGAGCGGGGCCCGCAGGGACGGGTTGGGAGGGCGGAGGGCCGCTCAGGGGAGGAGGATGCCCGGAGGCGGGGAGGGGTGGGGTTGGGAGAGAAGGGGCATGCCTCCCGAGCGAGGAGGCGGAGGGAGGGGGAATGACCGCCCTGGAGGAGGATCCCTGGGAGGCCACAGGGGGATGATGGATGCCGGAGAGGACGGCCTCGGGGATGGCAGATGGCCGCTCGGGGGGCGCAGGGCCGGAGAGCGCCGCCTGATTAGGGGAAGCGGTGGCTACGGAGGTCAAGGGGACAGGGGGGTGTAGAGGGCGACGGTGACGAGCTAGGGCGGACGGAGAAGCCTGGAGAGAGGGGGGGCCAGGGTGGCCGGGGCGCCAGCTGAGGGAGGGGGAAGGTCCGGGCAGCGGGAGCCGGGGAGGGGATGCGCAAAGGAGCGTGGAGAGGAGGAGGGACGAAAGGAGGGAGGTGAAGGAGGCGGGAGGGGGGTGGCAGCGAGTCGCCGGAGGAGAGACTGGATTGCGCTTGGGCGCTGAAGGGGGGAGGGTTGCGCACAGGGAGGCAGGGGGGATGGATTGCGCCACTGAGAGGGGGGGTTGCGCCCCAAGAGGGGGGGGGATGATAGCGCCAGACTGCGCAGAGGTGAGAAGGCCTCCGAGCGCCTGCGCAAACCAATGCTGCTGATCAACGAGAGAGGTCACGAGCGCCTGGAGCTGCACAACAGTGGAGAGAAGCTCGTCTTGCGCAGCAAAGGAAGGGGGCTCCGCGTAAGAGAGAAAGGATGCCTCGGAGGGCGCACCCACGTGGGTGGGGGACTCGAGGTGCTCAGCGGCCAGGGGCCCGAGGCCATCTCTGCAGTGGGACATGACTCCCGATGTGGGGACGGATGGGTTCGAAAACTTGGAAGCGGGAACGGAAGGACGATGCGCCAGGAAGCCGACAGCGCCGGCTCCGGCGGGGACGAGCGCCGGGGCATCGGGGGGCTGGGGAGCTGCCTGTGAGTACAGAGGAGGGGAAGGGGGGCCGCTCGAGAACAGAGGATGGGAAGGGGAGCTGCTCCGCGGATCCAGCTCCGGAGAAACTCCTGGAGGAGCGAGGAGAGGATGTGCAGGCGGAGTGGGGGAGTTAGGAAGGAGAGGGGGAGGGAAGAGATGGTGAAGCTGGCGGAACCAGACCAGCACCTCCGGCGACTAGAGGGGCAGCAACGGAGGGGGCGATCGGAGGAAGACGACGGGGGCTCGCGGAGGAGGGAGGGGAGAGGAGGGGGCGGCCGGCCTAGGCCGGCCAGAGGAGGGGGACCTGATGCTCGAGGGGGGGGGGGGAGGGGACGAAGACCATGAAAAAAAAGGATTGTCTCTCTATATCCATGTATATATATATATATATATATATATATATATATATATATATATATATATATATATATATATATTTTATATATATATATATATATATATATATATATATATATATATATATATATATATATATATATATATATATTTATATATATATATATATATATATATATATTATATATATATATATATATATATATATATTTTATATATATATATATATATTTTATATATATATATATATATATTTTATATATATATATATTTTATATATATATATATATGTATATATATATATATATATATATATATATATATATATATATATATATATATATATAATATAGATATATATATATATATATATATATATATATATATATATATATATATATATATATATATATATATATTTTATGTACAATAGTATATAAAATATATATATACAGTAGTATATATATATATATATTATATATATATATATATATATATATATATATATATATATATATATATATACTACTGTATATATATACTACTGTATATATATAAAATATATATATATATATATATATATATATATATATATATATATATATATATATATATATATATATATATATATATATATAAATATATATATATATATATATATATATATATATATATATATATATATATATATATATATACTGTTAAAGCTGAAGGGCCCTTCTATCACACATACGTAAATAGTATAAAGCGACATGATGCTTAGTGTCTTCGGACCACCGCTCGCTGGGATCCGGCCCCTACAACTAACCTGAGATAGTTGAAACTTTATTAAATAAAAGATGAAAGCATTTCATTTTAATTACATAATTAAGTATGCTAGGAACAAGGGAACCAAACTCTAACCCGAACTCGGTCCCCTAGTTCCAGAACTGAACCCGAGGCTAGCCCACTCCTTTAAGTTTTTACAAACTTTCAAAACCCTTCTATCTCCTCCTCCTTCCAGAACCGAGAGACTACCCCTTCTTTCTTCTCAAAACCCTAAATTTTCAAAGACCTAACCATAGAAATCTTGAAATTCTTAGGGTTTTAACCCACCAAACTTTGGATCTAGGAGTTTTGCAAGGTTCTCCTCCATTCTACATCGTTTTTATGCGATACAATCTCTCAACTTCTCTCAATTTTCTATGGCACCAAAGTTATTTTCCAAGAAAAAGAGACAAGTTAATGAGGCTTCCTCATCTAACCCTCCTCAAGATCCAATGCCCATTTTATTTAGCCCTGTGAAATCCGAAGATGACAAGTTTGATGGATCCTTGTTTAGGAGCTTAGAAGTTTCTTATGAATGGTTTAAGGATTTTTAGAAAAGGAAAAATTAGTCCGGGAAGCCCCATTAGTTTCACTATTTTCCCAGATCAACTTTCATTTTTTAGTGTCCTTGGCATTGCCAATCTAGTTCAAGTCGCATATCCCATTTATTCTAATGTTATTTGTATGTTTTTCTGTAACTTGCAATACTCACACGGTTCTATATATTCATGGTTTATGGTATTGAAATTAAATTTGATGATGATGACCTGAGCGAGATACTCTACGTTTCAAATACTGGAGATGCTCTAGTCGATATCACGAAAGTCAATTTTGGTAACGACATGACCCTTGAATCATTCAAGGACACTATGTGTGATTCGTGCCCTCGGCCTCCTGGCAGACTTATGGCCAAATCTATGAACACACATTTTTATGAGATGCATCGTATGATTTTATATGCTATTATACCCAAGTCGGGATCCACTGATGAGATCACATACTTGGAGATGTGAGGTATTTATCATCTTTATTTTGGTATTCCTTTTAGTCCACCCAAGACTATAATTAAGGCTATGGTTTATTGTCACAAGAAAAGGAAAAACCTACTATATGCCATGTGCCTTTCTATCATATTATATAGGTTTTCGATTCCTTTAGACTCATGTCCATTCAATGATATTCCATCATATCTCCTTAAATCATGTAGGACTGACCGCCATGCTCCTGATTCTGATAAGGATTCCTCTGATGAGGTTGCTGCTAAGGACATTCCACCTGATGTCCAGGTACCCCCTCATCCTCCTGCCACTGCTGCTCCTCCTGATCCATCCATACTTGATGAGATTCGTACTATGCTTCATGATTATTTTTGTTTTGAGGACGAGCGTCACAAACGTGAGGATGAACGTTACCGACAGATGGATTTTCAGACTACTCTCCAGGCCAGGCTCTTGGGAACTCGATTATTGACATGTAGTAGAGTATGGCCCATGCTCCTGGCAGTCCCATTCCTCTAATCCGTCACCCTCACCATCCAGTACCCAAATTTGATGATCATGATGCCTAGAGTTACTTTATTTCTGGCTCTGTATTCTATGATCCCAACCGGTCAGCTGAGATTGGTGATGATACTTATCGAGGACATTTTCTAGTTACAGGCTTTTGTAGTTGCTGATGATGATGGACTTATGATGGACATCAAATATTCCAAATGTTCTACGTGATGATACCTGTAGAAGTATGAAAAAAGCACAACATCTACGAAAGCGCAGGAGACATCCATACTACACAGAAGCGCAGGAAGCACTAAAGTTGCTATGCACATCACTCGGAAACACAAGAGAAGTAGTGTATAAAAAGAAGTTCTTTATTAAAAATCATGTCTAGAAAGATCTATTACAGATTCTTCATGATTATATATTAAGACTAAAACACCTAAAGTCTACAAATAAGCAATCTTCAGAAGCGCAGTCGCTGTTAGACCAATGATTAAATCATGTTTTTGAATATGGCTAATCAATTAATTTTAACTAGTGATAATACTAATATTCATGTAATCACTATCATGTTGCTACTTAATCTTAGCATTGTCCTATAAACTTAGCATTGTCCTAAATGGTCTATATCATATTGCTATGCTTGTATCATACTGCATCATATTATTTTGTTTGTCTAACATGTACTTACAGATAAGCAGTAAGCATGATCAAACGAGGACATATGCAACGAAGAATTATTGATGGGCCAAAGACGGCATAATACAAGAAGATTTCTCTGAACCGCCTAACGACCTATCCGGGGCCTCACATCGGGGGTTTCGCTGCCCGGTCAGCGGACGGGGGTCGAAGGGGCAGTGCCCCCCGTGGGGGTTCTGGGTGAAGCTTCCAAAAGGTATTCAGATTTCCAGATTTGTTTATCTTTGGACGATTGCCGTCAAGGAAAATTGAGTCTGCTCAAATGTCAGGGGAAAGACGTCATCAAATGGGCTATTAATTTTTATATTTTTTCTGTATTTTTCCTTTTATTGAGTATAGGAAAAATATGAGATTGATCAGAACGGTACTAGCTTCGGTTTTTCTCAGTCCACAAACAAAAATAAGCCTACCTACTTATCCTAAAAATCCACAATTCCAAAAAGTCCAAAACCTATATAAATTTGGTCCATTCCTTATTGTTCTGACCTAGCAGAACTCTGACAAAACTCTGACCGAGTTCGGTCCGAGTTCGGCCCGAGTTCGGTCTGGGTTATTTGAATTTTAGTTCCCACCAAATCTGCATCCAACATTCGTATGCGAAATCCTAGCATCCGAACTCTGCCCGAACTCTGTCCGAGTTCGGTCCTCCAAAAACACTATAAATAGAGTTGAGATTACCATTCATTTCAATCATCCAATTTCATCTCTTCTCTTCTCTATCTAAAGTATTCTGAGCTTTTTACTTTTATATCTAAGACATTACAACTCTTAACCAAGCCAATACAGTTTCTGTTTAATCTAGAGTTTGGTGTTGAAGGGAGGCTATATTCAGAAAATATTCTAGTTTTCCAATTGCCTTTTGGATTCGTTCGTGTGCTCGTCACCAAGCACGGTGTTGTGAAGTCGGTCGTGCACTTATCACCAAGCACGGTGTTGTAAGAGTTGCAAGCGCTCAGTTAAAGCTTGTGCCATAGTGAATTAACAGCGAGCAAGAGTACTCGCGACTGGACTAGTCCTCTCAGAGGAAAACCAGTATATATCGTGGTGTTCACTGAGTTTGAATTCTTGACTCTCACTTTACTGCATTTTATTTACCGTCTTTTATCTGCCATAATATATAACTGCTTAATATTTTTAATTGGTGATTATTTTCTGTTGCACACGTACACACTCTATTCATCCCCTCTAGAGGCTCAACGGTCCTACAATTGGTAGCAGAGCTAGGACTCTATTATCTGGCTTAACATCCTTATAGTAGATCCTTATTATCAATTGTTAACCTCTGATTCCAATTGCCTACAATTGGTATCAGAGCAGGTGCTTGTTATATAGATATTACTGCTCATACCAATTGCTCCCATAATTGGTATCAGAGCAGGTTATATTCTAATATAACAACCTTAGAGAGTATATATATGGCAGCCGTAAAATCAATATTCATAGGTAAAGGGCAATCCACAAATAGACCTCCACTATTCGATAGAATGAACTATACTTCTTGGAAGACACAGATGAGCTTCTACCTGAAGTCTCTAGATTTATGGTCAATTGTTTGCAATGGCTAAAAAAAGCCTACTATCACCTCTATTCTTACTTTCTTAATTATTAACAAGCCTTATTATAGTTATACAAAAGAAGATAAGAAGTTAGCTAGCCTTGATGCAAAAGCAAAGCATGCTTTCTATTGTGCTGTAGACTTCAATGTATTCAATCTCATTACTACTTGCACAACATCTCATAAAATTTAAAAACTTCTTGAAGCTACTTATGAGTACAGGTACGAAAGCAGTGCTAGCGACTCCGAGAGGAGGATAGTCTTTATAATAATGCAAATGTGCGCATGATGGCATCGAGATTTAAGGTTCAACACAACCCTATATATGAAGAAGAGCTTGTATGTGACAACTGCAAGAAGATATACCACATCAAAGAAGATTCTAGTACTGCTAGAAAGGAGAGTCACTATGAACGATCAAATAAAGGAAGGTCGTTATCTCACAAGTACTCTACCATGAGCATATAGTGTGAAAGCGAAGCAAGCAATTCCAAAGAAGAAGAGAGACCTCGTCAAGCTACAAATATATGCTCAATGGCATTATCCAACGAGGTCCATGATAACTCTGTTCTTGAAGAGAATGATTTCTCTTATGATGAGTTGTTTGATGCTTTCAATGATCTTTTGAAAGAACACAAGAAAGTATTAGGTAAGTATAAGCAAGCTTGAAAGGATATTCTCTACTATAAGCTTGAGAATGAAAAGCTTACTTACTTATTGAATGATGCTAGAAACACTTCTACTTCTGATAATTCTACTGAGATTTCCACACTTGAGTTTAGATTGCATGAGGCACTTGAATGCATTGATAAAAGCACTCAAGAAAATGCTAAACTTAAGGAGGAATTAGAATCAGAAAAGAAGAAATATTCTATTATTTCATGTAGAATTACTGCTCTTTCTTCTAAATATGATGAGATCTGTGCTAACTCTAAAAAGTTAGTGATTAGATTGGAAAAGCAGGTAGTACAACCTGTGACTCAGTCTAACACAAGACACGTGACACATCACAAAGTCACACACGATAGATCTTTTAAAAAGGAAGCAAACAAAGCTAAAGCTTCACGTAACGATGCATTCTATTACAAGTAACCACGTACATCATATCACACCACTACACATTCTTATACTGCTGTACATAGAACTAATGTTAATACTTTCTGTCATTATTGCGGTATGAATGGACACATTTCTAATCATTGTCAGATTAGAAAGCTAGTTGATATGAACTTATGCAAATGGATTTCTAAAGCTAACAAATGTGGATCCAAGTACTGGATACCAAAGTCTTCACCTAATATTTTAGGTGGAACTACTTATGATGAACCATAGAACCATGGAGCATGTTGGTGATTACAAAGCTACACCGGTCATCTTTTACGCAATTGTACCAACATATGTGTGGTCACTAGAACCACTTTGGTAACATAATTCCTAAATAGTTTTTAATATCTAGCATGTCCTTATTGATGTCTTGCTAATAGCACTCATTGATATCTTTTAATTGTTTATCATTTATGTGAGTTATAATCCTAGCATGACTAGTTGTTTAGCTTAAATAATTATTTTATACTATATAGTCTTTTACTCATTTTCTATTTATGTGACATGTCATATTTATCTATGTAAGCTCTTTACTCTTAGTCTTTATCTATGAAGCATGCATACCACTCTAGTTTATAGGAGCTAGAGTTAATGTGTTTTTGACTCTCTGTCTTTAATATTTCTCAAATGGTCACTTCTTACCGATTTGTCTTTAACATGTCATATTTACTTTAATCGGTATTTTGTGAGTATGTACGTTTAGCACAAGTCTCTTTTTACTCGAAAATATATACATATATTTTTATGTTAACCTTGTGCTTACATAATATATTCATTATTGATTCTTATATCTTATTTTGAGTAACTTCTTATGAACAATTACATCATTGCTCAATAAAGCATATTTATACATGTTCTTGATCTTGTGATAATTTTTTAAGGTTTATTAAGGATACATGAGTACTTCATATATTGTCATTTATATATTGCTCATATATTTTATTGATATATACTTTTGTATAAATATCTTTATGGGGGAATATTGAGTTTAGCTCAAGTTCTATATTATTCTTAAAAATATTTAATTATACTTGTTATCTTCAAACTTGTGCTTACCTCATACTTTAGCTATTGATTTCTTTGAACAAATTTGTATTCTTTTCTTTGTTAGCTTCTTCTTCAAAGCCTCTCTTAAATGACATTTTTTTTTGGCTTTTTGGTTGACATTTTGGATACATGACTCATACTTGAATTATTTCATGTATGCAATATATATATATATATATATATATATATATATATATATATATATATATATATATATATATATATATATATATATATATAAAATATATATATATATATATATATATATATATATATATATATATATATATTAGTAGTCTCCTAATTTTCGATATTTATTTGGTTTATATCTTTAAGTTCGGATTTTGAGAAGAAATATTTATTAATGTCTGGTTCATGATTATTTGTGAGTGTTCTTTTAAGATCGTTTGTTTTATCTTGATATGTTTATTGGTGCACACTTATACTATATATTTATCTCTATAGTGCACTATGATTTTTTTTTGAAAACTAGTTTTTAGTATCTTAATCTTGATGATCATTCCTTGTTCATTCTTTGGGGATTTACTTATCTTATATTTAGGAATTCTGGATTTCGAAAGGGTCCTTCTGCCATACAGGTGTAAATAGCCTAAAGCGATATGGTGTACTAGTCTTCGGACTACCGCTAGCTAGGAATCGGCCCCTACAGCTAACCCAAAGTGATCAATACTTAATAGACTTAAGATTTATTAAGGTCTACTTGCAACAATTATGTAGTCCTGGATCCAAGGCACTGAACCCAGTCCCCTAGGTTCCAGAATACATCAGCATATCTAGGTCCTATATTTTGATTTATAAATGCTTTATATTGTTATCCAATGATTTTGTAGCACATATAAGGATACAAGTAATGGATATATCTTATGCTTATAGCTACAAATGATTTGATTCTTTTGTTGTTGTTTGAGATCTTTCCATTTCAGTAGATTCACTTATTTTTGTATTCTCTAAAATGATCTACAATCTTGGATTGATCTCAACTCTAAGCAAAGAGATATGGATTTCATCTTTAGATTGGACTTTCATTTTGATGGACAATATTATCTTTTTATATTTTTCACAAAAGGTAACATGTGTTGATCTAACTTTTCTATTTTGAGATTTTATTGCATAGATCAAGTTATGTCATCTTTTGACTTATATGATTATTCATTGTATTAGTTTATATATGCTAAATTGAAATATCTTTTTGATTTTTTCATTATAAGTGTTCATTTAATGCATATTATCTCTTTTGTCTAAAGATGATTATTTTTCGTGTTCATGATATTTTTTAAGATTTTATTATTCTCTTCTTATTCAAGATACTAACTGCCTATAGCAGTAATTCTTTATTGGGGAGAAGTCAGTTTAATTTCTCTCTCCCAAAGCATTTTTTTCTTTAAGCCTACAGTTGATATCGTGCTAAGGTTTTAAAAAGGAAGAAATGAACCTTGATAAGAAGACATAATATTTTGATGAATTAGTTTCCTACTTTTGGAAATATTTTTTCTGGAATTTAAATTTGTTATTAATTTTGGATATAGCCATGAAAATGGGGAGCAATTAATTGTTTCAAATTAATTATTCCCTTAACATGCCATATATCTAGAATACTATTTATTCTGGACATTTATCTAGTATTGTTTTTAATTACTTAAAATGGGCTATGGATCTTTATTAAAGCTGTTTTCGTAAAACAAAAGTTTTGAATCATTAGTTGTGAGTCTGAGGACTAAACGGACGCATTCGAACATTTACTAGGACAACCTTTTATAGTGAATTTTGTTTTTCAAATGTCTTCCTATTTTTTTAATATGTCCGTTACTCGAATACTATTATTAAGGCAATTTTCAAAAATTCTTTAATGTCTTGAAATTATTTTTATTAATGTAGACATATTTTGTTTGTTCATCGTTAAGCATTTATTTATTGAATATTTTTTTACTTGCCTGAAGATGATATTTGTTTCAAGTTTGGAACTTTGTATGCATTTGATCAAACGAAAGAAAGATACATATCTTGGATATTCCTCAGATCTTGTGATTATTTATTTTATCTATTTTTGCATATAAATTATTTTTGAACTAGATACGCATATTTTAAGCGGGGCAAATCAATTGTTTCAATTTATTTACACTCTTAATATGTGGTATACCTAGTTCAATCATGGACCTACTGTCTATTTTTCTAATTCTTATCGATTGTGTTCATGATATTTTTATGAGAGAATGTATGATTATTATTATTTCTTCTTGATTCTCTTATTTTTTAGTTTTTTTAAATTATCTTGCCAAATATATTTAGTTTTGATGATTCCTTGAGTTTAAATTGATTTGGCTTTTCTTATTGAGATTTTATCTCAAAGTTCATGATTATCTTATTTAGACTGAACATACTTTGCGGGGGAGCATTCAAGTCGACTGAATTTCTCCTTCTCAAGTATTTTGTCTCCATTACCTTCTTGTTTATGTAACGAATATTCATATATCATGTTAAGGTAATTGAGTTCAGATGAAATAGATTTTGTATAGATTCTAGTATATCTGCTTTGATTTCTTTTCAATGATTATATTCTTTATAGAAGTGATTCACTATTTTGTATGGGCAAAGTGTGAATCATATTTTTTTTATCACTGTTAAAAGTCTTATTATATCTTCTAAATATTTTATATTTGGTATTTATATTGTTATACTAGATCTGTGATTTTTTTCTCTCATGGATTATTTATGACCAATGATTGATTTCTACTATATTGGTTTCCTTCAAAACTATAGTTATATTCTTTCTTAGACTGTGTTTTGAATGGTTTGTGTCCAATTTCTACCATGATCGTTGTTCATGATTATTTTTGCCTTCCTTCTTTGATGATTGATATCATTTTATAGCTTATTACGGGGGAGCTTATTTTTTGATCATGTCAAAGGGGAAGAAATAAGTTTAAGTTAGCCAAGAATTTTTTGTAATATGTGTTTATTAGTGATATATGCATCTATTGTATCTATCTTTAACTTAACCGATTTACCACAATAAAAAAGGGGAAGATTGTTAGACCAATGATTAAATCATGTTTTTGAATATGGCTAATCAATTAAGTTTCACTAGTAATGTCACTAATATTCATGTAATCACTATCATGTTGCTACTTAAACTTAGCATTGTCCTATAAACTTAGTATTGTCCTAAATGGTCTATATCATATTGCTATGCTTGTATCATACTGCATCATATTGTTTTGATCGTCTAACATGTACTTGCAGACAAGCAGTAAGCATGATCAAACCAGGACATATGCAACGAAGAATTATTGATGGTTCAAAGACGGCATAATTATAAGAAGATTTCTCTGAACTGCCTAACGATATCCGGGGCCTCGCATCGGGGGTTCCGCTGCCCGATCAGCAGACGGGGGTCGAGGGGGCAGCGCCCCCCGAAAGGTATTCAGATTCCAGATCTGTTTATCTTTGGACAATTGTCGTCAAGGAAAAATGAGTCTTCTCAAATGTCAGAAGAAAGGAGTCATCAAATGGGCTATTAGTTTTCATATTTATTCTATATTTTTCCTTTTATTGAGTATAGGAAAAATGTAAGATTGATCGGATCGGTACTGGCTTAGGTTTTTCTCAGTCCACAAACAAAATAAGCCTACCTACTTATCCCAAAAATCTACAATTCCAAAAATCCTAAAACCTATGTAAATTTGGTCTATTCCTTATTGTTCTGACCCAGTAGAACTCTGACAGAACTCTGACCGAGTTTGGTCTGAGTTCGGTCCGAGTTTGGCCCGAGTTCGGTCTGGGTTATTTGAATTTTAGTTTCCACCAAATCTGCATCCAACATTCGTATGCGAAATTCTTGCATCCGAACTCTGCCCGAACTCTGTCCGAGTTCGGTCCCCCAAAAATACTATAAATAGATTTGAGATTACCATTCATTTCAATCATCCAATTTCATCTATTCTCTTCTCTATCTAAAGTATTCTGAGCTTTTTACTTTCATATCTGAGCATTTACGACTCTTAGCCAAGCCAGTACAGTTTCTGTTTAATCTAGAGTTTGGTGTTGAAGGGAGGCTGTATTCAGAAAATATTCTAGTTTTCCAATTGCCTTCTGGAGTCAGTCGTACGCTTGTCACCAAGTACGGTGTTGTGAAGTCGGTCGTGCACTTGTCGCCAAGCGCGGTGTTATAAGAGTTGCAAGCGCTCAGTTAAAGCTTAAGCCATAGTGGATTAACAGCGAGCAAGAGTACTCGCGATTGGACTAGTCCTCTCAGAGGAAAACTAGTATACATCGTGGTGTTCACTGAGTTTGAATTCTTGACTCTTACTTTACCGCATTTTATTTACCATCTTTTATCTACCATAATATAAAACTGCTTAATATTTTTCATTGGTGATTATTTTCCACTGCACACGCACACACTCTATTCACCCCCCCTTTAGGGGTGCTCAACGGTCCTACAGTCGCCACAAGCGCAGTATTGTCAGAGCGAATCACTTCCTGGTCAGACTGAGCTACTTCCTAGCCAGATACGAAGAAACTCCAATATGGCTAATGATGCAGCTATTGGCCCGAGCAAGAATACAACTCATGCGTGAAGCTCACAGCACAACCTGTGGCTCTTCGAGTTGGCAATCAATCCAAACCCAGCAGCTTGGACCTCGAAGATCTATAAGATGTTGTTCAGGTTCGAACCCCTTATGCCAAACGCTCAAGTGCATTTCGAAATTTAGTAGTTGTTCTTCTACAAGGTCACAACTTCTTTAAACGAAGAGATCTACAACCACCAGTCGACTTGTGAAAGCCAATGGCCATTCGAAGCTAAATCGAGATCGAGCATGACAATAGGAATGCTAAGAAACAATGGACATGGCTCCTCAGAAAAGCATTCCTTTATATAAGCCGTGTGTGGTCCAACCCATACGCCACGTGTCAATCGGCCAATAACCCTCAAATTTATGGGATGAAGCTAGGACTCAGCACAATAAATCTCATTTAATAGGTTCATTTGACTAAATCCTAGGCCAAGACTTCCAAAATCCCCAAAAATCGACGACAATTAAAGACACGTTGTCTCGGCTGCTCAACGAGAGTCATTAAAACATAAAACTCCCAGAAGTCTTTCGTCGCCTCGTAAAAGCGCAGTAGCTTCACAAATCCCCACAACAGTCTACTCGTCGCCCAAAAGCACAGTAACTCCATAGCCTTCGAAAAATAGTCTCTTCGTCGTCCGAAAGCACAGTGACTCCATGGCCTTCAAGAAACAGTCTCCTCGTCGTCCAAAAGCGCAGTGACTTCGTGGCCTTCAAAAAACAGTCTCCTTGTCGTCCAAAAGCGCAGTGACTCCATTGCCTTAAAAAAATAGTCTCCTCGTCGCCCAAAAATTTAGTAACTCTGTTGCCTTCGAAACACAGTCTCCTCGTCGCACAATAGCGCAGTGACTCCGTTGCCTTCAAAATATAGTCTTCTCGTCGCCCAAAAGCGTATTGACTCTATTGCCTTTGAAACACAGTCTCCTCGTCGCCCAAAAGCACAGTGACTCCGTTGACTTTGAAAAATAGTCTCTTCATCGCCCAAAAGTGTAGTGACTCCGTGGCCTTCAAAACAACACTCATCGTCGCTCGAAAGCGCAGTGACATCGAAACCTCACCAGAAGCGCACTCGTATAGACGTGCAGTTCTATGAGGTGGCTTTATTCTACGTGGCCAGTCTGGCATCTATATCTTTTTAGATATGATCTAATCGATTTATTTAAACTACCGTTCCCAAGATAAGAACGGAGTTTGGTCTAATCGGTTTGTTTAAACCACCGCTCCTAAGATAAAAATGGAGTTTGGTTCTATTGATAGAAGCAATATCCAATCGGTTTGTTTAAAACCGTCACTCCTAAGATAAGAACAAAGTTTTATTCTGTTGATAAGGGCAATATCCAATCGGTTTGTTTAAACCGCTGCCCCAAAGATGGGGACAAAATTCGACTCTATGGATGGAAGCAAAACCCACTCGGCTTCATCCGATAAAGATTATCAAGCAATAAGTGCATGCCATGTATTATTTATTCAGTTATGTTGATAACCACCTGAGATCTTGATAGAAGAAAATTTCAACGTCCGCCACGTGTCAGCTCGGCAGCAGCCCTCAGCGTGCAGTTACAACCGATTCTCTCATATCTCCACGTGTAGTGCTCCTGCACGCCCAAAAAACCCTATGTACATCACATATGTGCTGGCCTATAAATAGAAGGAGTTTTTCTTTATTAAAAAGGTTGGCATCTTTCTGATTAACAACTCTGAGTACCACTCGAGCATCAGAAAGTCATAGCAAGTTCAAGTCATTGTCAGATCGTCAACGGAGTAAATGAGCCACTGTTGTGCTCGATCTCAACCGTCACACTTCCCTAGAAATTTTTGTACTTAAACCTCCTGTTTAGGAGTCTTTTGTACTTTTTATACATTTGAATACAAAAATTTGTATAACTTTTGTCATGGCAAACAATACTATTGGCCCATAGGTTATGGTTATACCTGATTTCGATAATCGACTAAGCTCTAGTTTTATATAGCAAATAATATACTGCTGCGGTACAACTGATGTACAATTGCTATGTTGCATCTGATCAAGTCTTCGCCAAGCCAAAAAGAACAAATTATTGATCAAGACAATTTTTTATTTTTTACTTTATTGAGTCTAAAAATTGTACACACCTGGCTTAGCTTCCAAAGTCCACTTCTAAATAAGCCTACCATATTCGTATTTTTCTAGTCCACAAAAACAAAAGGCCTGTCCATTTATAAAAAGCCTAAACCCAAAATCCATTCCATTATATACTTTGACCAACCTGGTCATAGGCAACGATCTCAGACCGAGTTCTGCCCTAATTCGGACTGAACTCGGTTACCGTGATCAAGTATCCCATTAGACCAAATTATTCTGTAGAATCGGCTCCAAAGTTCGAGTTTTTTGAACGTTAGGGAACGAACTCTACCCGAGTTCACTCTCCAAAAATATAATAAATAGAGTTGATTTCATATTCATTTCATCTCATCCCATATCATTTTATCTTCTCTATTTGAAGTGTTCTCTGAGCTTTACACTTTTAAATCAAAGCCTTTACGACTCCTAGCCAAGCCAGTTTCACTTTTGGTTTGATCTAGCAGTTTGGTCGAGTTTAAGAAGGCTGGAAGACTAATTCGTATTCATACTGTTTCTGAAGTTGGCAAGTGCTTTGGATGAAAGGCTTGCGGATGTAAAGTAGTTCTCCTCAGATTAAAATCATGTGTTGTAAGGAGTTGCAAGCACTTCGGATTCAAAGCTTGTGTTTTACTGCAGAGTGGATTCAACATCGAGTAGAGTACTTGAGATTGGACTAGTTCTCTTAGGGGAAGACTAGTATAAACCTCGGTGTTTGACTTTACTTTTTCTGATCTCCTTACTTTACGTATTTACGTAAATATTGTCTGCTTCATATTAGTTATTTTTTATCATATAATTTTCAAGTGGTGATTATCATTCCACTGCATACACACACTCTATTTATCCCCTCTATAGGTACCCAATGTTCTGACAAATATATGCCTAGCAGCTAGTCCAGCATTAGACTTAGCAGTACCAGGCAGGGGCACTGAGGTAGAGTATAGTGACGACCATGACACAAGCGACACCCCAACCTGTCAGCCAGTAGGGATACATAGGTGCACGCTTGGCTCACAAATATTGAGCATCAGTTGGAAGCTGCTGAGCTTCCTAGAGAGAAGTGGATGACCGTAGTCAGGATGTAGTTGACCAACAATGCCCATAATTGGTTGAAGGCTGAAGAATAACGATTAGGCCCGAGAGGAGTTCTCCATACTCTTTAAGGAGGCATGCATTCTAGACACAGCATGAGGATAGCTTTAAGACCGATTCCTATACCTCTTCCAAGACAAAATGACTGAAGAGGAGTATAACTCAGAATTTTTGTGCTTGAGCCGATTTGCCCCTTACCTGATTCAGACCGAGGAGCAGAAGGTAGAAAAGTTTTATGACATACTCAATTTTGAGATACAGAGACTACTAGGAACGGTTGCTCCTACATCCTACTCGGTCGTCCTGACAGGAGCGCAATGCCAAGAGGGATCAGAAAAAAGGAGGCTAGCCAGAAGCGACCGCAATCAGCGACATCATTAGCTAGAGCACCACCCAGAGGACCTACGGAGCGCCCTTCGATATCTTAGCAGCAGAGGGCAGTCCCTTCGCACACTCTAAAGGTTTCTACTTGCTTTTATTGTGGAAAGAAGGACACAACTACAGAGATTACCAACAAAGACTATGAACTTGCTTGAGGTGTGGTTCTGACTAGCTCCCAGTTTGTGATTGTATGGCGCCATCGCAATTTTTAATGTCGGTGGTACACCGACAGGCCTTACTAGCACTAAGGTCATTCCAACAGCCAACTAGACCCGATCTTCCATCACCGAGAGCACCACCTGTGGGAGTTGGCGTAATACATCTACTAATTGTCACGTCCCAGTCCAAAAATACGTAGGACTTAGGAATACGTAGTATGCTAACAGATACACTCCAAAGACAACCCAATTTAATGGACCTATTGGAGAGCACCTTAAGCTGTAATACATACATATACATAACAACATCATAGGGTATCCGATCTCATCTACATGAATAAAATGACAAATATGATAACATAATCCAAAGTGCTAGAAAAAATGTCTGATACAAAGTGAGTAATAATGAATAGTCTAATGGAGAAAAACCATGGATACAAGTACTGGAATGTAACTAAAATAAAGACTAAAAAATGACTACATACTTCAACATAAAATAACTACCACTACAAGAACTACTATGGAGAAACTCGTTGTCAACTGTACGTGCAAGTAATGAATAGACTCCTGGCTCGTACTCCTCAGGGTAAATCTCCTCACATACTCTGGAAGAAAACCAGGTCATCAGGGGACATAACAAGGTACATAATATGCAAGCTAAAGTAAACAGTAAACTGACATATATGGTAGGGTATACTAAACCAAAATGTCGTGACACTTTTGAGGACAATGTTCGCAAGCGTGGGTCGTCCAAAAATAAAAACATCCAGTTCAGGAATACATATAGCCGTAGCTCCGTACAAGAGGCTCAAAGGTAACTAAGAAAGGCTAGATCAAAGAAACATGTATTCTCTCCAAATAGTTTTAAGTACACACACAATTATATATATATATATATATATATATATATATATATATATATTTATATGTATAATTTTTTTTATGTCCACTTCTTTTGGGCCCCCAGCACCGGACCGTAGCCGCCCCGCGACCACCCAGCCATCCGTGCCCGGGAGAGGGCTCGAACTTGGGACCTCCTCCAAGTGAGCCCCCCTCCTAACACTACAAGAAAAAACCCTTTTTACAACGTTTTCATCTACACATCCTGAAAACATTGTAAAAATAGGGGGTCTTCTACAACCTTTATTATAAAAACGTTGTAAAATACCAGTACAAACAACGTTTAATATTCAAACGTTAATGCTTCTTCAATAGTCATTCACAAAAGTTGTGTATTACTATCTTCAACAACATTTTATTAACAATGTAAAATTTATTAATTTTGACAACGTTTATTAATGTTGTCAAAGTTATTAATTTTGACAATATTTTTAAAATATTGTAAAAATATCATGTTCAACAACGTTCATCAAATGTAGTAAGTTTTCTATCTTTCACAATATTTGTACGATGTTGTAAAAGTAATTTTATTGTACCACTTTATATAAACATTGTGTATATATTGTTATTTTACAATGTTTAAGAAACATTGTAAAAGGATTATATTCACCGACGTTTATTAAATGTTATAAAAGGTGTGTATTATACAATGTTTATACAGTGTTATAAATTTATCTATATTTTGCCACTATAAATAAATGACGTGAATGTATCTATCTTTTAAATATTTTAAATTGTATATCCATGTGTTTGGCCAAAAAAGAGACACATCTCGTCCATCATAAGTTACACGTTTCTTACATGTGTCCGTGTGGTGTTGAATTTCTCCCCAAATTTTTCATTCCTTCCAAAAAGAAGTGTTCTTCTATTCTTTAAATTAGTTATTATTTTATATGGTGTCAATGTATTCTTTAAATTAGCTTGAGTTGATAAAGAATTGTAATGGACCAAAGTAAAGTCACTTTGTTGCTAGCAACAACATGTACATATTGTGTGGCACCGACCAAACAGTTGCACACTAGGGAGCATACAAGCACTAAATATGCAAAAAATATAATAATTGATAATTATTTATGGTAGGGCCCTCATAAAATAAATAATATAAGAGGACATTGAGAATTAGAATACAAAAGAGCAATACTCATCGTGAACCCTCTGTTCCTTATAACTTTTTGTCCTCGATTTACTAATATATATAAATGTCAACTTTTTGCATAATATAAAATTGGAAAAGCAAACTCCGATTTATTAAAGGAATATGTTGGTCATTAACCAGCCCAGTGTCGGACTTTAAATTTTGAGACCCTGAGGCAAACTCAAAAATAGTGCCCTCAAACCCTAATGTTCCTACAGATGTTTTTCATGGACGATGATACAATAGTATTAGCAACACAAAACCTAGAAAATAAAATAATTAATTAAATACAATATAATATCCAAAAAATATGTCATATAAAATTCTAATGAAACTGAAAATGTACCAAACCAATAATAAAATTAATATACTAGGCAAATAATAAATAAAAAGCTAATAATGCTTGGGGTAGTTCATAGATAATATATAAAGAAAAAATGTAACTTATTCTCTTGTTCAGTTACCTCCCAGGACCAAAAAATACACACACAAAAGAGATTGACAACAAAGAAAGGGTAGAGGAGATTGAGACAGATGACGGAAGGGTAGAGGAGATTGAGAACGTCAGACTATTAGAGCGAAGGAAGGGAGAAATGATCTTGACAACGACTGCACCAATTTTTTTTCTTTATTCTGATTAACTGACTTATCTCTTGGTATTCTAGTATATGACGTTTAGATAGGGCCGGCCCTGGCAGCCAGGGCGGCTGGCCAGGTCCAAAGAGTATGAGGGCCTAAAAATAATAATTTACATATATAAAGAAAAAGTTAATTAAAAGATGATTAAAATACGTACATGTATATATATATATAATATATATATATATATATATATATTATATATATATATATATATATATATATATATATATATATTGGAAGAAGGTAATTGTGGCAAACGCTCCCACTGGGAATCGATCTCCTGACAACTCGGGCCGCATGCCTCCCTACCACAGGCTAGAGGGTCATTGGCTACAACACATGTATGTGTTATATACACACATACACACACACACACGAGGGATATATATATATATATATATATATAATATATATATATATATATATATATATATATATATTTTTCACACATACACATACAACACACACAAGGGATATATATATATATATATATATATATATATATATATATATATATATATAATTATTATTATTTATTTTATTTTATATATAATATATATATATATATATATATATATATATATATAATATATATATAATATATATATACACACACACACAAACATAAAGGTACATTTCATGACTTGGAAATTGTGATCCTACAGGAACAAGCATCAAAGATGTAGTACTCACATATCGTTCTAGAGAGAGCTACAAGACCTATAGCAATCGGCCCAAAGCTGAGTTCACATGAATCTAACTAGTGTGAGCAGTTAACAGGTTTTGACCGAAAATTGACCGAGCCAACACGGAATAACAATTCAGGTCGGTTTCAGAAATAACGATCGAATTTCGGTTATGAGAAAAGTATAATTCAGTTTTTGGGTTAGGGTCGTTGGTTTAGGATTCCGTTTTTGACCCGAAACTCGAAATTACGTTTCATTTACTTGTTTACTCATATCTTTATATACAAAAAAAAATAACCCTAACCCTCTCTCTCCTCTGCTCAATGTTGTATCAATCTCTAGAGACCAGCCTCTCCTCTACTCAATGCTGTGTCGCTCAGTCCTCTCTCTCTCTCTCTCCTTGGCATATCATTATGGCCAGAAAGTATAGGGAGTAGTCTAGCGCGTACAGGAGGAATAAGCTCATCCAGTTTAAGCATAGGAGGATGGAGGTGTCCGAAGGTTCATCACCATTTCGAATGTCTAGGTGCACTCCACTCCACAAATTTATTTTAATCTATGTATGTCATATTTCAATTATCAAGGCATAGCTTAAGTTGAATTTTTTTATTTTTTTGTGAACAAGGATACGAGCTTACAAAGTCTACCTGAACGATCAAATTCTTCTACACCGGATGAGAGCCAAGTGTTCAGCTCGGCCGGACGCCTCTCTCAATGATGGAGGCTAGAATAGTGGACCCTGAAACCAGTGAGCTCCTAGGCCAGGGTCAGCTAGGGGAGCTCTTAGACCAGGATCGTCGATTTCTTATCTGGTATGTACCATGGCAATTTTTTCATTTTTCTCTTCTACTAACTTTTGATTTTTATTTCTTATCTGGTATGAAACCGAATTGACCGAAAATAGAAATTTTTAATTCAATTCGGTTTTGTTCTTTTTCATAAAAAATAGTCGACTTTTGGTTCCTAAAACTACAATTTTAGGTTTATTTAATTTCTATAACTCGATTCGATCAAAATCGAATCAGAGTCATCCCTGGATTTAACCCATATGCCTATGGTTTGTTCTTCAAATGAGTACAAAAATAGCAATACAAAGTACAAACAAAACCTGTTCTACCTGCCCCCAAAATTTTGTAACTTTCCCCCATAATTTTTTTCGTCCCCTCTCTTCCACCGCTGACTCTCCCTCTTTTTTTTCTCTACTAAACTTTTCCCTTATTCCCTCTCTCCCCCACATCCGTGTACTCTCTCGCTATCTATTTATCTATCGCTCCCCTAACTCGGCGATCACAGGTTTGATTCGAACTTCGATTACAGGTTCGATTTCAGCCTCTTCTTCTATATTGATCTTCTTTCTTTGTTTTATTTTTGAATTTTTCTTCAAATCAGCGAAAGGAGATTGAGAGAGATAGATCGGTACAGGGGCTTACGACATCTTCAAAGACTTTTTTGTGGAAAGTATACTTCTTTTCCCCCAATTTTCCTAGTTTATTTAGGATTTTATAGTTATAGTTATGCTCATGGTTGTGATCTTGCCATGACTCATCATTTGAACTTTTTCGTTTTCCACTTTTGCCATGACTCATCATTTAAAAATTCTCCTTTTTTGCACTCTTACATGTATTGGAAACTTTTATTGGTTCCTGGATTATGAAAGGAGTGGGATCTTCAGGCACAACTTTCAATCTTTCAGGAAAATAGTGAATTTGCAGGATAATTTGATCCTTCAATAAAATTGGACTAAACAAAACTTTTTTTTCCTATTTCATTAGTCTATGGCCTACGTGATTGACAGGGAAGAAACATTTTATAGAGATATTTTATTGTATCATGTAGCAGATTTAATTACAAAATTAGTATAAAAAATAAGACAAAAGACATTAATGATTCTAGAAATGCAGTCATCGGACACCTAGTCTGAGAAGAATTTTAGTTGAAGTAACCAAATGTGAGTTAGACTCGACATTTAGATTTTGTTGTTTATTTGCTTTTGCTAATTACTATGTTATGGATGAAGTTATCAAGCTTCAAGCACATTTAGTAAAGAACATTCTCGTACTAGGTTCTCTCATTTCTGTTGATTGTAATTCTATGTTTCATGAACATAAAGATAACATGACATTTTATAGATAGGGAGAACCTGCTATCTTCTCTCTAGAAAATGTTCTGCAAGTGCCCATGCTGGAATTATGTTACTATCTGATATGTACTGAGAACCTGGTTTTCAGTCAAAAATAATAGAGATGCATGAGAATTTAGTTCATTTTGTGTTATGGTTACCTTTCTAGCTCTCAATTGGGTCCGTTTTACCTTGAGTAAGTATTTCATCCACTTCAATTGTTGTAGTAGTTTCTTTTCTATTTGTCGTCATTGCTATTATGATATATTATTATTAACATAAATATATATTATATATGCTTCATTTTGTCGAATAGTAGATATACATGAGGAATACACATTATTCTTTCTTAAATGAAGATATGAAAGAGGACGAGGAAGTCTAGTTTGTTCTGACACTTTGAGATACATTGATTTTTAGACGCAATCTCAGGGTTTGGCTTCAACTTTGAGATGCAACTTTGAGATACATTGATTTTTAGACACAATCTGAGGGTTTGGCTTCAACTTTGAGATACATTGATTTTTAGACACAATCTCAGGGTTTGGTACTTGATCGTAGTTCTTATGGTCTTCGATGTACATAATTTGTGTAAAAAATATGGTGGTAGAAAATTCAATTTTTTTAATCTATGTAACAGATTGTCCATAGTTTCAGTGTGGAGAACCGTTTTGTACAAAGCATTGCTACTGTTTGGAAAAAAATTCTTTTGGATGTTTATTATCTGTTGCGTTTCCAGTGTTCCTTTTCTTTGCTTATCATTTCTTGTATATTTTTATCAATTGTTTCATATTTTTGTAATCTTATATGCAAATTAATCCACTATTCGCATGGTTTTGTAATTCTATGTTTCATGAACATGAAGATAGCAGGACATTTTATAGATATGGAGACATCAGTAAGACACTATTGGCATGGTTGTCTCATCAGACATGTCTGCGTTTTGTAGGAATATTGGTATCATATTATCAATATTATACTAACAGATGCTTACACATTTTGTTTTTTGCATATAGCAGGTACTTGTTGTCAGTGCTCTTAACTGGAATGTTAAGCTATTGACAGATTTAGAAAAGCCCAAATGGAAGATACAAGAATAGGTTCAGGTATGGTGTCCTTAATCATTTTATCTTCAAATCTGATGATATTATCGAGCTGTCAGTAAACGAAACATATTGTACATAACACGTATCTAGAATGAACAATTAAAACATGAATGTATTATATAAACTTAATTAAGATCCCTTTTTCTGTCTCCCTAAAACGATAACTTATTTAGGAAGGTGAGCTATATAGTTTATGAAGATATATATTAGTTGATGGTCATACTAAAGGGTCTTAGAGAAGGCTTCAGCTCAAAGAAATATATTAGTTGATGGACATAGAGAAGTCTTAGTGTTGTATAGTAGCAATGGTGGGCATGGTATATAGTATTCATTGGATCATACTAAAGGGTCTTAGGATCTCAAAACATGAAAACTTATATGGGACCACTTGAGAATCCAGAGGATCCGGTTGTGAGAGGATGTGGATAAATGATATCTAATTAAAAGAAGAAAAAATTCGAATGGTACAAGGTTTCTGTTCACTTCACTCATATCCATACCATTATCTGATAACTTGCTTAACATTCACTTTGATCAGTTCTCCAATTGATAATTTATTGTTCTGTACATTATTGTTTGCAGTTATCTTGTCCACATATAAGTTATATTGACCCTATATTTCTTGTAATTTGTTGTTCTTCCTAGTTTGGAAAATTTTTTGCTTTGATTTTGTACTTCTTGAGATACTTCATTTCTTATTTTCCTCAGTTATATGTTGTGTATTTCCATTATCATGAATCTTTTAGTATCTGACTACTACTTTGAACTCCTTTAATTAGTCTATTTTGCAAGTTGACTATGGCGTTTAAGCATAACCAGTAGACCTTTTATGGTGATGGCTCTGTTCAACTTGCCTCTTCTGTATATAAGCAAATTCTTGGGAATGATACTATTCCAGGTAGGTTAAAGTATTTATCAAAGAATGTGAGATGTTATTTGCCTCAGCTTTTATTGACTTTTTTAATGTTGATATAACTGTATGGCCTGGAGTGGACTTGAAGTTTGAGAAAATGAATGCCGCTCCCAAGCATAATTTTGGAAGTGCCCTGGCAAACATTGCTGACTTACTGGCCATTAATAACTATTTGAGTGTCCTAATGTTGGTTAGTAGGGGTATAAGTCTAGGAAGGGGGAACCTGGTATCAGTCTTGGAAGTAGATAGGACCTGTATGGGGGCCTTGCTTGGCCAGCACAGTCCTTGGGGTGGCTTGCATGCACTGTGCAGGCCCTAAGCAGTGGCAGGGTCACTTGGGCAGTGCCATTTGGCTACTCAGGGGGTATGTTTGACCCTGGATAACAGCAAGGGATCTCACGACCTGTTAAACACGTATGTTAGTTTGTATGACAGTGAGAGAGTTAGAGGGAATTAGTGATTTTTTTAGTGTGGACTGTTAGAGTGTCTATATGTTCATGTGAATGTCAAAAGTTAGAAGAATGTATCAGTAATTAAAGTGTTCAGGATTAGAGTCTCAGAGTTGAGAGAGGCTAAGGTTGTGTCAGTCCCAGTAGTTAGGGTCGAGTATCCTAGGAGAGATGTTCATATGAGAGTGTATCCTAGTGTATTTGCTGTTAGTGAGTGTCTACCTACAAGAGTGTCTATGTGTGCCAATGTATATATGTTAACTGTGTTCCAGATCTGTTAGAGGGGTGTTAGTATTAGTTAGTATCAGTCTTTAGCAGCAACATGTGGCATTAGCAGTAGCAGCAGCAGAAAGTGGATTAGAGGGGTGAATGTAGGTAACCAGTCTTTTAGTTATCATATATTAGTCTTGAGCTTTTGTATTAATCTTGAGCTTTTGTATCAGTATTCTTTTTTGCAGGTGGCAAACATAGGGGGCTTGGTTAGCATAAATATTAAGGAATGAGGAAATAGGGATTGTTTTTGAGTTTGTGTCTAATAGAGTGTTTTCAGTCATTAGTGAGTTATTATTTGAGTGTCAAGCTAGTGTCTTGAGTATCATTAACGATCATTGACAGTAAAGAATGGGAGGAGGTTGTCATAGGTAAGTGGATAGGTTAGATAGACAGATAGATTAAGGGAATTAACTGAAGGGGAGAGTGGTCTGTGCACTAAGTGCACAGAACCTTATTGTTTCAGTTAGTGGGGGGTTAACCCATTAACATTTAGAACATTAGCCATATGCAAGGCAGTGCCAAACATTAGGCCATTGCTGGCACTCTGCTTTAGCAAGTAGCAATAGCAGGGAAGAGCCAAGTTGGGCTCTATTTTCAAGCCACATTTGCCATAGGCCAATGTTTAGGCCAGTTTCTTGGCCATGGCCTACTGAGAAGGTGAAGATTTGGGGGGGTTGGCCTTGTTGCTTAGGGGTT
>JANAVB010026799.1:26557618-26632618 GCA_029216955.1 Iris pallida
TGCCACTTCCTCTTTCTGGGGTCTGACCCAGCTGGTTTTGTATGGCCAGATTTCGGAGCAGTACCCGAGGATCTACCTGCCTTCCAGCCAAATGGTGAACACCAGGCGTAACCCTGGCAACGAGTGGGTTTTTCATTTTGCTCTTCTACTCTAATACAACTTGTTTTTTTGAGACGTTTAGCCGCCGAGCATGTGTTAGCTCGTGTTGAAACTTAATTTTTGTCTGCCTAAGGGCTGTTACCTGATTGGCAAATCCTAGGGTTAATCATATACGACTTAACTCTTGCTAGTCTTCGCATTTTGTATGACTAGCTTCTTGATCATATGAATATGTAATGTTTAGGACGCCTTACTTTGTATGTCTGATGATTTAACATCTTGTAATAATTATTTACTTGCTTGAGATTGAGACACTAGGCTTATTCTTGACCATAAGAGACTGTTGGCTTGTAGATAAACCCTCATGCATCTAGACAATCGTGACCGTATTGCGAGGTGGGTTGCACTTTAATGTGCGTAGCTGGCTGTATCTGTCCCCCACTCTTCAGTATTCTGGTTCTGGGGCATGACACTGTTTAAGTGGTGGCCCATGCAGGTCTTGTATATCAAGATGTGAGAGGGTTCTACTGAATAGATGTCTCAATCAGCATTCTTCCTTGATCTCTACTCGTGTTTTCTAATCCTCCTGAATCTTGACCTGATAAGGTGCTTCTATCCTTGATCTATCTTGGTCCTTCCTTATTGTTCCTCATGTCATTTTCTTCAGTGGCATTGTTCTTGATCATACTGATCAGCCGGGTGGAGCACCTCCAGTGAACCAGTAACAACAAGTGAACCAGCAACAACCTGGGGACCAAACCCAGCACTCAGGGGCAGCATTCCGAGTCATACCTTCCAGGGATCAAGAGCCAATAGTTCAGCCAGTCCAGCCTGTAGAGCCTGACAATAGAACCCTGATGGGACTCATCCTGGACTTACTTGTATCATTAGATCGTCGGGGCGATGCCCTGCAGTAGACAGTACAAGAAGCTATGGACAGAGTTGGTTATCAAGGGAATAATGCGGCTAACAGCTTCAAGCTCCTGAACCCTCCTTTCTTTGACGGTAGTGAAGATGTTATTGCTGCTGACGCGTGGCTTTAGGATATAGAGATCATTCTGGAGGCAGCTAGGATTCCATAGGAAGAGAAGGTGGCCGTTGTACGCCTGCAATTATTGGACTTAGCCCGTAGCTGGTGGGCGATGCTAGCAGTTGGTTTGGTGACTCCTGTTTTGTAGGCGATATTCAGTGACAAGTTTCAGATGAAGTACTTTGATGCAGTAGCCCGGTATGATTTGCAGACAAGGTTTAGCAGTCTCAAGCAGATGGGAAGGACGGTCGATGGTTATGCGGCCGGGTTTTCAAGAATTAGTCACTTTTCTCCTACCTTGGTGGCGACCGAATTGAACCGAGTGCAGTGATTTCAGCAGGGACTCCACCTAGAGATTATTCTAGTGGTGGAGCAGTTTGAGCACCAGACATTTGATGCAGTTTTGCGAGCAGCAAGGCAGCATGAATATACCTTCCAGAGGATAGTAGATCGAACTGGAGGACGGAAGAGGCCTTATGGACAGTTATCTCAGTCATCAGCACCAGCCCCGACAACTAAGGCCTTGACCAATGGAGCTCCAAGGAGGGCGACCATAGTTTCGTAGGTTCAGCACTCAACTCCGACGTACCCTCAGCAACAGAAGCAGAAGCAATCTTTCGCAATGGACTGCTCTCATTATGGAAAGCCTGGGCACGTGGTATCAGAATGTCGTAGAGCACAGGGATTATGCTTGGCTTATGGGGCACTGGATCACAAAATTGGGTCCTGTCCACATAGAGCCAGTTCATCTTCATCAACCCTAACCAGTCCATCGGTTAGGACACCAGCACCAGTGCAACAACAGCAGTACCAGCCTCCGAGGCCGTTAACGTCTCAGGCTCAACAGTATGCTCAGGCCCAAGCCCAAGTTTTGATCAAGCAGAGAGGTTACCAGCAGAGGGAACCAGCACCAAGAGGACAGGGTCAAGCTATAGCTCTGGAAGTAGCAGAAGAATTGGCATCAGGAGAGGTGGTGGCAGGTACCATTCTTGTCAACTCTTTTCCAGCATCAGTATTATTTGATTCGGGTGCATCGCATTCATTTATGTCTGCACGATTCGCAACACGGATAGGACTAGAGCTCGAGTCCTTATCAGTAAGACTCAATATACTTACTGGTAACGGTCATGCGAGAGTAGATAGAGTATTTTTCTCGTGTCAAATCAAAGTTAGCTGTAGAGAGTTTTCTGCTAGACTGACAGAATTTTCGATGGCCTACTATGATGTGGTCCTAGGAATGGATTGGTTGAAGGATCAATACGCAATAATAGACTATCATATTGGCAGAATTATTTTTGGTATTTCCAGCGAAGAAGATTTTATTTTCCAGAGGCGAAGTAGAACCTTCTCTACCAGTCTTGCGGATGGCAGTAGCAGAAGCAGTTAAGTTTCCCAGAGTAGTAGAAGAATTCCCTGATATATTTTCCGAAAATCTTCCAGGTATGCCGCTAAAAAGAGAGATAGAGTTCACCATTGATTTGATTTCGGGGACTACACCAGTATCAGAAAGAGTCTACAGGATGGCACCATCATAATTGGAGATCCTGTACTGTAAACCCCCTAAATTTTTACCAGGATTTTTTTAAATTTATTTTGGCACTTGTTTTTATTTATTAGGGCTGCGACGATGCGCTAGCCATGGCAGACCGGGTGACAAGGTGAGGATGTAGAAGCATGGAAAAGTATAGGAATTTCTATGCGGCCCAGAAACTTCATGCAGCTCAGAAACTTCATGCGGCTCAGAAACTTCATGCGGTCCAGAAGCTTCATGCGGTTCAGAAACCTTCATGCGGCTCAGAAAGGTTCATGCAGCCTTATGCGGTTTGAAGACAGACTGAACAGCTTGCCATAATTAATTTGACATAAAGGCGACAGGTCTGACAGAGATGACGGCTCTGACATAAAGACGAGACATGACATGCTCCTAAAAAGACGAAAAAATCATCATGATAGCTGGCACAGTTCATAAATTCCAAAAAGGATTAATTATGCGGACCGCCTATGCCAATCTCATGCTGCTCGGTCATGAGACCACTCTCATGCGGCTCGACTGTAGGACAGTCCTTCATGCGGCTCAACCAGGATGCATCGTTCATGCGGCTCGCCATAGAGTGACAGTTGAGACACGTGGCAGAAATTGACCAAGTCTTGACAGTTTAGATTTATGCAACAAACAGATCATGATCAATCTTAACCAATCCCCAATTGTCCACTTCTCAAGGCACAGTTACAAGGTTGTGGCCCAAAATTTGTCACGTGGCTGTACACCCCCACTATTCATGAATTCCTATAAATAGCAAGGTGCTATTCCCTTGTACACACACAGAGAAATGCAGAGATACACACAGAGCATTTCTTCACCGGAGCTGAGGTTGCATTCGATCGTCCAAGGAGTAGGGCAGAGTTGATAGCACTTTTCTGAGCCTCTACCGTCACCTCCAGAATCCAAATTAAACAATTGTACTTAGATTGCTTTTTCTAGGTTTTGTTCCTAGGCTCTCTTTTGTACAAACGAGTTTGTAATTGTGAATTAAAGTTCAGTCCTCCCATAAAACTGTTCTGTTGTTAGATAATCAATGGCAAATACGATGACGACTCTGCTGTGGACTAACTTTTCCACTGCTGAGAAGTTGGTGACGCAATCGGACGCAGCCAAACTCGGCTCCACGCAACTGATGCTGGTTGTTCGCTTCGACCAGCTAGCATTTGAAGAGATGCTCTCCGAGGGGAGCGCTAGCCCCGTCCAGAAGCGAGCCGGCCCAAAGAAGGCCCGCAGGGAGTGGAGGCCTAAAACTGTTGCCTCTCCCCAAGCTCTGGAAGAAGTGGTCTCTGCTGCCCAAGACGGCGAAGAAGACTCACATGTGGCCCCACTTCAAGCCGCAGAGGACCCTGCTGTCCCCAAGTCCGACAAAGGAAAATACTACGATGCTAGACTTGCGGGTGCAAGTGGAAACTCTATACGGCCCAGGAAGAAGCTGCATAAGGGTGCCAGCCGCATGCAGAAGGCATATGCGGCCACCAATCCAAGACGCATATAAAAGGCTCATGCGGCCACCAATCCCAGCCGCATGCAGAAGGCTCATGCGGCCACCAATTCCAGCCGCATGGAGAATGCTTATGCGGCCAGCAAACCCAGCCGCAGGGAACTGGCTTATGCGGCACCCAATCCCAGCCGCCAGCCATCCGTCCTATGCGGCTCGGGGTCGATCTTCGATCGTCTCTTATTTAGGCCTGATCTCAGGGGCTCTAATGAGAATGTGCCAGACTCTATACGGCACAGTATGGACTCTTCCTACTACGCGCCCTCGGGTGCTAGAGCGAAGAAGTCCAGGACAGTGCGGGCTCGCGAACTCAGACAGCTGTCCCCACAGCTAACCATCAGAGGACCCCGCTAACTGTTATGCGAGCCTCTGATGGGAAGTTGTAAAGGACCACCCGTGTCCAGCCCCCGGCGGTCAACGGACAGGGTGGCTCTCAAAAGACTCCCAACACTGATCGAGGGCAAGTACTCTTACTAGCCCCGCATAAAGGAGCAAACATGACGCCTACGCACTCGCGTGCTCGGGATACCTGGGCCCACAAACCGAGTGCAAAGGCTGATCGAGATATCCTTGACTTACGTGATGTGATCTTTCACAAGAGCAAGAAAACGAAAGAAACCTTGGGGTAAAAAGTGTCCTTCCACGGACGGTATTGCACCCAAGTCATTATCAACTGCTGCTGCGACAAAATACAGTACAAGGGGACCGAAAGTCCGTCTTCCAACGACTGCAACATCCAGGACCGGTCCTACAACCAAGCTCAGAGGATGAGGCACTTCCTTTCGCCTCCTGTAACTCTGACCGGAAGGTTTCTACCAGCAAAGAAGGGAAGAAGATGAATGTGGCCAGCCCGAAAATCTCAACCGACGCGGCTAAGAAGCTCTCATCCAAGGGGTTCACAATATCCGTCACAGGAGGGGTGTTCTAAGGTACCCGCTCGAAGAAGAAATCTTCATCCCTGGGGGATTTGTCATCTACCTCCCTGGGGGTAGTTGAAGCTGGGGGTAGCACCCCTCGGAACGTCCACAATAATCCGATGTTTCAGGAAGATGAACAAGGGGAAATAATCCCCCTAACAGATGCAGTAGACTCAGATGTTCCTGAGGGCGTCTACTGGTGCCAAGACGAGACAACCTCCTATGCGGGGGGTAGCACTTCCTCCGAGTTCGAACCAGAGGAGAACATTTCTACATACATCGACGACTTCTCTATACAAAGGTATGATTCGGAGGGCACGTCCTCCACCGTTCCTTTCATTTCTCCTCATGTGAGGACGGTGTTCATGACTAACAACGACCAAGACGGTCCCAGCGATCGCCAACGCCTCGACACTCTTGAGGCCATACTTCATACCTTGGTCAAGTCAATGGACGAGATCAAGGCGGCCCTTCCGGCTCTGCAAGGAAGGATGCCTGGCAAAACAAGCTTGGGTCCCGCCGTCAATGCGGACTCAAATACGACCGCACCAGTCCCGGGCGACAATCCACCCAGAATATCGGCTTCCACTGCTGCAGATGAGGCCATAGAGGTAAGAAGAGAGGTCCAGGAGCTCTGGGCAATGTTTCTCGCCCGAGAGACCTCTCAGGACCTCAGAATACGACAGCCGTATCCCACTGCATGGAGAGATATCCTTTTCCCTCCAAGATATAAACCATTCAACATTAATCCATATGATGGAAAGACATTTGCAAGCCGGTACATCACCTACTTCGAAGTCACAACCAACCAACTGCCGCATGACGACGCCATCCTCACGCGGTTGTTTATCGGGGCATTGGAATGGGTTGCATTCGATTGGTACCGTAACCTGCCGAATAACTGCATCTATTCCTTCGCCGGCTTCAAAAATATATTCTTGGAGAGGTTCTATGAGGTGGGACAAGATGTAACAATGTTAACCCTCATGGACGTTATCCAAGGGGAAAAAGAGCTGACGAGGAACTACATTGAACGGTTTTGCCAAACCGCGATGAAATTGCCCTCCGGGAACCCGAACTCTTCTTTGATTGAAATTTGCCAAAAGAGGCTGATCCCCACGATCAGCCTCTGGATGGGTGAAAGTCAATTTAAAGACTGTAAGACCTTCATCATTAGCGTCACAAGCGCAGAAATAAAGTTGAAGAAGGCTCGCCAACTGGGGTTGCATATCTCGGATGGGGAGGACAAGACCAAACGCCCAAACAACAACAACAACAACAACAACAACGGCGATAGTTCCTCCAATAACCGGGACACTAAAGGCAAACAGGCTATGGTGGCCGATGCAATCCCTGAAGCCTGAACCAAAGCCGGCAGAGAATCAGTGGCCTCAGATGACCTACTCCTTCGAGGATAGTCATGTCAAGCCCATCTTTGACATGATCTTGTAAGGAGATAGAATTCAGCTCCCTCCGCCGAGACGTAAACATCGACCTACAGAGGTGGAGAGTCCCAAAGTACTGTTACTACCACCGCTATGTCCACCACGCTACTCAAGACTGCTTCCAATTGAAGCGGTACATCCAGAACCTTATCGATTCCAAGGCTCTGGCCATTGATTTCGAGAAGGTAACCGTGGCTGCCAACATGGTGTCGGTCCAATTCGGCAGTTTCCCTCCAACGAGGACTCAAGACGGCGTAGTACCCGTCCCCCGGGCAACAATGGAGGTCACTAATCTTCCACCTCCCCGAGACCAGACGACTAGGCTGGTGCCTCTCACCACGTCAAGATGAGAGGTCATATGGGTCCACCCGGACTTGGTGCCTGAAGTAACTCAGTCAGCACCATCCCCTACCGGTAAGAAGAAGGGCAGGAAGACTAAGTCCTGCCACACAATTTCAGCCGATATCGAAGAAGCGACAGCTGTCGTTACCTGGTCCGGTGCACAAACTCAACCCATACTGGGTAACTCGGCTGAAGAACGTCAGCCGGCCATTACTGATGCCCCAGGACCTTCTCAGCCTCCGTCGGCCGATAAGCCTAAACCAAATGAGACCCGCTTTGACAAGCCGCTCTGTAAAGATGCACCTCAGGGGCTGGAAAGTCCTTATAATTTTGACATTCTGGCGTAATTGGCCAACACACCAGCCAAATTATCATTATATGAGCTTCTAAGACTCTCTAAAGATGTTCACGTCGTACTGAGCGAAGCACTCCAGAATGCCGACGCGTATTTGGCTCAGGTCAAGCTTACAGGGGAGAACTCATCGACAGGATCTCCCAGGACAGTGCTTGTACAGGTGCCATACCCAATATTGTGTTCACTCTGCAGGATATGCTCATCAAGACCAACCTGCACGATTGCCCTCTGTATTACACTAGATACGTTGGCGACATCAAGGTGGATCGGATACACATTGATCCCGGTTCTTCGATAAGCATCATTCCGAAGAGCTTGCTTCACCTCCTGTGCATCCCTATACATCGGCTGACACCTACCAGCACCGCCATCAGCAGTTTCAATCAGGGAGAAGCTATCCTATTGGAAGATTCGCCTGAAATGCCAAATTAGCAACCTGCGGTCGGAAGTGACTTGCTATGTCATAGATACAGATACGTCCTATAACATTCTTCCTGGGGCGTCCATGGATATACGATTATATGATCGTACCCTCCATATTTCACCAATGCTTCAAATATGTCAACAAGTACGGATTCGTAAAGACAGAGTTTGCCGACATCGATCCCTTCAAAGGGGTTGAATCCTACTATTCTGATTCCTGCTTGTATGAGAAATCCAAAAGGCACCTGATCAAAGAAGATGCTCAAGAGCAGACGGAGGCTACAATGGGATCGGAAAAGCCTCTGAAGATCCATCTCCAACCCCGTAAACCGGAAAGAACCGCACCGCTTGTAGCCACTCTGCGTAAGGAAGCAACTAGTCTCCCGGTGCTCACTGCACAAAAGGAGCAGATGGTTATCCGACTGCCAAGGTCTGGTCAAGGGTCGAGATCCACTGTGGAGCCACTGACAATCAGACTGCCAAGGGCTGGCCAACAACAAACAGAAGAGATCAATTCTTCTGTTAAGCCGATGGTCATTCGTCTGCCCAAGACAAACCGACAGCCGAGCACTGAAGCTAAGGGACTGCTAGTGAGCCAACAACTCTACGTCCAGCACCAAGCGCTAAGCCAGGGACCGCTAGTGCGCCAACGACCCCATGTCCTGTACCACCAGTAGAACCCCTGATGATCAAGCTGCCAAGGTCATCTTTCCAGTCTTCATTAATTCAGGCTATGGCTGAAAGAGAAGCTTGTAGCACCCAGTTTCTAAAATAAGGGTAATTTTAAAATTTTGTAATTATAATTATTTAATAATGATATTTAAACCATATTATGATTTTTGGTGATTTTTAGTTATTTTAAAACTATTTAAAACCACGACTTGTGATTTTGATGTTTTGCTAGTGCAACCTTAGAGATTAATTAACCTAGAGACTAACCATGATCATATGAGCCTAGCCATAGGTTTAGAACATCAAGTTAGGGCTTTTTAGCCTAAGGGGTATTTTGGTAATTTACTAGGAATTATTGGATTTATGTGAATTATTATTATTTAATTATTGTCATGAGAGTCCCTAACCTAGTTTACCCTAATCTAGAGGTTAGCCACTAACCTAGAGACTAGAGGATGGATATTACATATTAGTCAATGTAGGAAAATATCTAGGATATTTACATATGTGATATTTTCCTTGAAACCCTCAAAAGATCTCAATTTTGGCACAAAGTCCTTGCCTTCACCTTGAAGGAAGGCAAGAGGACACCCCCCTTGCCATGACCAGCCAACGGCACCCCCTACCATGCCCCCTTCTTATATAACTACATCAAATCCTTTACATACCATTTTGCATGTATTAAAAACCTAGAAATTTCCCTCAACCTTCAAACCTCCATAACTTCTTCAAATTGGCTCTAAATTCACCCAAGTCTTTTGCATTGGGACCCTACAACATTGAGGGTGCTAAGGGAGGCTAGCAAGCAAGGACACAAGGCCATTTGCAACATCAAAGTGGAAGGACACCCCCTACTAGCTTGATTTCCATTAGGAATTGCACCAATTGGTAAATACACTCATATATAGTTAATATTCTGTTTTCTCTTCATGAATGCATGCATCTAGGTACCATGGACCTGTAGGCCAAGTTTGGTAGGAAGTAGGTTTGATTTGGTGTACGTATCGGACACGTATCCATGTTTAAAAAACTGTGTTTGTTGAAATGCCTCAAAGAAATGGTTTTTATGTTTTTGTGAAACAAAATATATTCTTGGGTAGCCCTAGACATGTAGGACACACAACATCCTGACTGAGCATAAAACAGTGTCGTGTCCGTGTCCAAATTGGATACTAACACGCTGTGCACACCCACACACACTGTCCTGCTACCTCGTGTCCAGTTCTCACTGGACAGGACACGAGACACGACCAATTTTGGTCAGCACCTAGGGAAAGTGTCTGCGCACACTTCTCCAAAATTTCCTAACACCTCGTGTCGTATCGAAGACACAAGGACACGTGCACTGGTCGTGCACTGACAGTGCACACACACACAGAGCCAACTTCGCGCGTGTCGAGTCGTACGGACACGACACTAGGACACCTCGTGTTTGTACGAGTGTGTAGCCCAACACGTGGGCTACATGGGGCATGACCACGAAGGCCCCACGTGGCTCGTGTCGTGTCCACTGAGACACTTGCATCGCTGCGCGTAGCAGTGTGTATCATTCAAGTTTTCTCGACTGATACGCGTCTCGTGTCGTGTCCTTGTGACACGTGGACACGAGACAGACACTGGAACACGTAGCCTGACCCTAGGCGAACCTGGACACGTGACCACGAGACACGTGGATGTGTGTGTCGTGTCCCACACACACGTGAACCCGTGCACGATGCTGTGACACTGCACAGTGTCTGAAGCTTACCCGATTTGGGTTTTTGACTCTTGGACATGTTGTGTCGTGTCATGGTGGACTCCTAGGGACCCCTACGATACGTATACATATGGGGGCACGATTACCAACCATTAGATTAGAGTATTAGCTAGGTTTTTGGCCTTGATTTCGGTTTTCCCCCAATTACCTACACTGCACAGTATTTCTATATTTCCAGTATTTTTCCAGTTTTCAAAAGTGGATTTTGAATCGATTTTTATGCATATATATATGTGTATTTATGTGTATATATACTGTATATGTATGTATATATGTATATGAGAGTGTGGGTATATGTGTATGTGTATGTGAGTGTATATATGTATATATATAGGTATGTATAGGTGTGTGTATATATGTATGTAATGTGTGTGTGTGTTTGTGCCTCTGTTCTCAGAATTCTGAGAACCACCCCCCCTCACTGTGACACACACACACCACTACCCCAGCCCTCTAACCCTCTCACACCCTTTCATTCTCTATTACCCTCTCTCTCTTTCCCTCTCCCACTATATATATATAGGTTTATACATACATATATATATATATATATATATATATATATATATATATATATATATATATATATATATATATATATATATATATATATATATATATATATATATAAGTATATGTATATATATGTTGTAATATATGACTGGATATATATATAATATATATATTGAATTGTATATAGAGGGCTATATATGTATATTACATAGATGTAGGTTACCTATAGATAGCTATATGTGAACCTATGTGTAGTGACCTAGAAATATTAGCCTATGGTCATAGTCACTAGTCTATGGCTAATAAGAGGTTGCCCTATACTTGGCCTAATTGGCTCTTGAATGGTTGACCTAGGTAGCCTTGTTGACCATGGTTGACTAAAGTCAACTATAGGTCAAACCTTGACCTAATTGACCTAGAAATGGCTTGGATGGACTTTAAAGGGCTTGATGACTAAGGTTTGACTAAACCCTCGACTATTAAACTAGTTGATTTATGTTTGACCATATGGTTATGAGGATAGTCCTATGTAATTTAAGATATGTATGGGGTTAAGTGGGATAATTAGGAGTTGTGTCATGATTTGGGTTAGCCTTATAGAGTTGACATATAGAGTTGACCCTTGACCTAAAAAACCTTAGTTAGTCTAAGTTTGACCTAGATTTGACTAACCTTGACTTGCTTGACCTTGTTTGACTTAGTTGACTCCTTATGACCTAGTATGACTTAAGTTGACCTAGTTTGACATTTAGAGTTGACCAAGAGTTGACTTTTGACCAGATTGACCTAGAATCATGTAGTATGCATTGTATACTCTATTTTTACCATTATGGATATATTATGACCTGTTTTACTCTAAATAGGACTCTGTGACACCAGTTCGGACATCTATTCATATCAGTCATACAGGGTGACAGGTGAGTACATTCTCTGATCATTTCATACTTGTTAGGATTTATATTCTTGCTGTAGATTACTTTACATGATGCTGTCACGTTATTATCAAGGATTGGTACTATATGGATCTTGTCATGCGATGTTATCTCCCCTCGGGGTGCATCAAATACAGTTGTCATGTGCTTTTCACGAACATCTTGTATTTCATGTACACCTCTATTCATGTATACTCTTATGCAATCTTGTACTCTCATGATCACGTGAGCAAACATGATAAAAACCTCTTGTGCAAGGTAACATAACTTGACTGGATCCTTGTGTATCGATTGGGGAGGGTGAGTAGGAAATGGTTATGTGATCAAAATCCATCTTGTAAAATCTTGTGAAATCATGTATATGTCCATGGTACAATCACGTATGATGGAGTTACCCTTGTATCGTCTTAACCCGTTTATATAACCATCTCATGCTCTAAATCACAAGGTTACCTACAGTTCTTACTTATCATATATATAGATATTTCTAGTTATCAAATCTCTTTCGTTTTTATATATTTTCTTTACAGTCCATGTATCTTACTCTTAGCATGCTTTATATTTTCCAACATGATATGAACTGCGTGAGATGTATTGTGCTCGTTCCTGTCCTGACTGGACCTGTTGAAAATATTACAGATGATGATGGTGACTGTCCTACCTTCTATGGGACACATGAGGGTGACCTTCAGGAGCCTGAGGAGCATCTAGCTCAGTAGAGGGTGCCTAGTCTAGTTAGTGTTTATAGTTTTCATTTTGTATCGGATTCTTCCGATTGTTAGTTGTGACTTAGTTATATTTTGGTCTTGTACTTATTTGTGTTGGACATCTACTTTTTGTGGTGTGATAACTCTAATTATATTCAGTTTCTTCTTTCATCTGATTCCATATCATGCTCTATCTTTCCTAGACTTGTGTTTGAGATATAGAGTTGAGATGTTATGTTATACCTCCGTGCGGAGATGACAGGTTTATATATCTTATTGTTAGATGTTAGATGTTATAGATGACCTATACAGCGTTCTACCGCCGACACTGCGGCGTAGGCTGGACGTACCCACGTTCTCGTATCCCTAATCAGGGTGGGTCGTGACACATTTTTGTGGTGGCCCATGCAGGTCTGTGTCACAATTAGAGCGATCTCGTAATGGTGCTCGACTTAGAGTACTAATTACGAGCCTGCAATTAGGACGTAGGACCTAGGACATGATAGGAGTTTCTCAATCACACCTAGGAAATTTTCGATCTTTTGATTTTCATGATTACTCTCTTTGTATTAAATTAACTGTCCTTCTTTGATAAATCTACTCATGTGCCATATTGATCTCCTTGTTTCAATTCGTCTCCAGGATGACGAAGACGCATCCGCAGGCTACTGGATAGAGTAGTTTGCCCGAAAGATCTGATCAGGCTGAAGAGGAGGTTCATGGGACTGCCCCCAGTTATTCTACTATCCCGGAGACCCCGGCAGTTGCACAGGAAGGTCTACTACCTCCACCCCAGAGGGTTTTGGCCGTTGTTCCAGAGATACTGCCGCCACCACCACCGATACCGACGGATACACATCATATGTTCCTTCTCCTTCAGCAGATGATGGAGACTCAGCGGGCCCAGGCAGAGGCATCGTAGCGCCAGTCGGAGGCGTCACACCGTCAGATTGAGATGCTGAGGCAGAGCATGGAGAACTCGCATCAGCTTGCACTGGCAACAGTGGAGAGAGTGGCACCGGGTATGGTGCAGGGCCCTACTAGGCAGCAGCCGTACCAGCAGCAGTCCAGGTCCGGGAGACAGTACTAGACTTTAGGAAGATGAGCTCTAGGGACTTCACCTGTACTGAGGGCATCCTTTATGCAGGACGACTAGCTAGAGGACGTGCAGCGGAGTATGGAGCTGGCAGAGCTTCCTAGAGCACTTTGGGTTTCGGCCGCAGCTAGTCGATTCTTCGATTATCGCTGCTGACATGGTACCGCTACGGATCCTCATACGTCGGTTGAGAGGGCTGACATGGAAGAACTTCGGAGGCTCTTCAAGGAGAAGTTCTTCCGGACGTGGCTCTTATAGCATTGGAGGGTCCAGTTCGTGGGTCTAGTGCAGGGAAACTCGTCGGTGGATGAGTATGCAGCAGAGGTTCTTCCGTCTTAGCAGGTTCGCTCCCTGATATGATCTAGAATGAGGGGCAGAAGGCTCGTAAGTTCCAGTAGGGGACTTATTCATGCAGTGTGCACCTGCCACCTCGGGACGCCGTGATGCGACGTTTCGATCAGATATTGATGGACGCACAGATTGCAGAGGAGGACTTCGGCCTCAAGCCGAAGAGGGACAGTGATACCTTAGGGTCTAGTTCTAGTGCAGGGCCAGCCAAGTGCCCTCACATACAGCAGAGGCCAGTTCAGCAGCCGTTTCAGGGCCAAGGACATATACTTCACCAGCAGGCACCCAGGCAGCAACAGCACCCTATATATAACTTCTGTAAGAAGCAGGTCACGGATGGGACGACTGCAGGAAGAGGCAGGGCCTGTGTTTGCTTGTGGTTCAGCAGAGCATCAGTTGAGGGAGTGCCCCAAGAACCTGGCACGATTGGCTCAGGCAGCAGCAGGAGCTAGGGCTCCGACAGGGCAGCAGACGGGACCACCGTTGTAGACTCAGCAGCAGAGGTTTGTCCAGCATCAGCAGCAGGCCAAGGGAGGCCAGTCGGGGCAAGCTTTCGCCATGGCAGTCGATGATGCACAGGCAGAGGGAGAGCTGATTGCAGGTTCTAACCTTTTGATTCTATTTTTCGCGTTTGCCTCTTTATAACTGTCTTGAAATTCGATTCTATCTGTTCCTTGTAGTTGATAAATTTTGTTCGGATATTTAATTGTGAATTATTTTTCTTCTGAGATAAGTCGTATGGGCTAGGTCGTCTCGATTATGGGATCTAGAGCCTTCTATAGTCATGTTAGCTGGCATAGTGAGGACATATAGTCGGATTTTGGACAGTATTTCTCGGGTGTGGAAATTTAGGTTTTCGCGGCCAAGGCATGCGGCAATGCAAAAATTTTAAATACCATGATTCTAGAGGTATGTACCTTAGTCAAGGACTTTGTGCATATCGTAGCCTTGCTCACTAGCATGACGAAGATTTCGAGTATCATGATTTTGGACAGACGTATATGATTATCGGACTGTGTGTTTGAGACTGTGATTGTTGGGATGTTTGACCTAGAAGTAGTATGACCATTCTAATTTCGAGGACAAAATTTTTCTTAAGGAGGGTAGACTTGTAGCACCCAGTTTCTAAAATAAGGATAATTTTAAAATTTTGTAATTATAATTATTTAATAATGATATTTAAACCATATTATGATTTTTGTGATTTTTAGTTATTTTAAAACTATTTAAAACCACGACTTGTGATTTTGATGTTTTGCTAGTGCAACCTTAGAGATTACTTAACCTAGAGACTAACCATGATCATATGAGCCTATCCATAGGTTTAGAACATCAAGTTAGGGCTTTTTAGCCTAAGGGGTATTTTGGTAATTTACTAGGAATTATTGGAATTATTGGATTTATGTGAATTATTATTATTTAATTATTATCATGAGAGTCCCTAACCTAGTTTACCCTAATATAGAGGTTAGCCACTAACCTAGAGACTAGAGGATGGATATTACATATTAGTCAATGTAGGAAAATATCTAGGATATTTACATATGTGATATTTTCCTTGAAACCCTCAAAAGATCTCAATTTTGGCACAAAGTCCTTGCCTTCACCTTGAAGGAAGGCAAGAGGACACCCCCCTTGCCATGACCAGCCAAGGGCACCCCCTATCATGCCCCCTTCTTATATAACTACATCAAATCCTTTACATACCATTTTGCATGTATTAAAAACCTAGAAATTTCCCTCAACCTTCAAACCTCCATAACTTCTTCAAATTGGCTCTAAATTCACCCAAGTCTTTTGCATTGGGACCCGACAACATTAAGGTGCTAAGGGAGGCTAGCAAGCAAGGACACAAGGCCATTTGCAATATCAAAGTGGAAGGACACCCCCCTACTAGCTTGATTTCCATTGGAATTGCACCAATAGGTAAATACCCTCATACATAGTTAATATTCTGTTTTCTCTTCATGAATGCATGCATCTAGGTACCATGGACCTGTAGGCCAAGTTTGGTAGGAAGTAGGTTTGATTTGGTGTCCGTATCGGACACGTATCTATGTTTGAAAAATTGTGTTTGTTGAAATGCCTCAAAGAAATGGTTTTTGTGTTTTTGTGAAACAAAATATATTTTTGGGTAGCCCTAGACATGTAGGACACACAACACCCTGACTGAGCGTAAAACAGTGTCGTGTCCATGTCCAAATTGGACACGAACATGCTGTGCACACCCACACACACTGTCCTGCTACCTCGTGTCCAGTTCTCACTGGACAGGACACGAGACACGACCAATTTTTGTCGGCACCTAGGGGCAGTGTCTGTGCACACTACCCCAAAATTTCCTGACACCTCGTGTCATATCGAGGAAACGAGGACACGTGCACTGGTCGTGCACTGACAATGCACACACGCACAGAGCCAACTTCGTGCGCGTCGTGTCGCGCGGACACGATACTAGGATACCTCGTGTTTGCACGAGTGTGTAGCCCAACACGTGGGCTACACGTGGACATGACCACGAGGCCCCACGTGGCTCGTGTCGTGTCCACGAGACACTTGCATCGCTGTACGATGCTGCACGTAGCAGTGTGTATCAGTCGAGTTTCTCGACGGATACGCGTCTCGTGTCGTGTCCTGGTGACACGTGGATACGAGACAGACACTGGAACACGTAGCCTGACCCTAAGCGAACCTGGACACGTGACCACAAGACACGTGGATGTGTGTGTCGTGTCCCACACACACGTGAACCCGTGTACGATGCTGTGACACTGCACAGTGTCTGAAGCTTACTCGATTTGGTTTTTTGACTCTTGGACACGTTGTGTCGTGTCGTGGTAGACTCCTAGGGACCCCTACGACACGTATACATATGGGGGCACGATTATCAACCATTAGATTAGAGTATTAGCTAGGTTTTTGGCCTTGATTTGGGTTTTCCCCCAATTTACCTACACTGCACAGTATTTCTATATTTCCAGTATTTTTCCAGTTTTCAAAAGTGGATTTTGAATCGATTTTTATGCATATATATGTGTATTTACGTGTATATATACTATATATGTATGTATATATGTATATGAGAGTGTGGGTATATGTGTATGTGTTTATGAGTGTATATATGTATATATATAGGTATGTATAGGTGTGTGTATATATGTATGTAATGTGTGTGTGTGTTTGTGCCTCTGTTCTCAGAATTCTGAGAACCACCCCCCCTCACTGTGACACACACACACCACTACCCCAGCCCTCTAACCCTCTCACACCCTTTCATTCTCTATTACCCTCTCTCTCTTTCCCTCTCCCACTATATATATATAGGTTTATACATATATATACATATACTTATACATATATATATATAAGTATATGTATATATATGTTGTAATATATATGACCGGATATATATATATATATATATATATAAATATGTATATTGAATTGTATATTGAGGGCTATGTATGTATATTACATAGATGTAGGTTACCTATAGATAGCTATATGTGAACCTATGTGTAGTGACCTAGAAATATTAGCCTATGGTCATAGTCACTAGTCTATGGCTAATAAGAGGTTGCCCTATACTTGGCCTAATTGGCTCTTGAATGGTTGACCTAGGTAGCCTTGTTGACCATGGTTGACTAAAGTCAACTATAGGTCAAACCTTGACCTAATTGACCTATAAATGGCTTGGATGGACTTTAAAGGGCTTGATGACTAAGGTTGACTAACCCTAGACTATTAACTAGTTGATTTATGTTTGACCATATGGTTATGAGGATAGTCCTATGTAATTTAAGATATATATGGGGTTAAGTGGAATAATTAGGAGTTGTGTCATGATTTGGATTAGCCTTATAGAGTTGACATATAGAGTTGACCCTTGACCTAAAAAATCATTAGTTAGTCTAAGTTTGACCTAGATTTGACTAACCTTGCACTTGCTTGACCTTGTTTGACTTAGTTGACTCCTTATGACCTAGTATGACTTAAGTTGACCTAGTTTGACTGTTAGAGTTGACCAAGAGTTGACTTTTGACCAGATTGACCTAGAATCATGTAGTATGCATTGTATACTCTATTTTTACCAATGTGGATATATTATGACCTGTTTTACTCTAAATAGGACTCGGTGATACCAGTTCGGACATCTATTCATATCAGTCATACAGGATGACAGGCGAGTACATTCTCTGATCATTTATACTTGTTAGGATTTATATTCTTGCTCTAGATTACATTACATGATGCTGTCACGTTAATATCACGGATTAGTACTATATGGATCTTGTCATGCGATGTTATCACCCTCGGGGTGCATCAAATACAGTTGTCATGTGCTTTTCATGAACATCTTGTATTTCATGTACACCTCTATTCATGTATACTCTTATGCAATCTTGTACTCTCATGATCACGTGAGCAAACATGATAAAAATCTCTTGTGCAAGGTAACGTAATTTGACTGGATCCTTGTGTATCGATTGGGGAGGGTGAGTAGGAAATGGTTATGTGATCAAAATCCCATCTTGTGAAATCTTGTGAAATCATGTATATGTCTATGGTACAATCACGTATGATGGAGTTACCCTTGCATCGTCCTAACCCGTTTATATAACCATCTCATGCTCTAAATCACAGGTTACCTACAGTTCTTACTTATCATATATAGATATTTCTAGTTATCAAATCTCTCTCATTTTATATATATTTCTTTACAGTCCAAGTATCTTACTCTTTGCATGCTTTATATTTCCCAACATGATATGAACTGCGTGAGATGTATTGTGCTCGTTCCTGTCCTGACTGGAGCTGTTGAAAATATTATAGATGATGATGGTGACTGTCCTACCTTCTATGGGACACATGAGGGTGACCTTCAGGAGCCCGATGAGCATCTAGCTCAGTAGAGGGTGCCTAGTCTAGTCTAGTGTTTATAGTTTTTATTTTGTATCGGATTGTTCCGATTGTTAGTTGTGACTTAGTTATATTTCAGGTCTTGTACTTATTTGTGTTGGACATCTACTTTGTGTGGTGTGATAACTCTAATTATATTCAGTTTCTTCCTTTCATCTGATTCCATATCATGCTCTATCTTTCCTAGACTTGTGTTTGAGATATAGAGTTGAGATGTTATGTTATACCTCCGTGTGGAGATGACAGGTTTATATATCTTATTGTTAGATGTTAGATGTTATAGATGACCTATACAGCGTTCTACTGCCGACACAACGGCGTAGGCTGGACGTACCCACGTTCTCGTGCCCCTAATCTGGGTGCGGGTCATGACAAAGCTAGAGTTAGCCAAGTATGTGGCTACCCACACTGATGTTCCTTCTGCTGATGATGTAATACCACCTGAAAAGATACCTTATTTTATCAATAAAGGGTTATCTTTGAACTACCTCGAGCTTAATAGGCTCCGTATAATGTATGCTATGGAACACGGTATAGATACCAACTTACACACACAGGTGACAAATGTCTATATCGCGAACCAACTTACTCCTGTGGAGGGCGCTTGCTTCATAGTCCCAGGAGAGGACCATCCAATCATCTTCGGCCGAAAGAATGGTCAACAGTTCTTCAGGCCAGAAGAAGTCGATCTCAGACCCGACACCGGAAGACTGCCCCTTTATCTGTATAGCTCCCGATCCAAGTACCTCATGCAAAAACAGGGGTATGATATGGAGACTACACCAGGCTTGAACTACGGCATCGGCCGGCGATTACCTTTACAATTGCCAGTCCCGGCTGAAAAACCACAGGATTATTACAACAAGACCGGACGTGGTCTAGGCTATGTTACACCTGCAACAACTCTGAAAGCTCGGATAAGGAATGCGAATGGCATTCACATTCAACCAGATCGTCCACTTCTGATTCGGATGTCAGCATCAGGGGATGTACTCGGGCAAATTTGGTCTGTCAATATGGCATTTGCCGATGCCCATGAAGAAGACGAAGATGTACCCGAACTTCTCGAGTTAGAGCCTTGGATACAACAGCTAGATGCGCAGTGGGAGAAGCATTTCGAATGAAGAGATCCTCCTACCGAAGATGAGGTCATGCAAGTTGACCTCGACGATGAATCCACTCCAAAGCCAATCTTTGTCAACAAAAGCCTGACAGACGAAGAGCGGAAGTTGCTTTTGCAACTCGTCAGAGAGTATATTGACGTGTTTGCATGGAGCTATGAAGACATGCCAGGGCTAAACCCCTAGGTTGCACTCCATAAGCTCAACATTCATTCGGACGCAAAGCCGGTCAAGCAACATCAACGACGGTTTCGCCCAGACCTCATAAACTCTATCAAAGCTGAGGTCAACAAACTAATAGCCAGCAGCTTCATCCGTGAGGAACAACATCCTATACTGGGTCACCAACATAGTACCAGTCCTCAAGAAGAATAGAAAGATCCAAATTTGCATCGACTTCCGAAATTTGAATGAAGCATGTCCTAAGGATGAGTTCCCTCTTCCTATTACAGACATAATGATTGACAATACATATGGCTTTGAGCGCATGTCGTTCATGGACGACTTCTCAGGATACAACCAAATCAAGATGTTTCCTGACGACGAAAAGCACACCTCATTCCGAACGCCAATAGATGTGTACTGCTACACAGTCATGCCCTTCGGTTTAAAGAATGTTGGCACCACATATCAACGAGCCATGAGTGTCATCTTCAGAGATCACCTGCGTAAGACCGTGGAGTGTTACGTCGACGACATTGTTGTTAAAAGCCGCTCTAAGGAAGATCATCTACACGATTTAAGGACGGTATTCGACCTGATGCGAGCACACAAATTGAAGATGAATCCCACCAAATCCTTCTTGGGCGTATCCAGTAGAAAATTCTTGGGTTTCATCATTACCGTCCAGGGAATCTATATAGACCCTGAGAAGACGAAGGCAATCATGGAGATGGGTCTCCCGAGAAATCTTCGAGAACTCAGAGGCCTTCAAGGGAGGCTCTCTTATATCATGAGGTTTATCTTTAACCTCTCCGGGCGATGTCAACCGTTCACACACCACATGAAGAAAGGCATCTCCTTTGTATGGGATAAAGAGTGCCAACGTGCCTTCGACAATATTAAAGAGTATCTGTCGTACCCTCCAGTCCTGGTGGCCCCGGTTGTTGGAAAGCCATTTTTACTCTATGTACGAGCGATGGAACATTCCCTCGGTGCTCTAGTAGAACAAAACAATGATACGGGGCATGAACAAGCTATCTATTATCTCAGCCGAATGATGATAAGGCCTGAGCATAGATACACCATCGTGGAAAAGGAATGTCTCGCTTTGGTGTTCGCTATTCAGAAGATGCGACACTATGTTATAGGACAAACCATCCATGTTATATCATGAGTCAACCCCCTCAGGGTCCTCATGACCAAACCAGGCGCACTTAGCTCTCGCCTTGCTACCTGGGCGATATTATTGTCCCCCTACCGCATGATCTTCGTCCCGCAGAAGGCTGTTAAAGGTCGGGCTCTGGTAGACTTTTTAGCAGCCCATCCAGGTTCGAGTCAACCAGAATATATGAAGAGATCCCAGACAAGGTTGCCAATTCAAATATGGCTTACCATGATACCGTCTGGCGAATGTTCTTCGATGGTGCCTCAAGAACCGGGCCTAAGGGCAATATCGTCGTTGGGGTCGGAGTGGTACTAATTTTTTCCTCCGGATTGGTGATCAATCGGGCATACTCACTCACAGAACCTTGTTCAAACAACGTGGCCGAGTACTACGCCTTGGTCATCGGCCTCCGACTTGCGAAGGAACTGGGGGTAGAGTACCTGGAAGCATATGTCGATTCACAGTTAATCGTCAATCAGATCCAGGGCTCATATGAAGTTTGCCATGAGGACATGATCCCCTATCATCAGATAGCAATCGCCATCATCACGTCCTTGAAAGGGTTCTTCATAGAATATGTTCAAAGACTCCGGAATATTGAAGTCGATGCCCTAGCAGGTCTTGCCGCTTCTCTGGCGGTTCCAAATCATACTCATCATCTGGTGGACGTAATAGGCCATGAATTGGTCTGTCCTAAGAACAACGTGCAATTTGCTGTGAGTTACTCTGCCTTGGCAGTCGACAAACACAGGACTGGAGACTCCCGTTTATTGACTTCGTAGTCTACAGCATCTTACAGAAGAATCCGAAAGAAGCCACTTCTATCAGAAGACGTTCTCTCAGATTCTTCTACAATACAGAGACAAAAATGCTGTATCGGCGATCCTATGATGGGTTGCTGCTCTAGTGTTTGTCAAATACAGAAGCCAAAGAAGCTATACGCGAAGCTCACGACGACGTTTGTGGGGCCCACCAACCTGGCCCAAAATTACAAGATCACCTTCGCCGGATGGGATATTACTAGCCTACGATTGTAGCAGATGCAATAGACTATGCAAGAAAATGTAAAGCTTGTCAGGTCTACACAGATTTTATACACCAACCATCCGAATTCCTACATCCGACGATGGCATCCTGGCCATTTGAGGCATGGGGAATGGATATCATCGGTTCAATCACCCCGTCTTCTTCCAGAGGACACCGTTTTATACCGACAATTATGGACTACTTCTCCAAATGGGCGAAAGCTGTTTCCGCTTACAAAAGTGAAGACATCAAATGTGATCAGCTTCGTCAAGCATCATGTTATCTATCGCTTTGGACTGCCTCGAAGGATCATCCACGACAATGGTCCGCAGTTCGTAAGCCATGCCTTCTATCGGTTTTGCGACAAACATCGAATCTAGAATGTTGCTTCAATACCGTACAACCCGACGGCTAACGATCTGGTTGAAGCATTCAACAAAACTATAATCAAGCTTCTCAAGAAGTTCGTGTCCTCAAACAAACGCGACTGGAATGAAAAGCTTGGCGAATGCTTATGGGCGTACCGTACTACACTCCGGACAGCCACTGGGAATACGCCATTCTCTCTGGTATACGAAAGTGAGGCATTCTCCCATTGGATACTCAAATCCCCTTACTCCGTGTCGCCCTCGCTTACCGATTGACGACGGATGATAATTACCGTCGTCGGCTACAAGTGTTGGAGGCCTTAGATGAAAAGTGCCTGCTAGCTCAACAACGAATCGAGCTTTATCAAGCCCGCATCTCTGGAGCCTTCAACAAGAAGGTCAAGCTGAGAACATTCCAAGTAGGCGATCTCGTCTTGGCAGTTCACAGGCCGTTGGTTATGACTCACAAAACCGCCGACATGTTCCAGCCAAAGTGGGAAGGCACATTTATTATCGAGGCTGTATTCTCCAATGGTACATACCGTCTCGCGAAACAAAATGGAGACTTGCTCATGATGCCCATCAATGGCAAGTTCCTGAAGAAATACTATGTCTAAACGACATCCGCCGAATCAACCGGATTGTTGAGTTATGCACCCTTAAGTACCGCTGAACTTACACTCTGGTCATTCCAAATGAATCCATATCGCATCTTCTAGGTAGTGAGTCATGTATAATCATACCTCTGAACTTCCTCCCTAAAAGTGCATCTTCCTCATAATCTATTACCCGCGCTTTCAGCGCATAAAAAAGGGTAACAGGTCCACAAAATTCCAGAAACAACTACGTCGATGTCACCTCTGAGTTGTTTCTCTTCCATCACAAACAAATCACCCCTTACATAGAATTTCCACGTCCATATTACCTTTAAGTTATTCTATGTACCCTTCGTTGAGTCCACTCCTGCCACGTCCTCATTACCTCTTAGTAGGAAGACTTCGTAATAAAACCCTCATACTTACCACGTCCTCATTACCTCTGAGCGAGTATGTTGGTTTTCTATCGACTTATTTTTTGTACCCAAAACTAGGGTACGCCAAGGATAATAAGGCCCACAAATGTCCACAGTTGACCACAAATGTCCGCAAATGACCACAAATGCTATGCTCGGCTCTCTAGTATATGCGTCTCTTTCTCACCATCACATGCCTTGGATCCCAGCTGCTCCATGGCATTCTTTCGCTCGATACCAAGAACTTCCATATCCACCTTAACGCAGAGTTGTTCTAGGTATCCCTATCAAACTTATTATCCATACCTAAAACCAAGGTATACCAAGGGTAATAGGTCCACAGAAAGTCCTCCAGTGGGGCAAATACCATAATACCAAAGAAACAGTACAAGCACAACAGATAAAGGATGATGTCAACATAGTCATTTATTTAAAAATCAAGAGTACTACATTTTCTGGGACCACATCCCTGTTAAAAATGGAGGAACATAATAATGAAAGAAAGAAAAAGCCGATTATGTTTCGACAACACACAATTCTCAGAGTCGGTCCTTCAGCTTGGACGTCGACCGCTCAATTCTCAGGGTAGCCCGGCGCTCAGCCTCTTGCGTCAACTTCTCTGCATCCTCCAGATGTGCATGTGCCTGCCAACCGTCTTCAAGCTTCTTCAGTGCACGCTCCAAGGAATCTGAGGTTCGGGTGACCTTGTCGGTCTCCCGGAAAATTAGCTCCTTGTCTTCGTGCGAGGCCTGCAGCTCAGACTCCAAAGAAACCAATTTTCTCTGAAGCTGGAGGATCTGCTCCTTGGTATCGGCTATCCCACAAGAGGCAGCCTCTTTCCGAGTGATACAGTCCTCTCCGCTGTGACTTAGTTGATCGTACTTCAGCGACAAATCTTGGAGGTCCTTCATCAGAGCAGGCTTGGACGTCTTCCGTACCGCCCGTACCTTTTCCATGGCAGTTAAAAGGAAGTCATGGTCCTGATCTATTGCTAAAGACCGATCGACTTGCCGTAGTCCTTGAAATTGAGGCACGGGCTGATCAGCTTCTAGTAATTGGGCTCCAAAAGCTCAACTATCCCTGCCACACCGGGGAGTGTCCTGAGGAGTTCAATCTGGCCACGGGCACATTGACTAGCCAACGCAAAGGATGTCCCCCTCTCCAGAGTAGTCTCGACCCCTCGTTTCAGGTGGCAATAGAAACTATCGATCACGTCCTTCGACGACTCATCCAGAACTTCCGAAGAAGACGGTGTCAAAGGAAGAGTAACTGGAAGAGTTGAAGACGGTCATGAGGAAGATGCACCAGAACTTGATGCCCCTATCACTTGGAAAATAAGTTCTGAGTGATAGGACGACTGAATAGCAGCCATCTCCTCCTCCGCCGCCCGAAGGATCCGGAGACTTGGCAGGGTAGAAAGGTCGACTTCTGGTATTGGAGCTACGTAAACCAAGGAGGGTGCAGGGACCATTTCTCCCTGCCCCGGCGATTCCACTGCTTGTTCTCCGGAACTCGATCCGACAAGAGGTTCATCGGTATGAGTTGGAGGAGGAGGAGGCATACTTTCTTCCACCAGATCCCTTCTGGTAACTTCTTCTCCGATGACCGTCACCGGAAGCGAAGGGGCAGGACCTGTATGTCCGGAGCAACCATCGATCAGCTTAACCCGAAGGATATAAAGATAGAGCAAATGAACCTCCTCACTAGTCAAAACATGACTTAGTTTACCAGGAAGCGTTGCTGAAACTGAGGCTCACTCACAGACACCGTCTCCTCTTCAACGGCGACACTTGAGCCGATTGCAGCCACTTCTTCTGTCCCAACCGCCTCGGAGGTAGATACAATTGGGTCAGCATCAGTAGTGCCCCATCTCGCTCAGTCAATCGGCGAAATCGAAATGCCGACGGCGTTCGGGCTTAGCCTTACAACGGCTACTCGGAGACATCGCTCGGTCGAGGCGACCGCTCGCTCAGGTGGGGTAGTTTCGGTGAACTTGTCTCATCTTAGCCTTCACATAATAAATCGCATGTTTTCAACTTGCACAAGTAGGCTTGATAATAAAAGAGACGAATCCACATTGTAAAAACGGAATAATCCCGACGGGTTGAATTGAGTTAGAATATGTAAAGGTCCAACGGTCGACTTTGAGTTGGTCTTCGACACAAACTATGAATTAGCCTAAGTCATACGCGTCGCCCGCGTAAATGCTCGATAAAGCATACATGCTTCCATGATGCACGGCTTGGCATAGCCTTTGCTCGTCCCTTGAGTTAAGTTGTAGGCTTGGTGAAGTTAGGCTAAGTGATGGTGGTCGACCTAAAACATTCCAAGCACGGTTCTATGAGTTTTACGGCTGAGTATAGCCACGAAGTCCTACGGTTTCAAAGCTAGTCGTATGGAGTATGAGTTGGGCAATAGTGTCGTATAGAGCATGATGGGCCTAAGGCACGATGCACGGACTTAGTGTTTTAAGACATGAACCACGGTTGATTTAATGAGTTTTGGAGAAAGGACTATCGAATAGGCGTTGAGTTGAATGAAATGATATGTTAACATAGAAAGAAATGCTCGCGACCGTGGTCATCGAGGCGTCCTTGAGGGGTCTCAAGGATAGAAGACTTGAGCTTGGTTTTGGAAAGAGATGACAACACTGAAAGTAGAATGACTGTGTGAGACGTCAGTTTGAGTGAAGGTCTTGCATAGTCATTGGACAACTTGTCGATAAGGTAGAGTTTCCCCCGTAATGGCAACCCAGGGCCATGGGACCGTTTCGGCCAAGAAAGGAAACACAGTGATAGCTGTGCTGACTCGATAGCACCGGGTTAGTCGGGGACTTCCAGGGGGCTAGCTACCTTGCGCTGGAAGGGTCCCGGCCAACCGCAAGCTATGTGTCCATAATAGCTTGTCATGCTAGTGACCTCATATAGATGAGTCGGCACGGGCGGCAATCTGCGAGTGTGCCTTTGGATTGAGTCGAGTATTGAGTACACTATATCAAGGAGTCGAGTCGAATGCGTGCTCGGTCAAAAGACAATGTTTGGGCCTAAGATTTGGCTGCAACGAAGACACCGTGCTTCGGCACGAGATGTGGCATCAAGTCCTTTTTGTCGACATATAAGTTGCATTGTTATTGTTTGAGTTGTCATGAGTTTAAGCCAAAAGATGTCGTAAGGCAAAGTCGGTCGAGTGGCACTTAGCCCAGAAGTTTTGATTTGGATAAGTCAGTTGATGATTTAGTAGCAAAGGCCGCGAGGCGGCAATATGATTGAGTCTCATTGAGTTGCGAGGCACGACCTCAGCAAGGGTTTGTAGCACGGTCACACGAAAATGGAGCCTCATCGCGTAGTTACGTCTCTGATTTTAAGCCGTAAGGCAAACATGACTCGATAGGTTAATGTTGTTGGCACGAGAAGGGTCTTGAGGCAAGATATGAGTTAACGTTGTCGTTGCAAGCACTAGATGGTCTAGACACAGAATAGGCCAAGGCATCGGTCCTAAAACTGATCCTAAGGCAAGAATAGAAAGACAATCATAAAGGGACTATGCTGCACAAAGTAAATCAAACGTGTTGGTTTTGTATGGGTGGGCGAGGAGCTCATTCCACCAGTACAGTTGAGTACTGACACCCATATAGTTTCCATGTGCAGGCACAGGTAGAAGCTCGTAGCGTAGAGCTCGTTGGATGCGTCGAGGCACGAAGTTCCTTGGCGATTCGAAGCGTGCGGCCACATGGAGTCAAGACTTATACGGGACATAATGTATGGACGTCGCCTTCCGAAGCATCCGCTGGCTCAAGACTTGTATTTGAGAGATGAGAGAGAGCTGAGTGACTTGTAACGTGAGATGAGTGAGCTTGAGAGACTTGTAATCTTGGCCTTGCGCCACAAATGTAATCTTGTATTCAATATTAATAAAGAGCTTCTTTTGAATGACTTGTGTTCATGTGTGCTTGTTCTAAATTTTTGCTGCATGTTTCAATATTTCTGCTTGGGACTTCTGTGCGACGACCCGGCGCCGCCGATGTAATCGGCCGTTATGGAACCCGCCTTAAAGTGCAATCTAGGCTCGTGCGGCATCATGCCTTAGCGAGGACGATCGCTCCTACGGGAGCGGGCATGACAGTATCAACCTGCTGAGGTTCAGCAACCTCGGGATCGATTCCATAGAGCCTACATCATCCTGGGTTGAGATGTCGACAACAGGAAGAACCTCTGCCGTCGCCGGGACGACCCTGGTAGAAGTAAGCTCGGCAGTCATATCATTAATCAAAGCAGCTAGAGCAGGGTCAACCTCAGAGGCGGCCGCCGGCTCTGAGGAGTTCACTTCTTCCGACGCCTACAAAGAAAGGAAAATTATCAGATTACTTCAGAAAAGAACAAAAAAGAACAAAAAAAGGATCGCAACTCGATTCACCTCCGAAATAGCGTCAACATCTTCACTTCTCTCCCTAATGATCGGCCCGCGAGCTTGACCGCAGCCCGTTTTCGGGAGTAAGTCATGCCGCCGGCAGAGGGAGCACGCCTGCTATGCTTTCGGGAAGGACTAGACACAACAGGCGGCTGATCTGCCACCAAACCATCTACAGGAGGAAGAGGCCGGTTCTCAGAGTCGGACACATCAACCGTCTTCCCCTTCCGGGACTGGGACCCCTTCGGCTTTTCCTCCAAACCAGTACTAGTAATGAAGCTGGTAATTGGGTCAAAATCTCTTGGGGGCTTATTCACCGTAACATGGTACAAGGCCGCCATGTATAAAATATGTCCCAACTTTTTAGCGTCGGGAACGGAGAAAGTTGCACAGGTGTGAAACGCGCTATAGTAGTGCCAGGCCCTGATGCCATCAAGAACGCTGCCCTCAAAACCCAGACAGGAGCTGGGGTTGTCCAAGAATATCTGACTGTACCCAAATTGCTGGGCAAATTGGCTGGGTACGTAAGGTTCCAAGAAGACGGAGTTGCGGTTGTGATATACCAGATGTGCCGGACGGATGTTCTGCAAGCACAAGAGCATCTTCTCGGTCAAGAATTTGGGAGACACAGCACCATCGAGATGCATGTCTCTTACTTCTTTCTCAGTAAAATGAGGAACAGATACAAAAAAGGAGTATCTGTCCACCCGTGCCAGCCTCCTCCAACAGACCGACATAGTATCAAATTCCCAGGGCATACGACGATACTGGCATCATCCTCTGGGCCAGGACTCTTCAAAGATGGGCAATGCATTAATAGCCACCCCATCAGATAATGATAGGGCATCTCAATTCATTCGAAGTCCTTCGCCGTATCACGAGCAAGGACTTTGGTCGAAAAGACACAGAGGCCACGGTGAATGCTGCACACCATGACAGAAAGTAGAGCTAGCCGGCCTCCGAAGACTAGCTTTACAGCAGGCAATATCAGGTTTCGGCTGATCCTCTCAATAGTACCAGTTCCCCCTGAAACTACACAGTTCTACAGCCACAACATCAAGAATCCTGCCAGGAGGGCTTTATCGGACATCTTCTGGGTATCTTGATAGAAATAGCTAAAGGCGTCGGATTGGCTTCCGAATCTATCGCAGTAGCTTTAACCCTCTTGGCGCTCTCCACCTGAGTTTGCACCTCCTCCCACGTTCGAAGACTTCGAGGAGACACCCGGTCCGAGGCACCTAGTACAAATAGATAGGTGAGCCAGCTCTTGGTATGAGGGAGATTTCCTTCGGAGCTATCGTCCTGCTTCTTCGATATCTGCTGGCATATGCTATAGTGGCATAGTAGTTCCCGTAAACTCCCACAAAGCCCGGGAACCGTGCTCCAATTCCTCAAATTCTTCGTTCGTAGGGGTATACGCTTCAAAAGCCTCATTTTCCCAACAGGCTTAGAGACTTCACGTATCTCGTAAAGAGCGAGTCCCATCTCCCCTCCAAGGGTAAAGAAATCCCTGTACGACGGTTGTACATCTCAAGAAGAGCTATGAATAGCTTCTTGTTTATGGGTAGACCATAATAGGTACCCCGTACTGCATGATAAAGACCAATCTCGAGCAGGAGGTCCTTGTACGTCCGCAAGATCTACGAGGTCAGATTGATCCACGAAGGGGTAGGGTTCATCCAGTTCAACACAATAGCCGACCAACGGGGTTGGACCCCTTCTCGGTAATCTGGTTTATGAAAGTATCAGCTTGGGAGAATCGAAAGTCGGGACCCGGTACGTTTATGAAGCTGCCAGGGGCCAACCCCATCACAGAACGGCTGACCTGCACCTTGCCTGCGACTACCGACTTGATGTTTATTATAGTGAATATCTCCCATGAACATCCCTTGCTGGCTCATGGTTAGGGAGTCCACTATTCTCCTGTCAATCGGCAACATATTGAACCAAGACAGCGAGAAGTGATGCTCCATCTGAGGTATGTGGATCGCCATCCCGTTGGAGGAAAAACTCCAACTTTCAGACAACTCTAGGACGCTGGAGTTCTTCACAGTTAGGGCATTCCCGAAGAAGAACACAGGTTTCAGAAGCTCGCCCCCTATCTGCCCTGAGTTCATCATGCCCGAAAGATAGAAGAAGGACTGGTTGCTGATGATCCTCAGTCGGTCCTCAGATTGATCCTTAGTGATTTGTTTTGTCACATAATCGACCACTTGGTCGAAGCTCACACCCACAGCCGATTGAGCTTGACCAACCAAAAGCTCCCATGAGGGATTGGTCGGCAGCTTCACTGAAAAGGAAAAGAGAAAGAAGTCAAAAAGATAGTCAGAAAAATTAAGCTTCCGAGCATATGCGGCTCTGTTTGGTAGGCGCTCATGCGGCCCAGTCCACAAAGGAGCTTATGCGGCCATGCAGCACCTCTCATGCGGCTCGGCCATAAAGCACACCTCATGCGGCTCGAGCATGAGACGTCTCATGCGGCTCGGGCATGAAGCAACTCTTATGCGGCTCGGCCATGAAGCACGCCTCATACGGATCTGTCATGAGACGTCTCCCATGCGGTCCAGTCATGAAGCAGACATCATGCGGTTCAGACAAGAGACACTTCATGCGGCTCGGTCATGAGACATCTCCCATACGGCTCAGTCATAAGCATACTCCATGCGGCACAGACATGAGACATCTCATGCGGCTTGGTCATGCGACGTCTCCCATGCGGTTCAGACATGAAGCATACTCCATGCGGCTCAGACATGAGACTTTCATGCAGCCCGTAACAGAGGAAGGCCCGCGCATAAAATATGCGACACATCCATTGTGGTTAGGGTTTAGATTAACAGTTCTTTCCTATCGTCCTTACCACTAATGGGAGGATGAACGTCGGGATGGGTCGAGCTCGCCGTGGTCGACGAGGAGGCAACTCCTTTTTCCTTCGCTGCGGCGTTAGAAGAAGTCTTAGGAGCCATGAATGATCGAGAGAAAGAGAGAAGTGGCAACTAGGACAAGCAAGATTGAAGAAAGAAGAGAGTAAAGAACCTCTCTATTCAAAATTTGCTCATACTTATAGGCTGGCTAGAGGCGTGTAAACCGATAGACACTTCGAATTTTTGCTGCCTAGGAGATAAAGCGGACTCTTGGGATTCTATCACTTTTTCATGCAAAAGACAACTCCGAATTGCCCAAACAAATCCAAAGTTTTAAATGCTGACTCTTGGGATTCTATCCAAAAGACGGCTTTAAATCAAAGAAGCAATTAATATCGAAGATACGTGATGCCCACATGGCATGAAAGCCATTATGCGGCCAGAGAAGCCTATGCGGCACGGAAAGCTCGACCCAGTATGCGGCCAAAGAATCCTATACGGCATGAAGAGCTTATACGGATAGACCCATGCTTCTTATTCAAAGTATTTCAATTTTTCAAATTGAAAAATTGAAGGGGGTCTTGTAGAAGCATGGAAAAGTATAGGAATTTCTATGCGGCCGAGAAACTTCATGCGGATCAGAAACTTCATGTGGTCCAGAAGCTTCATGCGGTTCAGAAACCTTCATGCGGCTCAGAAAGGTTAATGCGGCCTTATGCGGTTTGAAGACAGACTGAACAGCTGGCCATAATTAATTTGACATAAAGACGATAGCTCTGACAGAGATGATAGCTCTGACATAAAGACGAGATGACATGCTCCTAAAAAGACGAATCATCATAATAGCTGGCACAGTTCACAAATTCCAAAAAGGATTAATTATGTAGACCGCCTATGCCAATCTCATACGGCTCGGTCATGAGACCACTCTCATGTGGCTCGGTCATGAGACCACTCTCATGTGGCTCGATCATGAGACCACTCTCATGCGGCTCGGTCATGAGACCACTCTGCGGCTCGATCATGAGACACTCTTCATGCGGCTCGGCTGTAGGACAGTCCTTCATGCAGCTCAACCAGGATGCATCATTCATGCGGCTCGCCATAGAGTGGCAGTTGAGACACGTGGCAGAAATTGACCAAGTCTTGATAGTTCAGATTTATGCAACAAACAGATCATGATCAATCTTAACCAATCCCCAGCTGCCCACTTCTCAAGGCACAGTTACAAGGATGTGGCCCAAAATTTGCCACGTGGCTGTACACCCCTACTATTCATAATTCCTATAAATAGCAAGGTGCTATTCCCTTGTACACACACAGAGAAACGCAGAGATACACACAAAGCATTTCTTCACTGGAGCCGAGGTTGCGTTCGATCGTCCAAGGAGTAAGGCAGAGTTGATAGCACTTTCCCGAGCCTCTACCGTCACCCCCTCCAGAATCCAAATTAAACAATTGTACTTAGATTGCTTTTCCTAGGTTTTGTTATGAGGCTCTCTTTTGTACAAGCGAGTTTGTAATTGTGAATCAAAGTTCCGTCCTGCCATAAACCTGTTTGTTCTTAGATAATCAATGGCAAACAGCGAACTTCCTGTCTCTGTTATGGGTTTGAGGGATGGTGGAGGTGGCTGCACCGGGGTTGCCGCGGCGGAGGCTGGAAGATGATAGTGTGTGGGTGGTTGTGGACTTGGTGGTGGTGGATGGCTGAAGGTCCCGGTGGTGGACGGTGATTGGGTCGATGGTGCTGGTCGCCGTCGGGTGGCCGGTGGTTGTGGAGCGGGTGACTGACGACTCGGGCGGGATGTCGAGGGGTTACAAAGGAAGTGAAGGAAGATGGCAGCCATGGTGGAGATCGAGGGGTGGTGCTGTGGTGGACCGAGGTGGCGAGGAGGTGATGTTGGGATGGTGGCAGGGGTCGGACAGGGCTTGTACGGTCCGTGTCGGAATGCCGACACGGATTCAGAAATTGGGTTATGTTTAGGAATTTTATGCTTCCGGGGTGTCGGATGCGATGAGATTAATATAATTGTAGTAGAAAAGTATAGTAGAGGAAAAACGGCACGGACACAATGCACGAATCATGCTTGTGGGGGATTTGTGTTGTGGAATTTCCTTGTGATGGAATGCTGTGAAGAAAAATAATGGCAACTCCCCTATATATAGGGTGGAGGACTCCTATTAAGATAAGGAGTGGGATAGTTTAAATCCCCGTTAGATAATTTCCCCTCTAATTTAAATAAATTCAAAAATTTCAATCCAATCCAAAATCGATATAAATTACATTCCATCTACTAGTTCAAATTCATATAGATTTCTAATTTCAAATATAGATATTAATTAAACTATTTAAATAAATCAATAAAATCAATTCAAGGTTTATAAATTACTACAATAAATTCAGAAATATATTTTCTAAAATACCAATAATAAAATTTTGAAAATCATGATAATTACTTAAATAATAATTCATAATTCTATTTTTATAGTAAAAAAATCCATTATATTTAGTTTTCGAAAAACAAGTAAACATGAAATAATTTCATGTTGCTCGCATCATAATATATCAAAAAATTTAAACTACTACTTATTTTTTGAATAGCGAAATAAATAATCCTTTAGAAAATAAGGTTTTGGTAACAACTTTAAACAATCATATTTATTAAAAAACCGTACTTCTAAAATAAAATTTTTAAAAAATGTACCTCGCACATATTCGCACTCGTCGAGCAAATACGAAACACAATTCTCGCACGCTACGCAAAATACAACAATGCGAACTCGTATGTGACGTGTAGATACGAAGTGCAAAATGAATACCAATTTTTTTTTTAAAAACTCTTAGTAGAAATTTAGGGGGTTTACATCCTACCCAACTTACAAGAATTTCGTCCTCGAAATAAGAATAAATAGGGGTGAGAAGGTACGAGGGTAAGGCAACACAAATCATTGGGCGAGGCAATGAAACGACAAATATGCTTTAGAAAAATCATGATTTTGATAACGACGAAATAATTCACGATTTTGGAATTGAACGAGGGTTGCTAGTCAAGGTAAAAAAATCATGATAATCGATAGGAGTAGCTTAAGTGGATATTTTGGAGACTTGGGGGATAGGCCTCTTCGGAGAAGGTTGCATGGTAAGTGTCTAGGTTGAGGGCATCAATGAAAGGATGATAGGAATCATTCAAGTGATTAGGGGATCACGATAATAGGTTTTAGGGTCGAGGAAGGGACGAGTGGTTTAAGACAAAAATATAGTCACATTGAGTGGTAATGATCAGTGGCTAACTATCTCCTTATATACAATATCATGGTCATAGGAGAATGGTTTGGCCTATCTATCAAGTACAAGCTTTGTCTAGAATAGGTGAAAGATGAAGCCAACAAGAGATCAAGGATTATGTTTTGAATACCAATATTGGTTCGACGACGATTGAATAATTTCAAGTAGAATTGTCAAGGCAGTCGCGGATGAGACTCTAGGCCAAGTTTAACTACGTCTCCATCTACGTAGAATGATATAAGAAAAGCGAACCAAAGTGCAATAGGTTGATCTGACCATAATGCACCGGTTCTGATTAGACAATATTTAGTGGGCGCGCCCAATAAAATATGTCGTGAACAAGCTCGATAAAAGAATAAGCTTGTAAAACTAAGGCTAAATTAGCAGCATAAAATAGTTAAAATATAAGTAGGGTTAATGATGAAGGGATAGTCAAAGATCCTTCAAAATCCAAGTCTCGCCCGAAATTTGGTCCTATACAGTCGTTTGGTTGAGTAGATAAGTTAGGGTCCACTAGATTCTACAGTCTAAGTGAAGCTATAAATGGTCCACAAGGAAAAAGGTTGGTTAGGTCGTGGGGTATTCTACCCAACTTACAAGAGTTAAACTGGTAGTGTGATAGGACGATGGGTCAAGCAATCAAGATATCACAGGGTTAAAAGTTTTAAGGAGAACATAATTACATATTGGATAAAAAAAATTTGTCAAGGTTGAGTCCCTCTCTGTGGTTGAAAAGTATATCGGTGCCATGGTAGGGTTATGGTTTAGTCTTTATGCCCCGAAAGTCGTGTCAAGAAAATAGAGTACAAGGGGGTGTATTTTAGTGGGATGATATACCTATATGAAGGTAGGATCGTCTTGGTCTTACCTATGAAATTTGTTGGACGAAAAATCATTGTTGTGCTCCAAATATCCAAGACACGGTAAAGGACACAAAAAGATTCAAAATAGAAAGTGGGAGCTCATGAGATAATGATTAAAAAAAAATAAATGACCAAGCTAAAGCATGAAACAATGATAATTCAGGTCTCTAGTAAATCAAGGCAAAATTAGTTAGGAACATGGGTTCTAGAGAAGGATACCCTTCTAGGTTGGGGTAAGATCAAGGAACTGTCTAAGTATTTCTCAAGTTTCAACTGTTTAGAAGGTGGCAACAATGGTCAAGATTTAAGTAACGGTAGATTAAGTCAAGATTAAGATATAGTCACATGGGTTGGTAGATGACTACTATACTTGGTATACACAACTATCATGGCAACTAGTGGTGATATGACAACTAATGTGGACTACGTTTCTCTATCTTGGTTGCCTATCAATATAGGATCTTAAATCTATAACTTTGAGTTCCTCAAAATTTCTCCATTTAGTTCACAAAATAATCTACAAAATTATCTGCCCAACATACTCATAAATTTAAATTTCTTTAATCAACTCAAAGATGACCTTTCATAACACTAATTTTTTTTCCTAAACTTGTATCTTAAACTAGGCTTCCCTTTCTATAGTGGTAATAAAATCATGAATTAAAATTCCTCAAATTTTTTAACCAACCTTGAAGAAACTTTTATGGTGCCACAAATCAAATCTACATATTCTTCTCCTTCTTAAACTCAAAATTTAAATGTGTGTAACAACCGTAATTCATACAAGAGTTAACATTTTAAAAATAATCCTTGATTGGTTCTATACCCTTCGAAATATTTAAACCAAAATTTGTGCTATCATCACGTCAAACTTACAACTCAAAATTTTTTAAATTTATCAATCGCGAATCTTACAACTTAATTTAAAACCATAAAATTTACTAAGCCTTATCAATCTCCCTCATAAATCTTACGGAAGTATTTGAATTTAGAAATCCCCCTCTTTTTTTTATAACTTAATTTTATACCTCTTCAAAGATGTATAGCTAACAATCCAATAAATCATTAACATTTTTCAAAAGACCTTAAAAATCAAAACTCAAAAGTCAACCCAATTCCTTTTTCAATTGTATATAGATTCTAAAATCCCTTTTGTAGCATCAAGTTAAAATTCTAACAATCCTTGGAAGCTAGTATTGCTTCTACCCAACTTGAAATAAACAAATCCTTAAGATCATACTTCTAGGAAAATATCTTTATAACTCAACTAGAGTCTCAATGCATTCCAATTGTTAATGTAACCCTTATAGCCATATGGTTGACCTATGAGCATGCACTAGTGTAGTCATCTTTCAATCAAGTATGGAAGTAAGGGTTACGATAGAAAGAGCTCAAGCAAGATGTAGATCAAGGGAGTTGAACAAGACTTGAAATTTAGAGTCAATGAAGGAGGTCAAGCATGTGGATGATATTCCTAGATTCTAATCCTATGTTGCAGGCCCATTTGGTACAGTCATGTAACCGAAACGGCAAACTGACCTGCATGGGCCACCACAAAAACATGTAATGCCCCGATTCCAAAATACTTGGGACTAGATACGTATCATGCCAGCTGTATACATACGGTAAATGAAAAGCTCGTATGTATACATAAGCTGTAAGTGTAGAAAGCCATGCTCAAACTAAATCTCATCCATAAATATGAAGTTTTAATGATATAATCAAATAGTCATTTATACAAACGTTAGGCGGAGACATATCCACTACCAACAAGTTTAAATAAGAAAGAAATATACAAATAACTGATTTGGTCGAGCGAAGCAAATGACGAGTCTAAGAGCAATCATCATGACAGAATAGAGCGCAAATCATGGCCTTAGCTAGAGCACCTGCAGAAAGTGACAAAACACACCTGGAGAAATCACCAAGTCCTCAGAGGGACATAACAAGATACATGAAGAACATGACATTATAAACTGTAAATGTAAATACTATAAACTATAATGCAACTGGGTCCCTAACCATCTATGTGATATGCACTTTGAGGACAACGTTCTACGCAGGGGCTGTAGGATCAGCAGAGTAAATAAAGAGTGGCAGTAGGTAGCGCTCCTCCGAGTCACTATCGGACATAGGCAGTAAGTAGTGCTCATCAGAGTCGCTATCGGCCCACAAATGTGCAAAAAGTAAACGTAGCCCCTACTAGTAGCTGTCCCTCCCCCAATGATACTATACATGCATCGTAACCACGACACACCAACACGTGTCACTTCCACAACACTGTTTTATACTTAATAACTGTCAAGTCTTCTAATATGCATCTATTGACAATTATTCCTACGCATGCGCACGGGGGATCAGCCAACACGCAAGTGACCTCTACATGTTACTCACATATCACACACATCTCGTGATACAATCGTGACAAAGTCAATGACATGCATTCTTATCACGACCAGCACCCACTGAGGGTATGAGTACGTAACAGCGCCCAGCCTACACCGCAGTGACGACGGTAGAACGCTGTTCTAAGCCCTAACTAACCATCAACTTATGTTATATAATGTACTCATCATGATCAACTCCGAACGGAGGACAAGTATAAGATATGGTGTAACTCAATCACAGTCTAAGCACGATAAGATAACACAGGAGAAATATAACTAAGGAACTGAAGACAACAATAACTACTGAAAATAATAACAACATCTCGAACAATCTTAAATACAACTCAAGTCTCAAATCTATACACCAAGTCCAAATAAAAACTAATACAAGTCTAAAACTGTATCCCGATAACTGCTAAGTATCGGGACCAAAGGTGGCTAATCCCTCGTTAGGTCCATAATGAGTAGGGCAGGTATCCACAGGGTAATCATCTGTAAAATTTCAACAGGTCCAGTCAGGACAGGAACGAGTACAATTCATCTAGAAAACCAAGTAAATGACAGAGAACTCTAAAGCAGTTATAGACAGTTTTATTGATGAACATGGCAGTTTATATTCAGGTGATGGTATAGAGAAACAGTTAAGACACAAGAAAAGTAAGGTAAGTAAAATAAGAGGAGAATATGGCAATACAGACTGTAAAATAAAATTCTAGCTGAACTAGAGTATATGATAAGTCCAGACAGTAATGTAAACAATAAAACCAAGTAAGTCCAGACAACATGCATCTGATACCAGGTGATTCCAGTACAAGATGAGTCCAATATAAGATGATTCCAGTCAGTATCAAAGATTCCAGGGTGAGACCAGACTATACTCTAACAGTGTGTTTTAAAATACGAGATCGACATGTAAACGGCTGTAGGTATCAGGCACATCTCTCACTGATCAGGCAGAGATGGCCATGCTTCCAGTAGATTCCAGTAGGGAGATTCCAGATTTGGGGTATGTCTATGTCTTACTCAGTATTTTCCTGCCCGCAATACAAGTAATCCAGTATAAGACACGAGAATCGAGATGAGTCCAACAAACATGATGATACCAACAATGATTCCAGTAATAGATGCCAGAAATGATGATACCAACAATGATTCCAATAATAGAGGCCAGACAAGATGGTATGTGTGTCGCATACATGAATCCAAAAATATCCATATGTTGTAAGAATCACATAAAACTAACTAGAACTGAAGTACAGTAATTGACAAGTAAATGAGAGAACTATCAGAGAATGTACTCGCCTGATACTCTGAAAAGATAGTGTAATGTCAGATATCTGCACCGGAGTCACAATGTCCTAAATAGATAGTACAGGTATAATGTGTGTAAAATAAGGTAAATAAAGTTTATGATACATCTACATGATTTCTAAGCCAATCTAGGTCAAGGTCAACTCTAAGTCAAACCCGGTCAACTGTCTAGGTCAAACTAGGTCAATCCTAGTCCAACAAGTCTCACTAGGCCTAACCAAGTCTAGATTAACAACCAAGCACCATCACAGAGTTACAAATCAACACACATTATATATATATATATCTATATATATATACATATACCTGGGTTAAAATCCCATAGATACATTATGTATACATGTCAATATTTTATACCAACTTGTATTCCTACATTACATGTATACATTCACATCATGCATACTTGCATTACCTACATGCATACATATTTATAATGCATATAATTAGATATAATGCATATACATTGCATAATGTATCCTACATACATATTGTATATACTATCCACACATTGCATATGTATACTAGATTATATACATACATCATGCATCATTCAATCTTGCATTTTAAATTAACATACATATATCATATAGAGGGAAGGAGTGGGCTAGATTGTATGTATAAGTGTGTGTGTGGTCTGATTCAGCAAAGGGGATCAAATGAAATGGATGGGTGTATCTCAGGTTTTGATTTCAGTTCTAAACAGCAATGTGTCTCATGCTTGTGTGTGAAGATTTGTGTGTCTTGGTGAGGGAGTGAATGTCCATACCATTCAGTTTAAGAATCAATGTGTGTTTTGACAGAAAAGTGTAGTGTGTGGGCTAGGCATTGGGTATCAAAACCCCATTACAATACTCAAATCTAACTATTAGGATAACCCATACATAATTCATACACATAAACCCACTCACTGTTCTCATTTCAGATTTACATATATCATAGATACATACATTTGTATTCATTCAAAAGAAAGGGGAAGAAACTGAGAACAGTGACTATCTAACCAATGTAATGAATGTGGACTAGTGTCTCAGGTTAACTGATTTTTAGTTTTGTGTGTGTGAGTGTGATAAACATACATGTGTGTGATAAATAGAATTTAAATGTGTGAGTGTGTTCATATAAAATAGTGCATCATCCAAACAGTGTATCATTCCCATGTTAATCGGTTAGCCATGTGTATGTGTAACAGCTAGAAGAGTGTGTCAGATTTCTCAGATTTAGAATGAGTGATAGCAGTGGTTAGAGTCATTATATCACAGAATTTAATGTGTATGAGTGAATCTCAGAATGGTGAATGAGTGACAGTACATTTGGTTTATAGAAGATGTGTCTATGTGTGTTCATGACAGTCTTGTCAAAGTGATAGAATAGGTGACTGAGTGTGTGTGTATATTATCAAATCATCGTATAACTATGTAATGCAATCTCAGGAATCATTTGGGTAAGGTAAAAATTCAGTGAATGGGTGACTACTCAGGAAATCAAGTAATGACAGTTAACAGTCCTATAGCTCACACATCAACCCAACCAAATTCGAACCAAAACCTTTAGTTAACATCAAACCTAAATACATAGATGAAACATGGTAATTTAATCATGGAAATTTGGTTTGGAAAGATATTTAAACTCAAAATAGGAAAGTACACTGTATCTGGGAAATGGGGAAACTTCGATTTGAATAGCAAAAATACATGAAAATCAATTAAATGGGGTAATTGTGTGAACATGCTATGGTGTCATACAGGCTATGTCGTGTCCACAGAAGTCAACGACGTATCCAAATGCTGAAAACCAAGTATCAGGGAATAACAGTGCCAACAGGCCTCTGCATGTCGAGCCTTCGTGGCTCGATACAGAGCTCGGGGTGGGTTAGCTCGTGCATATGGGTTCTCCCATAGTAGGGCTAGGAATCCCATACCCTGACCTGGGTCGAGTTCGTGTCGTGTCCAAGTTAAAACCCCGTATCAGTGAACAGCAATGCGCGTGTGTGTGTTTGAAATTTCAGTGGGTCGATTTCTCTCAAACCACTCGATAAATCGTCTCAAATTTTGTGTGTGTTGTGTCAGTCACTAGGCCTCCGTGTCCACCAAAAATTAGGACCTGAGTTACCATGTCGTGTCCTGTGTCGACCCGAGCAGCAGGACAGTACGGTGTCCTCGTGTGTGAGGTGCGTCCGATTTGGACACGAAAAGCCCACAGAATCGTGCTCAGTTACATACATATATAATCTACATATGATTAGCTACCCAATATATAATTTGTTTTGAAAACAAAGAACATAAAGTTCTAAGAGGTATTTTGTCGAACACCTATGTACATACATTGATACATGTCTGATACGGGCACGAAATGGACACGACTCGACACAAATCTAATACCTATGGCTAGGGGACACCTAGGGCTATGCAAATATGCAAAGAAATCAAAAATCTAATGAATATAAATAGGGTTACCTATTGGTTGTTCTTCCTCAAGAAAACTCCTAAAATAGGATTCCTCCTTACAGCCCAATGCTCCAAATTACTCAAAATCTGGGATTTCTCTCCATGGACATGAAATAGAGCTGGATTAGGAACTAATGCAAAAGACTAGAGTGGAAAAGGAATTAAAATAAGAAACTAGGGCTGAGGAAGATTTATACCTCTTCTTCTTGTAAACTTGGAAACTTTCTTAAGGAGGCTACAACTAATGGAAGAGACATTATATAGGGGTGGGATTCCTATATTGGCTGGCCAAAACTCTAGGATTAGGGTTTTAGTTAGTTGGGCCATGGGCCTCCCTCTTGGTGGGTTTCTAGGCTTCCTAGTTAAAGGCCTATTCTCAAAACACCTCATTCTAACTATAAGCCCAAAAGAAATTATCTACCAATTTTCTAACCATGACTTAAATAACAAGTCCCACTTAGTCTATAGGTTAAGTCTCACTTTTAGGTTAGGCCCAATCTAGTCTAGAACCAAGATATGTTAGGGTTATATACTAAAAGCATCACTTTTTTAGTAACCTTATTTCCTTAAATTTTGAATGAGAATCATATGGGTAAATGTTTGTATATTGTATTTGTTGCAAGTGTTAATGCAAATGTCTGATATTCTATATTGTAGATAATATGGTGTGTGGTGTCACACAGAAGATCATATTATCAGTTCCCTATGGAGTATATAAATAGTTCACAACCTAGATGGACTTGGACAATCTATTGGAAAGGTTATAGTGTAATCTGGTATTAGTCTATCTTGACTATAGGTTTACACTAGTACACTTTGTGTGTATTGAACAGGGCCACTTGAGGTTGTTCTCTTTGTACTGACTACATAAGAGAACAAACACCTCTGTTATTATGGTTGCTTGTGCTCTTAAATCGGATATAATAATGGACATGTATATGCAGTGTGCATTATTTTGACTCATAAAAGAGTGAGATTCATTATGGATCAACAACCTCTATGAATTGGGTAATAACATTATATGTATGATGGGCTATTGATTATAAATAGAATCTATGTCCCGATACATCGGGTTGATGATGTCCCCTTAAGGAGCTCATAAGGATTGTTATGTAAACCCTGCAGGTGGATTATATCCGACATGACAAATAAAGTTGAGCGGTACTACTTAAAGATAAAAGATGTCGAATCAATATAGTTGTCAGTAACTTAATTTGATCGACGGACATACGATATCTTAACATGGGGAGCCAAACGAGCATATAATAAAAGGAGCCCACAAACATAATTTGGGATTAGGGAGGTAGTGCAACAATAGCTCATTAGTGGACTGAGCTATTGTTAATGGGCCTGGATTGTGTGTTCGGGTTGAACATGGGATATCCAGATCCGTTAGGAGGCCTAACCCTAATTTTTTCTCATGGTCCCTGCCGTAGCCTATATATATCCTCTATTCTCTGCCCGCCATATTACCGATCAGAAATCTAAAACTTTCTCTAAATTCGTGATTCACGAAAGAAGAGAAGGAGAGGGCTGCCAAGGAGAAGAAAAAGTTGGGAGATCGTCGCCCACACGACGTCCAACTCGAGGAAGGAATACGTGCAGAAGATCTTGGGATCGTCCGCTTGAGATTGCCAGGAATTACTTGTCTCCTTTCCGCCGCAGGTATAATTCGTGAACCCTAGTTTTTGCCTATGAAGGGTTAGAACACGTATTAGATCTGTTTAACTTTCTATCGATCAATACGCACACCAAAGAAAGGGTCCTGGGAATTCCCAGTTCCATCAGATACCACATAGCAACTAATTAATTAATACTAAAAATCACATAAATTTTCATAAATTCCAAATAATTCTAATAAATCACAATAAGCTCAAATATATTCAGAAATGACCAAAATACCCTCTAGGCTAAATGCACTAAATTGAACCTCTACTCACATGGTTAGGCTCTAGGTCAAACAGTCTCTAAGGTCACACTAGCAACACCAAAATCATAGGTCATGACTTAAAAATAGTTTTTAAATGATAAAAATCACCAAAAATCATATTATGATTTAAGTACCATTATTAAATGATTAAAAACACAAAAGTTCAAAATTACCCTCATTTTAGAAACTGGGTGTTACAATTCTATTGACGGAAGTCTCTTAACTCTAGGTCCACAAGCAAAAAATAATAATAAACAAGGAATATAGATACAATAAACGAAATAAAATGCAACTAAATGTAAGTAGTAAAGATGGCAAGGTATCTTACCTGGTGTGTCGCCTGATATGGTGTGATCCAATAAGTCATGATGTCCAGTAGCCATGGTTGCTGGGTAGAGGTTTGAAGTCACGTAGGAATTAGGGATATGATTAGTCATGATCAGCTATGATAATTGAAGAGCATTTGTTGAAATAATTACTTATAATAATTTGAGGACTAAATTCTTATTAATATAATATTTTATATAACACCTCCTAATGAAGGAACGTTTTTAGGCAAGAAAAACTCAAAACTTGTAAAATATGATTTTTAGGTAAAACTGTCAGCCTTTTTTAAAATAATTTAGATAACTTCTTGAAATAGTAGAAAAATATAATTTGGAAACTACATTTTATGGCCAAAATATTTGTAAATAAATATCAATAATTTATAAATTTTTATTTAGGGTTTTTTAAAAACATATTTTTAAAATATAGGCCAAGCCAATATAATACTTATATATACTCTTTATATATTTTACAAGAAAATTTTGAAAAGATTATTATAACTAGTAAATATTATGATGAAATAAAAGATGTTTATTAACTTCGTGATAAATAATACAAATAGAAATATCGATAATACTAATGCTATTTGTAACATTTATCTATAAAAATAAATAACAATACTAATATTAACCCTTAATCTTAATCCTTTTGTAAAAAGGTTAATAATAATAATAATAATAATAATAATAATAATAATAATGATGATGATAATAATAATCCCCTCAAAAATATACAGCTCCCCCACCCCCAATTGATTAAACACACAGAGAGAGAAAGAGAGAGATGAGATGAAAGAGTTAGAGAGAGGGGAATTAGTGAAGGAGAGGGTTTCACCTGCGGCTGGTGGCTCCGGCGCCGGTGCTGGGTCCGGCGGAGGAGGAGCGCTGCCGGCGGGCGGTGCACGGAAGGGGCTCGCCAAGGTCGGAGGTGGCCGGAGTGCTGTTGGGCGCAGAAAGGGCGGTTCCCGCTGGTAAATTTTGGTGGCGCGGCGCTCGCTGGCGACGGACGGCTCGACGGCAGAGAGGGAAGTCAGAGGCGGCTCACAGAGGAGAGCGGTTAGGGGCGGCTGACACGGTGGCGGTCTGGATCTGAGGCTGTGCTCGACTACGAGTTCCGTGGTTGGCGAAGCTCACGGCGCGGCGAGACGGGCGCTCGAGATCGGGGCCGTGACGACGTGCTGGCCACGGTAGATCGGCGACAAGGTGAGGACTTTCTGTCTCTGTTATGGGTTTGAGGGATGGTGGAGGTGGCTGCGGCCAGGGTTGGCCGCGGCGGAGGCTGGAAGATGATAGTGTGTGGGTGGTTGTGGACTTGGTGGTGGTGGGTGGCTGAAGGTCCCGGTGGCGGACGGTGATAGGGTTCGGTGGTGCTGGTCGTCGTCGGGTGGCCGGTGGTTGTGGAGCGGGTGACTGACGACTCGGGCGGGATGTCGAGGGGTTATGAAGGAAGTGCAGGGAGATGGCGGCCATGGTGGCGATCGAGGGGTGGTGCTGTGGTGTACCGAGGTGGCGAGGAGGTGATGTTGAGATGGTGGCAGGGGTCGGACAGGGCTTGTCCGTATCGGGATGTCGACACGGATTCAAAAATTGGGTTATATTTAGGAATTTGGATGCGTCCGGGGTGTCGGATGCGATGAGATTAATGTAATTGTAGTAGAAAAGTATAGCAGAGGGGAAAGACGGCACGAACACGATGCACGAATCATGCTTGTGGGGGATTTGTGTTGTGGAATTTCCTTGCGATGGAATCCTGTGGAGAAAAATAATGGCAACTCCCTTATATATAGGGTGGAGGACTTCTTTAAGATAAGGAGTGGGATAGTTTAAATCCCCGTTAGATAATTTACCCTCTAATTTAAATAAATTCAAAAAATTTAATCCAATCCAAAATCGATATAAATTACATTCCATCTACTAGTTCAAATTCATATAGATAATTCCAATTTCAAATATAGATATTAATTAAACTATTTAAATAAATCAATAAAATCAATTCAATTTTTATAAATTACTACAATAAATTCAGAAATATATTTTCTAAAATACCAATAAAAAAATTTCAAAAATCATGATAATTACTTAAATAATAATTCATAATTCTATTTTTATAGTAAATAAATCCATTATATTTAGTTTTTGAAAAACAAGTAAACATGAAATAATTTCATGTTGCTCGCTCATATTAATATATCAAAAATTTCTAAACTACTACTTATTTTTTGAATAAAGAAATAAATAATCCTTTAAAAAAATAAGGTTTTGGTAACAACTTTAAACAATCATATTTATTATAAAAATCGTACTTCTAAAATAAAAATATTTTTACAAAAATATGTACCTCGCACATATTCGCACTCGTCGAGCAAATACGAAACACAATTCTCGCACGCTGCGCAAAATACAACAATGCAAACTCGTATGTGACGTGTAGATACGGAGTGCAAAATGAATACCAAATTTATTTTAAAAAAAAACTCTTAGTAGAAATTTAGGGGGTTTACAATTATTTATACAAATATGGTAATTAATTTCAAAAATAGTATGTATATAAATATATTTTTTGTATGCAAGGAACATGAAATTAGATTCATGTATATATTAGTTTTCGAAACCAATTATAATTATTTTATTTACTAGAAAAAGGTTATTCAAATATTTAATATTTATTTTTGAAATTAATTAATAATTTAAAATTTTGTTTGATTTAATATTTAATTAATTATGGTGATTTAGATTTGAAAAAGATTTTATTTACTTTATTTTAAATAGCATTTCAATTGAAGATAAGATTTATTTAATGTTTAAATATGGACTTGGATTTGATTTAAGTAATTTTGATTTGATTTAAATTTAGTGGTAAATTATCTAAAAGGGTATTTAAATCTTTTCCTACTCCTTATCCAACTTGGAGTTCCACCCAGCCTCCACATGTTTCCTCCACAAATTACTCCATAAATCCATACACCACAAACAACGTGAGTGCATCGTGTCGGTGTCAAAATCCTTAGCGTGTCAGCCGTGATGACAGAACCACCACCACCGCCATAGCCACCTTCCAATTTTCTTTACATATAAATCTCGTTCCGTGTACACCACAGGGACACATACTCGTCAAATCCATCCTCCGCTTCCTCCTGGTCCCGACCACAGCACACAAAACTGCCACGACGGTAGAACCACCACTGCCATGGCCACCTTCTGATCCACTGTCACCACCGTCACCATACCCTCTTGGCTGCCATCTCCACCCGCATCTCAGCTACCAACCGAATCTCGACCTCGCCTAAGCCATAGCCTCTAGCCTGCACACGCTGCCATCACCACCACCGTCTAAATAGGCTATAGTCTCACTACCGACAGCCCCGGCCAAACCCCGTCTACCGCGTCCAACGCCTTATCCAACCGACCTATCTCCGTTCCGCCACCGTCATCAGGGACGACCGCCAAATGCATCCCCAACTCCTCACCACCACCACCCTCCTTCGTCGAACCCCTCGACTCTGGCCAGCCTCACCCAAACCACCACCACAGCCGCATCCCGACCCTCGCCAAGATGACGTCGCAGCCCTCTTCTCAACTCCGACCATCAGCGAGATCTAGCCTTAGTTAGACCAACCCAGCCCCAAAACTTTATCACCTCTACTGCCATTACCATTATCACCATCACCGAAGCAAACCACCACCGCCGTACACAAAAATTTCCTCCCCAAATTTTCCCGGAATACACACAGCCGGCTACCGTCGCCACATCCCAAAAAGGACCCATCAAAGAAACCGGAGAACGCCTCCATCACCAAAAACCAAAAAACCCCAAGGAGACCTAACTCACCTTCTCCGGACCGTCCCCCGTCGTGACCTTCGGAGCCGCCGTCGTGTGCTCGCACAGTCGATCCAACGCGAGTGATCGCCTCCTTCCACGACCACTACACCGGTCGAACCGTCGCGGGTACCTCTGAGGTCCACCACACCTTCACCAATACTCCTCGTGCCGTCCCGATCACGACAACGCTGACGGTCCACCGCCTGATGCGCACGACAAACACCGCCCGGGGGTACAGAATCTGCGACCGCCCGGCGGCGCAGAATCTACGACCGCCCGCTTTCCTTTCCATCTCAGCTCCTCTCATCCCTCGCCCTCCCTCATCTTCTCCACGCCACCTCTCTCTCACACTCGTTTAACTTCCAAGAATTTTGACTCCTTCTGTTATGTTTGCTTCCTCTTCTAAAAAGAGCAGAACAACAACAATATGATTAATTGTTTTATTTTGATATTTTGGTGCCTTTTTGTGTGTGTGGTGTTCTTTTGTCTTCTTGTGTGTACTATATTACTATTAACCCATGTATACTTTTATTTTTAAACAATGTATACGGTAGCAAAGATGGCTGGTTATACAATATTTTTAATATTACTATTATTTTTATTATTTGTATTCTATTATGATTATTGTGTTGTTATTTTAAAATTAATCATTTCCTAATATTATCCTTTTTAGGAATTCTAGGAAAATATTGTTTCTAACTATTTTTTTTTAAAAAGATGAATTTTACCAATATATATATATATATATATATATATATATATATATATATATATATATATATATATATATATATATATATATGAATTTTACCAATATATATATATATATATATATATATATATATATATATATATATATATATATATATATATATATATTAATTTAATATATATATATATATATATTAAATTAATCATTTGCTAATATATATATATATATATATATATATATATATATATATATATATATATATATATATATATATATGAAGTTATGTTTTCAGCCATAAAAATGACTTCTCCATATTTTCGTATTTAACCAAAAAGTATTTTGGTATGGTTCCCTATATAAAGTATTTTCAATTTACGTAAAATATTTTTTCAAATCAAAAATATAGTTTTCACGTATTATAAGTATTTTCCAAAAAAAAAATTGTTTCCAAAAGTATAAATGATTTCTAGTATTTTTTAATATTTATTACTAATAAAATATAATTTATCTAACTAGAAATACTAAGTGTGACAAAACTTAGTTTTCTTTGCCTAAAAGATATTTTTAGACTTTACAAAATATTTATCTAAACTATTTAAGCACCATAATATATTTTCAGATTATTATAAATATTTTTCTAAAAATAGTCTATATATTATTTATCAAATTTCTCGATTATCCTTATGACCGTACCTAATCCCATCCTCCATATTCCCTTACCAAATCTGTACCTCCCCCAATCGACCCTAAGTAATTGAGCAGTCTAGACCCGATGGAATAGTCTGTGCCATCATCTGAAGCCGTCTTGTGTAGTTGTAACATCAAATTTAAATCCGTACCATCTTGATCATCGTACCACAACCGGTGTAACATCAGGCAAGATACCTTGCCATTAACTAATTATTTTACTTTAGCTCATATTCATGCATTTATTTATTATTTATTTTCTGCAAAATAAACCATGATACATTGTACAAGTAGATAAAAATTTTACTATTTAGTTCTATTTCCTGCTATGTACTATTTTCTTATACATTGAACTTAGAGTTAAGGGACCACCCTTTGTGTGTTGCATTCATAGGCCTTGACATATTTTTACCACGGAGTTGTGAGTCACATGTAGAACTTGGACATACGTGACTGGCTGGCCACCGGTACGTATAAGCCGTGCGATAGGAATAACCGCTAATAGAGGTTGCATGCTTAGTTTGACTTAGCGGTTAATAGAGATTTTGTGTTGTGGATACAACATAGTAGGCATTGGACGGGGAGGACAATACCTTAGCGTATGGACTACTATGCACTTTACCTTTTGTAACCCGTGAGCTCCGCCGGAGATGCGGGTGAGATTACCCATGATTACTGACGGCCACTGGCGTTCTGTAAAACGTTATGCTCTTATTGATTGGGCCTCTGGTGCGCCAAGGGGGGACCATGACAATCCCATTTTAGCCAGGGCCCATGCGTCGAAGGGTGTTCTTAAAACTGCATTCACTTAGATTGGTTAGGCACCCTTATCCGTTAGGTATGAGTACTTTTGGTTTGGGTACTTGTATCTGATCGTGGCTTGGAACAATAACTTGTCGCGGACTAGTTTGCCATATCTTGTCCTTGTTTGGTTGTAGTTGTGGCTCACTGCTCCGATGAGAAGTATTGAACCTTGTGGTGGTTCGAATACCATATTGGATTCATAACTTGAAAAGATACTTCACCGTGGGTTAGTGTGCCATCTCCTGTCCTTGTTCGGTTGGAGGGATGGTACGCTAATCCAAATGGTGAGGTATTGGACCATGTTATGATCCGATCTTACTTATTATTATTGAGCAGTTATATTCAGTTTATATGGCATGATATTGTGTATCTTGTTACGTCCCTCTGAGGACCTGGTTATCTCTCCAGGTGTGTGCTCTTGTCTTTCGGAGGTGTTCCAGCCATGGCCATGATCATCTCTATTTCTTCGAGGATGATTGCACTTTGATCGTCTTCGCTTCGCTCGCCAAACTCTTTTTTTTATGTATTTCTTTTCATATTTGGTAGTAGATTTGTCTCTGTCCAACATATTGTACAAAAATATTTCATAGTTGATTATATGATATCTTTATTTCTTTTATTTTGTGGATGAGATTAGTTAGCCTTGGTTTTACTACATTTACAGCTTATGTATATATACGAGGATTCCATATATTGGAGCATACTTCGTATGTATACAGATGGCATGTCTACGTAGTTAGTCCTAAGTATTTTGGGACTGGGGCGTTACATGTTTTTGTGGTGGCCCATGCAGGTCAAGATAAATTGTTTGGTTACTTTACCGTACCAAACAAGCCTGCATATAGGATTAGAGTCTAGGATCTCATCCACATACTTGACCTATTTTCTCCATTCTATTTTTGAACTACCGCTTGAACTCATTGATTGCATCTTGCTTGATTCCTTGTATCATTATTCTTATATTCCCTTCGTGCTTGCTAGGAAGGTGACCCCTACTAAATAGACATGTTTCATTTGTCCCAAAGCACCATTAGTTCAACTCTTGTAAGTTGGGTAGAATGCCTTACGACCTAACCTTCCTTATGGCCTTAACCAAGTCTTAGACAAGTAGGCAGTAGGACGACTGTATAGGTACCAACAATACTTAGATTCTTAAATAGTTTGAACAAATTCTACTTTCTATCAATCTTAATCTCACATGCCTATGTTTTTACCATCTTGACTAATGTTGCTACTATAACCTTGTTTTGTAAGCTTATCCATTATCGAGCTTGTTCATGACACATGCTATTGAGTGCGTGCTCACTAACATATTGTCTAATCAGAACTGGTGCATAATGGTCTGATCAACCGAGTGCACTTTGGTTCGCTTTTTATATATTATTCTATCTGGATGGAGACATAGTTAGGCTTGGCCTCTAGAATCTCATCCGCGATTGCCTTGGCAATTCTTTTTGAAATTATTCAGTCGTCTTTGAACCACTTATTAGTATTCGATAATATCTTCTTCGAACTCATTATCGTTTTGTCCTTCACCTATTTTAAGAAAGACAAATACTCGTATTTGATAGATAGACACAGAGTATCCCCTTTTAACTGTCCTATCACTTATGACCATGATAGTTGTACATACACAACTTAGATAGCCATTACCAACCCATGTGCCCACATTCACATCCCGAATTACTCGTCCTTTCTTTCTCGACCCTAGATGAATTACCGCGACCTTCTAATCATCCTTCTAATGTACTCCCAACCTAGACGACTACATATCATCTTCTCTAAGGAACCATGTACCCTCGATCTCAAAATATTTTACCGTCATGCTTAACCCTAAATCTTCTTAATTCTTGCTTTAACTCGTGACCTCCTAGTTATCTAAATCATGATTCTCTAATTGCATGATTGTCGTTTTCTCGCCTCGCTCAATAATTTGATCGTATTTCATTATTGATAAACTCTTTCAATCTCCTCAAACCTACCTAATTATTCTTAAATTTCGAGGATGAAATTCTTGTAAGTTGGGTAGGATGTAAATCCCTAAATTTTTACTAGAATTTTTTAAAATTTATTTTGGCACTTGTTTTTATTTATTGGTATTGTACGAATGCGTGATACGAAATATTTTCTAAATTAATTGTACTATAAATTGTTACTAAATATAACGAATAAATATTTTAGTTCGAAATACTTATATGGAAGTACATTTTTCTTTGTTTAGTGTCATAGCAAATCCTTGCCAAAACATAGGTTTTATTTTCTTATAAAAGTTATTTTATTATTTATACAAATATGATTATTAATTTTAAAAATAGTATGTATATAAATATTTTTATGTGTGAAAGGAACATGAAATTAGATTCATGTATAAATTAGTTTTCGAAACCAATTGTAATTATTTTATTTACTTGAAAAAGGTTATTCAAATATTTAATATTTATTTTTGAAATTAATTAATAATTTAAAATTTTGTTTGATTTAATATTTAATTAATTATGGTGATTTAGATTTGAAAAAGATTTTATTTAATTTATTTTAAATAGCATTTCAATTGAAGATAAGATTTATTTAATGTTTAAATATGGACTTGGATTTGATTGAAGAATTTTGATTTGATTTAAATTAAGTGGTAAATTATCTAAAACGGGATTTAAATCTTTTACTACTCCTTATCCAACTAGGAGTTCCACCCCTATATATATGGGAGCCTCCACATGTTTCCTCCATAAATTACTCCATAAATCCATCCACCACAAACAACGTGAGTGCAACGTGTCGGAGTCCAAATCCTTCGCGTGTCAGCCGTGACGGCCTTGGGTCCGACCCAGGGTGACTTTCTAATATCTTATTTTAATTTTCTTTACATATAAATCTTGTTCCGTGTCCAACACAGGGACACATACTCGACAAATCCATCCTCCGCTTCCTTCTTGTCCCGACCCAGCACACGAAACTGCCACGACGGCAGAACCACCACCGCCATGGCTGCCTTCTGATCCACTGTCACCATCGTCACCCTACCCTCTTGGCCGTCATCTCCATCCGCATCTCAGCCACCGACCGAATCTCGACCTTGCCTAAGCCATAGCCTCCAGCCTGCACCTGCTGCCATCACCACCACCGTCTGAATAGCCTACAGTCTCACTACCGACAGCCCCGACCAAACCCTGTCCACTGCATCCAACGCCACATCCAAGCGACCTATCCCCGTTCCGCCACCGTCATCAGGGACGACCACCAAATGCATCCCCAACTCCTCACCACCACCACCCTGCTTCGTTGAACCCCTCGACTCTGGCCAGCCTCACCCAAACCACCACCACTGCCACAGCCCGACCCTCGCCATGATGACGTCGCAGCCCTCTTCTCAACTCCGACCATCGGCGAGATCTATCCTTAGTTTGACCAACCCAGCCCCAAAACTTCATCACCTACACTACCATTATCATCATCACCATCACCGAAGCAAACCACCACCGCCGTACCCAAAAATTTCACCCCCAAATTTTCCTAGAATACATACAGCCGGCCACCGCCGCCACATCCCAAAAAGGACCCATCAAAGAAACCGCCGAACGCCTCCATCACCAAAAACCAAAAAAACCAAGGATACCTAACTCACCTTCTCCGGACCGTCCCCCGCCGTGACCTTCGGAGCCGCCGCCGCGTGATCACATAGTCTATCCGACGTGCACGACCGACCACTACACCGGCCGACCCATCGTAGCGGGTACCTCTGAGGTCCACCGTGCCTCCACCAATACTCCTCGCGCCGCCCCGATCATGGCAACGTTGACGGTCTACCGCCTGATCCGTGCTGCAAACACCGTCCGATGGCGCAGAATCTGCGACCGCCCGGTTCACTCTCCATCTCAGCTCCTCTCATCCCTCACCCTCCCTCTTCTTCTCCACGCCACCTCTCTCTCTCACTCATTTAACTTTCAAGAATTTTGACTCCTTCTGTTATGTTTACTTCCTCTTCTAAAAAGAGTAGAACAACAACAATCTGCATTAATTGTTTTATTTTGATATTTTGGTGCCTTTTTGTGTGTTCGTGGTGTTCTTTTGTCTTCTTGTGTGTACTATATTACTATTAACCCATGTATACTTTTATTTTTAGACAATGTATATAGTACTAGTTATACAATATTTTTAATATTACTATTATTTTTATTATTTGTATTCTATTATGATTATTGTGTTGTTATTTTAAAATTAATCATTTGCTAATATTATCCTTTTTAGAAATTCTAGGAAAATATTGTTTCTAACTATTTTTTTTTAAAAAGATGGACTTTACCCAAATATATATATTTTAATATTATATATATATATATATATATATATATATATATATATATATATATATATATATATATATTTATATATATATATATATATATATATATATATATTTTAATATATATATATATTTTATATATATATATATATATATATATATATATATATATATATATATATATATATATATATATATATTTAAAAAATATATATATATATATATATATATATATATATATTTATATATATATATTTATATATATATATATATATATATATATATATATATATATAAAATATATATATATATATATATATATATATATATATATATATATATATATATATATATATATATTTTATATATATATATATATATATTTATAAGAAGTTATGTTTTCAGCCATAAAAATGACTTCTCCATATTTTCGTATTTAACCAAAAAGTATTTTGATATGGTTCCCTATATAAAGTATTTTCAATTTACGTAAAATATTTTTACAAATCAAATATATAGTTTTCACGTATTATAAGTATTTTCCAAAAAAAATTGTTTCCAAAAGTATAAATGATTTCTAGTATTTTTCAATATTTATTTCTAATAAAATATAGTTTATCTAACTAGAAATACTAAGTGTGACAAAACTTATTTTTCTTTGCCTAAAAGATATTTTTAGACTTTACAAAATATTTATCTAAACTATTTAAGCACCATAATATATTTTCAGATTATTATAAATATTTTTCTAAAAATAGTCTGTATATTATTTATCAAATTTCTCGATTATCCTTATGAACGTGCCTAATCCCATCCTCCATATTCCCTTGCCAAATCTGTACCTCCCCTAATCGACCCTAACTAATTGAGTAGTCTGGACCCGATAGAATAGTCCGTGCCATCATCTGAGGCCGTCTTGTGTAGTTGTAACATCAAATTCAAATTCGTGCCATCTTGATCATCGCACCACAAGGGGCGCAACATCAGGCAAGATACATTGCCATTAGCTCATATTCATGCATTTATTTATTATTTATTTTCTACAAAATAAACTGTGATACATGGCACAAGTAGATAAAATTGTTACTGTTTAGTTCTATTTTCTGCTATGTACTATTTTTTTATACCTTGAACTTAGAGTTAAGGGACCACCCTTTGTGTGTTGCATTCATAGGCCTTGACACATTTTTTATCATGGAGTTGCGAGTCGCATGTAGAACTCGGACATGCGTGAATGGCTGGCCACTGGTACATATAAGTCGTGCGATAGGAATAACCGCTAATAGAGGTTGTATGCTTAGTTTGACTTAGCGATTAATAGAGATTTTGTGTTATGGATACAACATAGTAGGCATTGGGCGGGGAGGACAATACCTTAGCGTATGGGCTACTATGCACTTTACCTTTTGTAACCCGTGAGCTCCGCCGGAGACGCGGGTGAGATTTCCCATAATTACTGATGGCCACTGGCATTCTGCGGAACGTTATGCTCTTATTGATTGGGCCTCTAGTACCCCAAGGGGGACCATAAGGATCCCATTTTAGCCAGGGCCCATGCGTCGAAGGGTGTTCATAAAACTACATTCACTTAGATTGGTTAGGCACCCTTATCCGTTAGGTTTGAGTACTTTTGGTTTGGGTACTTGTATCTGATAGTGGCTTGGAACAATAACTTGTCGCGGAATAGTTTGCCACATCTTGTCCTTATTTGGTTGTAGTTGTGGCTCACTGCTCCGATGAGAAGGTATTGAATCTTGTGGTGGTCCGGATACCATATTGGATTCGTGACTTGGAAAGATACTTCACCGTGGGTTAGTGTGCCATCTCCTGTCCTTGTTTGGTTGGAGAATGGTACGCTAATCCAAATAGTGAGGTATTAGACCATGTTATGATCCGATCTTACTTATTATTATTTAGCAGTTATATTCAGTTTATATGGCATAATATTGTGCATCTTGTTACATCCGTCTGAGGACCTGGTTATCTCTCCAGGTGTGTGCTCTTGTCTTTCGCAGGTGTTTTTGCCATGGCCATGATCATCTCTATTTCTTCGAGGATGATTGCACTTTAATTGTCTTCGCTTCGCTCGCTAAACTCTTTCTTTTTTTATGTATTTCTTTTTATAGGTGGTAGTGGATTTGTCTCCACCCAACATATTGTACAAAAATATTTCATAGTTGATTATATGATATCTTTATTTCCTTTATTTTTTGGATGAGATTAGTTAGTCTTGGTTTTATTGCATTTACAGCTTATGTATACATACGAGGATTCCATATATTGGAGCATACTTCGTATGTATACAGCTGACATATCTACGTACTTAGTACTAAGTATTTTGGGACTGGGGCGTTATGATTGAAGAACTCAGAACCAAGAAATTCATTCGTGCTAGTGGATCACCTTGGGGAGCCCCGATGCTTGTCATGAAGAAGAAGGATGGTACATCAATATTATGTGTTGATTATCGTACCTTAAATTTTGTAATAATCAAGAACAGATATCCTCTACCAAGGATAGATGACATATTCAATCAACCCAGTGAGGCAGCAGTATTCTCAAAGATTGACTTACGGTCGGGGTACCATCAGGTCAGAGTCAGAGAGCAAGATATCCTGAAGACGGCATTCAGATCTAGATATGGGCATTGGGAGTTTCTTGTTATGCCATTCGGAGTGACCAATGTGCCAGAAGTATTCATGGATCTTATGAATCGTATATTCATGCCTTATTTAGATCAGTTTGTGATAGTGTTTATAGATGACATCTTAGTCTACAGCAAGAGTGAAGCAGAGCATGAGCAAAATTTTCAAGTAGTCCTTCAGATTCTCAAAGAGCACCAGTTGTACACAAAGTTCAGTAAGTATGAATTTTGGCTTGATCGCATTTCATACATAGGTCATATCATCACCAGAGGTGGAGTGGAAGTGGACCCCAAGAAGATAGTAGCTATAGAGATATGGCCAGTACCTAGCACCATCACAGAAGTTCATAGTTTTCTAGGATTGGCAGGCTATTACCGACGATTTGTATCAGACTTCGCTCGAATTTCAGTGCCATTGACACAGTTGACCCGCAAGGATGTACAGTTTGCTTGGACAGCAGAGTGTCAGAGTTCATTCGAGAAGTTGAAGCAAGGATTGATGACGACACTCATTCTCACGCTTCTAGATTGGACTGGAGGATTCTCAGTTTATTGTGACACTTCAGGTAGAGGATTAGGATGTGTAATGCAGCATAGTAAGGTAGTAGCTTATGCATCATGTCAGCTTTATAATCATGAGATGAATTAACCAATATATGACTTGGAGTTAGCAGCGGTGGTTTTTGCACTCAAGCTTTGCAGGCATTATTTGTATGGAGATCGGGTAGAGATTTTCACCGACCATAAGAGTCTTAAGTATGTGCTTATCCAGAAGGATCTCAACATGCGTCAGAGGAGATGACTAGAGTTACTAGTGGACTATGATATCAACCTGCAGTATCATCCAGGGAAGACCAACGTAGTTGCAGATGCATTGAGTAGATGAGCAGGAGCTTATTTTCTAACATCACAGCCAAAGTTATTGGCAGATCTCCAAAAGATGGTAAAAGAGATAGTTCTCCCTACCAATGTGGCATTAATAGCCAGTATGCAAGTTCAGTCCAGCATAGTTGAGAGTATTAAGACAGCTCAATCAACGGATTCTAAGCTTCAGCGGCTTAGGACAGAATGTGAAGCAGAACGAAGAGCAGAGTTATGCATTCACGAAGATGGCACGCTCCGACATGGTAGGCATCTTTGTGTACCCAGTAGTGACATCAGGCAAGAGATCATGGCAGAGGCTCACAGTTAACAGTATTTAATTCATCCTGGTGGTACAAAGATGTATCGTGATATTAGTCATCATTTCTTGTGGAATAGCATGAAGAGGGAGATAGCTCGATTTGTCTCTCATTGTTTAGTTTGTCAACAAGTCAAGGTTGAACATCAGAGACCAGCTGGACTTCTTCAACCTTTACCGATTCTAGAATGGAAATGGGAGCACATTACCATAGATTTCGTGACTGGGTTACCTAAATCCCCAGCTAGAAGAGATGCTATATGGGTTATAGTTGACCGGCTCACTAAAGTAGCTCATTTTCTTTTTTTTAGAATTGGTCAGTCGATGGATCAGCTTACAGAGATGTACCTTACGCAGATAGTCAGATTGCATAGAGTGCCAGTCAGTATCGTATCAGACGGAGATTCAAGATTTACGTCGTACTTTTGGCGGAGTCTTCAAGAGAGTTTGGGGACTCGTCTCAAGTTTAGTTCAGCTTATCATCCGCAGACAGATAGTCAGTCGGAGCGCACGATTCAAACTCTTGAAGATATGTTTTGATCCTGTACACTTAACTTCAGTGGTTCGTAGGAAGATCACCTGCATCTAGTGGAGTTCTCCTATAATAACAGTTTTTATGCCAGTATCCAGATGGCACCATTTGAGGTACTTTTTGACAGGAAGTGCAGATTATCTTTAGCCTGGGATGATGTAGGCGAGAGGAAGATGCTTGGTCCAGAAATGTTTACTCAGACTATTGAGGTGGTCAGACAAGTTAGAGACCATCTTCGAGTTGTACATGATTGTCAGCGCCATTGGGCCAATTCTCATCGGCGCCCTCTTGAGTTTTTTTATCGACGACCATGTATTCCTTAGGATCTCGTTTACTCGTAGCGTCATTCGATTTGGCGTACGGGTAAAGCTTATTCCTAGGTATATATGGTCGTTTAATATTCTCAAGCGAGTAGGAGATGTGTACTATCATCTCGCTTTTCTGTCATTATTACGTGAGGTACATGACGTATTCCATGTATCTCAATTGTGACAGTATATCTCGGATCCAAGCCATATCCTTGATCATTCAGAATTGGTTGTTGGTACCAACCTTTCGTATGAGGAAAGGCTCATATCTATATTGGACCGAAGGAAGAAGATACTCAAGAACAAGACTATTAGTTTAGTCCATTTTGCTTAGGATCATCACTTTTTGGGTGAGTCAACTTGAGAATATGAGGATGATATCCGATCACGATATCTACACCTGTTTGACTCGTAAGTTATAATGTCTTCCTTATACCTTATGCTTTTAAATCCTTGTTTGCATGAATGATTGCTTGATTAACTGCTAGTCGTAGACTGCCTGTAGTTAGTATAGCCTGTCCCGACACCTCTAGCATCTTCATAAAATTTTGAAGATAAAATTCTTTTAAGGTGGGTAGAGTTGTCACTCCCGTTTTCCGTTATACATATTTTTCAGTATGCGTGTACGAATTTTTGACATTTGTCAGGTGACCCGTATTTTGACTTGTCTTGTTTAGCCTAGTCTTGGTTTAATTTGCCCTTGGCTTGGCTTGGCTTGGTTTGGGTTGGTTTGAGACGGAGAGGAATGGTATAAAAATCAACTCCTCTCTCTCCTCCATTATCACCATTTACTTTTCATCTTCTTCTTCTTCATTTACTCCTCCCACCTACCACGCCCTAGGCAAGTGCAACTTGCTTTATGATGGATCTTAAGTTTTATTGTTTCATTCTCTTCCTTGCTTGATTCTAAGCCATTTTAGGACTTGACATTTTTGGTTTTCATGGATAAATGTTTGTAAATCTAATTTTTAAGACTTTTCTCATTTTTTTTTGTTTTGATCTCTTAAAGTTTGTTATTTCTGAAATCTAATGGTTCCATGTTGTGGGAAATTTTATTCTACCCAATTTTGGCTTTTGAACCGCTTGATTTCGACTTCGTATGAAGAAGTTATGGCATTTTTCGTGTTCATGAGTTCCCCACACCTTCGGTACGGTCGGGACTATAAACAGTGCCGTGCACCTGCATGCCGTGCCTCTGTGCCTTGCGTGTCGTGTACCCGTGCGCTGCGCGTCTGCGAGATTTTCTACCGCACACCTACGTGCCGTACCTCAGCGCCCTGTGCACCGTGCACCAGCGTGCTACACGATTCGTGCACCACGTGCCTGTACGATTTTTTGCTACACGCCTGCGTGCCGTGCCTCTGCGCCCTGCACGTAGTGCACCCGCGTGCTGCGTGTTTCGCGAATCGCACGCTTGTGCGATTTTCTATCGCTCGCCTGCGCGCCGTACCTCTGCGCCCTGCGTGCTGTGCACCTGCGTGCTGCACGTTTCATGTGCCACGACCTGCACAATTTTCTGCCGTGCGGCTGCGTGCCGTGGTCTCGTGCCCCACGCACTGTAGGCAATTTTACCCGTGCGCGCTGCGCCCCCACACGCGAATAGCTAATTTTGCCTGTTTAAGCTGTTTTGTTGCTAGAATCTTGTAAAACTCAAGACATGAAAGTTGTAGTTCTGCATCTTGGCTTCAAGAATCTTCTTGTTTCACCTTAACTTGAGTTCATATGTGACCGATAGTTTCAATCACAGTTCTTGATCTTCTATGCATGTTTTCCGTACTTGGCCTAAATTGTGATGCCCCGTTTGGTAATCTTGAGCTAGTAACTTGAACTTGAATATGAGAACATGATCCTATCTTGATAATCTTGATAGCGGCCCGTCGAGGCACACTCTTAACAAGTACTCTTGACATGACAAGTAAATCTGACATGACATGTGTAATCTTGATTGTTGTTGCAACAACTATCCCTGACTTGCTAAGTGTAACTCTTGTCTTGACTCCGTGGTTGATTTTTCTGATTATGCTTGTACAAGCTACATGTCTCATCTTGAATCATGTCTAGGACATGGATGTTTGCCATGAAATATAAAAGAACAGAATAATTATCGGAGGACCGAACTTTTACTTCACGTTACAAACTCGCTTGTACAAAGAAAGCCTAGGGACAAAAACCTAGGTACAGCAGTCTAAGTACAATTGTTTATTTTAGATTCTGGGGGGGTGACGATAGAGGCTCGGGAAGGCGACGGCAGCCCTGTCTTACTCCTTGGATGATCGGTATGCAGCCTTGGCTCCTCGTGAAAAGATAGTTGGCGTTGACGAAGAAATGCTCTTCTTGCTCCTCTGTTGCTCTTCTGGCTTCTCTCTCTCTCTCTGTGTATTCTTTTCTCTGACTATTGGGGAATCTCTCTGTATATACGTATTTTTCTCTCTGAAATTGTCTATCTTTACAAGGGAATGGCACCTTGCTATTTATAATAGTGGGATATGATCATTAGGGTTGCCAATGATTAGCTCTTTGAGATGGCGGCGGCTTGGAGATTGGTCAATCTAGGCCCTTCGTTTTAATTATGATGAATCTGGGCCATTAGGTGTAGATTACATCAAATCCCATGAGCAATTAATGCTGATTGGAATAAATCTTCCTTATACTGATCTTCTGATATCTGCGAATAAATCAGATCTATTCTTCTGACACGTGTCCCAGATTTATTGGGATCTGACCCAATTTTTAATGGCAGCAAATCTGAGGAATTTAATCGGTTTAGGACACGTGTCCTAGGAGCTGCTGGGGGGATCTGGACCGCATGACTAGTGAGCCGCATATGAATGTGAGCCGCATATGAATGTGAGCCACATATGGTTAAGTCCACGTGTCAGGGCTGCGTGGGCAGTGGCCCTCACTTGAGTCTTCTAACCACAGAGGAGTCATCCTTGTGGGCCGCATAGGTATATATCCGCCTGGGCCGCATGGATATGATCTTCTTAAACCGCATGAGAAGTCCTCACTCGAGCCGCATGAGACTTTCATGGCCTGAGCTGCATAGGATGGATTCACTCTGAGCCGCATGGAAAGTCCTTTGCCCGAGCCGCATGAGGCTCCTATGGCCTGAGCTGCATAGGATTTAATCTGAGCCGCATGAAAAGTGAGCCGCATACGAATGCCCACGTGGCAAGGCCACGTGGCATTTTTATGGCTCTCGGGGGATTTGTGTCAGAGATTTCTTTCCTCTTCCCTAGAGATTCATCATTATGGCAGAGCCATGATTACCTGCTTTGGTGTCAGGGCTGTCAACTTTTTAGAGGGGTCAGCCGTCAAAGCAATTAATGCAGCGTGGGTGGAGGGGAGCACTATCAGGCCACGTGTCCTCTGAGCCGTATGGAATGCCTTGGGCCGCATAGCTCCTTATGCCGCATGATTCCCTGAGCCGCATGAGTCCCCTGAGCCGTATGAATCTTTCTTGGCCGCATGAAACATTTTCTTTAATATTTTCCATGCTTCTACAGGACCCCCTTCAAAGTTTTCAATTTGTAAAATTAAAATACTTTGAATAAGAAGCATGGCCGTGTTCCTCTAGCCGTCTATAAAGTCCTGACCGTATAGACGTCTTGGCCGCATGGAAGTTTTCAGCCGTATGAACTTACAAGCCGCAGAGTTGTTTCAGCCGCATGGCCATTTGAACCGTATGAGCTCTTTGTCACGTCATTACGCCATACGTGTAAATCTTTTCGGGGCAGGATCCCAAGAGTTTCTAGTCTTTAATTAGCTAGTTTGTCTCGATAGCCGAAGAGTCGACTACGTTGTACGAGGCGCCGGTCTGTGGTCCTCCTTTCTCTATAAATAGAAGGGCATTTGGATGGACTTCTCTCTTAGACTCTTCTTGACTAAGATTCCTGTCTTTGTTTTCTTCCTCTGACCGACAGACAACAATGGCACCTAGGGCTTCCAAGGCTACGAAGAAGGCTGTGGCAAAGAGTAAGAAATCGGCTTCGTCTTCGACTGCCGCGCCCCCCATTCGTCTTGACGTTCATGTTGCCATCGAAGGTAAGGATTAGGTAGTCGATTTGAAACCCTAACAGAGCCTGCATCACTGCATACTCCAGACTTTGACGTGAACTTCTCAAACTACATGGTCCGCATACACGTCCCATGACTGAGCCGCCTTAGGATATACCCCCTGTCTGAGCCGTATGAGACTTGTCTAAAACGAGCCGCATGACTATTTCTGACTGTTTTCATTTTCTTCGCCTTTGGTTTTTGCAGTATCTCCACCGAATGCTGAGACTGCGGCGTCAGAGGAGCCACGGCCTTCTGTCATCAGCTAGGGATCTTCCTCTGTTAGGGAGGCAGTGAAGAAAGAAGAACCTGCGCCTGAAGGGGACGGCAGTCCTCCAAATATCGAGACTGCTGAGGGTGGCAGTGCTGGGACCCCTGTTTCTCCTATTCTGGACGAGGATGCTCTTCACTTATACCCTTCATATGTGAGATGGTTGAGGGAGTGGTATATGCGCTCCTGTAACTAGGATGTAGGGGCTTCTCGTGGTCGTCTATCTGTAGTCTTTATTTTGTTTCGCCTTTCTTTTTATCTTCATGAAGAACTCTTTTGACTTGCTTGCGATCGTATGGATGTAACCAATTTCTGAATGAATGGAATATATATTTGCTTCACTCTTTTGCTTTGTGATAATCCTTTTATTGGAACATTTTACATGGACCCATTGTCCCTAACGTACCCTGGTTTTGGATACGGACAACAAGTTTAAAAGAAAGGAACCAATCATACTGACTCAGAGGTACTGAGGACATGGTGAGCATGAGGATTTCTTTGACGGAGCCTTCCCATTCAGAGGTAATGAGGACATGACAGGAGTGGGCTCAATGAAGGAGGGCGCATAGAACAACTCAGAGGTAATGAGGACATAGAAGTTCTACGTAGGGGGTGATTTGTTTTTGGCGGAAGTGGAACGACTCAGAGGTAATGAGGACATGACCGTCTTGGGAGTTTGTGGACCCGTTACCTTTGTTGTGCACTGGGAGTGCAGGTATTAGATCGTGAGGGAGGATCTCTTGTAGGAAGAAAGTTCAGCGGTATGGTTATACATGACTTTCTTTCAAAAGAGTGACCAGGATGTAAGTTCAGGGGTACCGATGGGTACATAACTCGACAATCCATGAATGTTAGAATCAAAGTGTAAGTTCAGAGGTACCAGCAGGTACATGACTTGGAAATTTGAGATATCTTTGTAGAAGAAGGGCATGAGTTCAGCGGTACACGCGGGTACATAACTCGAAAATCTAGAATATTGTGGGTGCGAGCTCAGCGGTACCAGCGGGTACGTGACTCGAGAATCTGGAGAATGGTGAGTGTGAGTTCAGCGGTACCAGCGGGTACGTGACTCAATGATCTGGAGAACTGCGAGGGTGAGTTCAGTGGTATCAACGGATACATGACTCAATAATCTGGAAATTTATGGAGCAAATTCAGTGGTACCAGCGGGTACGTGACTCGAAAATCTGGAAAATACTGTTTAAACATAGTATTTCTTCAGGAACTTGCCGTTGACGGGCAACATGAGCAAGTCCCCGTTCTGCTTGGCGAGGCGGTAAGCACCGTTGGAGAACACGACCTCGATGACAAATGGACCTTCCCACTTTGGCTGGAACTTGCCGGCGGTCTTGTGAGTCATGACCATCGGCCTCCGGACTGCCAGAACAAGATCGCCTACTTGGAATGTTCTGATTTTGACCTTCTTGTTGAAGGCTCCAGAGATGCGTGCTTGGTACAGCTCGATCCTTTGCTGAGCTAGGAGGCGCTTTTCGTCTAAGGCCTCTAACTCTTGCAGTCGACGTCGGTAGTTGTCATTCGTCGTTAATTGATAAGTGAGGGCGACGCGGAGTGAGGGTATTTGAGTCTCTAATGGAAGAACTGCCTCACTCCCGTACACTAGGGAGAATGGCATATTCCCAGTGGCTGTTCGAACTGTGGTACGATAAGCCCATAAGCATTCGCCGAGCTTCTCGTTCCAGTCGCGCTTGTTGGAGGAGATAAACTTCTTGTGGAGTTTGATGATTGTTTTGTTGAACGCCTCTGCTAACCCGTTTGCCGCCGGGTTGTACGGCGTCGAAGCGATATTCTGAATACGGTGTTTATCGCAAAACCGATAGAATACGTGGCTTGCAAACTACGGACCATTATCATGGATGATCCTTCGCGGTAGTCCAAAGCGGTAGATGACGTGATGCCTAAGGAAGCTGATCACGTTTGAAGTCTTGACTTCTGCGAGTGGGACCGCTTCTGCCCACTTGGAGAAGTAATCAGTGATCGCAAGTATGAAGCGATGTCCTCGGAAGGAAGGTGGGGTGATTGGACCAATGATATCCATTTCCTATGCTTCGAATGGCCAGGACGCCACTGTCGGATGTAGAAATTCGGATGGTTGGTGAATGAAGTCCGTGTGGACTTGGCAAGCTTTGCACTTTCTAGCATACTCGATCGCATCTGCCACCATCATGGGCCAATAGTAGCCCATTCGACGAAGACGATCTTGTAGTTTTGGGCCAGGCTGGTGGGCCCCGCAGATACCGTCATGAGCTTCTCATACTGCTTCTTTGGCTTCTGCATTTGATAGACATCGAAGTAATAATCTGTCATAGGAGCGGCGATACAGCATCTTTGTCTCTGTATCGTAGAAGAATCTGAGAGAATGCCTTCTGATGGAAGTGGCTTCCTTTGGGTTCTCGGGCAGGATTTCGTAGATGACGAAGTCGATGAATGGTTGTCTCCAATCTGGGGCGTCATCGATCGTCTGTGCGAAATAACTTGCCACGAATTGCACATTATTTTTGGGACAGACCAGTTCATGGCCTATCACTTCCACTGATTGGCGATCATAATTCGGAACTGCTAGGGAAACGGCAAGACCAGCTAGGGCATCGGCTTCAATATTTTGGAGTCTGGGGACGTGCTCGATGAAGAACCCCTCAAATGACGAGATGATATCGATCGCTATTTGGTGATAAGGGATCATGTCTTCGTGGCGGACTTCGTACGAACCCCGGATCTGATTGACGATTAGTTGGGAATCGCCGTATGCTTCAAGGTATTCTACCCCCAGCTCTCTTGCGAGTTGGAGGCCAATGACCAGAGCGTTGTACTCGGCCACATTGTTAGAGCAGGGTTCTGTGAGGGAATAGGCACGATTGATCACCAATCCGGAAGGGGAGACCAGCACTACCCCGACTTCGACGACTATATTGTCTTTAGGTCCGGTCCTTGAAGCACAGTTAAAGAACATTCGCCATATAGCCTCGTGAGTGGTTGCATGCGAGTCGGCGACCTCGTCTGGGATCTCTTCGTATATTCTGGAGGATTCCGAGCCTGGGTGGGCTGCTAAAAAGTCCGCCAGAGCTTGACCTTTGACTGCCTTCTGTGGGACAAAGATCATATAATAAGGGGACAGCAATATTGCCCATGTAGCGAGTCGAGAGCTAAGTGCCCCTAGTTTGGTCATGAGGACTCTGAGAGGGTTGACCCGTGAGATCACATGTATCGTTTGTCCGACGACACAGTGTCGTATTTTCTGAATGGCGAACACCAAGGCGAGGCATTCCTTCTCTACCGCGGTGTATCGATGCTCTGGCCCAACCATCATTCGGCTGAGATAGTATATGGCTTGTTCGTGGCCTGCATCATTGTTTTGTGCCAACAGGACACCAAAGGAGTGTTTCATTGCTCGTACATAGAGCAGGAATGGTTTTCTAGGGACTGGGGCCACCAAGACTGGGGGATTTGATAAATATTCTTTGATGCTATCGAAAGCACGCTGACATTCCTCGTCCCATATGAATGAGACTCCTTTCTTCATGAGGTGCGTGAATGGTCGGCATCGCCCGGAGAGGTTAGAAATGAACCTTCTGATGTAAGCCAGCCTCTCTTGAAGGCCTCTGAGTTCGCAGAGATTTTTTGGGGGACCCATCTCCATGATTGCTCTTGTCTTCTCAGGGTCTACATGGATACCCTTTGCAGTGATGATGAAGCCTAAGAACTTCCCGCTGGATACGCCCAGAAAGGACTTCGTGGGGTTCATCTTTAAATTGTGCGTTCGTATTAGATCGAATACCGTCCTTAGATCCTGCAGATGGTCTCCCTTGCTACGACTTTTAACGGCTATATCGTCAACGTAGCACTCCACCGTCTTTGCGTAAGTGGTCTCTAAAGATGATGCTCATGGCTCTTTGATATGTGGCACCAGCATTCTTTAAACCGAAAGGCATGACTGTGTAGCAGTACGTGCCAATTGGTGTTCGGAATAACGTATGCTTTTCGTCGTCAGGAGACATTTTGATTTGGTTGTATCCCGAGAAGCCATCCATGAACGACATGCGTTCGAAGTCGCAAGTATTATCGATCATAATGTCTGTGATAGGAAGGGGGAATTCATCTTTGGGGCATGCCTCGTTCAGGTTGCGGAAGTCGATGCAGATTCGAATCTTCCCGTTCTTCTTGAGGACGGGTACTATATTGGCGACCCAATCGGGATGTTGCTCCTCACGAATGAAACCGCTAGCTATCAATTTGTTGACTTCAGCTTCGATCGCGTCCATGATGCCTGGACGGAAGCGTCGCTGTTGTTGCTTGACCGGCTTCGCATCTGGTCGAATATTAAGTTTGTGAAGAGCGATGTCAGGATTTAACCCTGGCATATCTTCATAGCTCCAGACGAACACATCAATGTACTCTCTGACAAGTTCTAACAGCGACTCCCGTTCTTCGTCAGTTAGGCTTTTACTGATGAAAATCGGTTTTGGAGAAGATTCGTTGCCGAGGTCCACTTGTATGACCTCATCTTCAGTAGGAGGTTCTCTCAGTTCGAACCGCTTTTCCTATTGTGCGTCTAATTAATGGGCCCATGGCTCTAGCTCGAGGATTTCGGGGATGTCTTCGTCTTCCTCGTAAGCGTCGGCGAACGCCATGTTGACTGACATGACTTGTCTGAACACATCTCCGATGCTGGTATCTGAGTCGGAAGTTGGTGATCCGGTTGAATGTGACTGCCAGTCGCATTCTTCATCTGAACTTTCAGGGGTCGTAGTAGGCGTTACATACCCTAACTCGTATCGAGTTTTGTTATAGTAGTTCCGTGGTTTGCCCGCCGGGACTGGCGGCTTTAAAGGTAATCGTCGTCCAGTGCCGTAGTTCAATCCTGGTGTCGTCTCCAGGTTATACCCCTGTTTTTGCATGAGATATTTGGATTGAGGGCTATAGAGATACAGAGGCAGTCTCCCGGCATCTGACCCGAGGTCGACTTCTTCTATGGTGAGGGGATACGGGTTGCTCGTCCGGCCGAAGATGATCAGATGATCTCCTCCCTCGAATATTCGGTAAGCGTCTTCTACTGGAGTAAGCTGGATTGCGGTGTACACATTTGTCGCCTGTGTGTGTAGGTGAGCGCCTATACCGTGTTCCATAGCATACATTGTACATAGCTTATTGAGCTCGGTGTAGTTCAGAGATAACCCTTTATTGATAAAGTAAGGTATCTTTTCTAGGGGGATTACATCATTAGCGGAGGGGACATCAGTGTGGGCAGCCACATACTTGGCAAGCTCCGGTTCCTTTTCGGCTACCCCCTGTGTGAACGAAGACTGAGAGGATGACCTGGGAAGCTTGATTGTCAGTGGTTCAGTTGATGGAGCAGAGCGTAGAGTTGTTGGCAGACTAGCGACCCCCAGTTTGGCATTTGATATGGGGCGAGGAGTGGCTGGTTCGCTAGAAGTGTCAGACCTTGCATCGGGGTGACGACCCTTCCTGGGAAGGCGTATCGTCATGGGCCTATCCGAGGGGTTGAGCTTCCCTGCTTGTGGTTGGCTAACTCTTGGTAGCCTGATTGTTAGTGGCTCCGTTGTGGGTCTCGGCACTTGGCCGGACCTTGGCAGTCGGATTATCATTTGTTCCTCCTGCGCTGAGAGGCTGATTACGTCCTTCCGCAGAGTGGCGGTAAGGGGTAAAGACTTGCCCGGTTTGCGAGCTTGGAGGTGGATCGTCAGGGGTCCTTCGGATCCCGTAGCCGTTTCGGTATGAGTTTGTGCGTCTCCTTCATCAAGGTGCCTCTTCGACTTTTCGTATAGGCAGGAATCCGAAGTAGTAAGATTCGACCCCTTTGAAGGGATCGATATCAGCAAATTCTGTCTTCACGAAGCCGTATTTGTCGACGTATTTGAAGCACTGGTGTAGCGTGGAAGGCACGATCATATAATCATGTATCCATGGGCGCCCTAAGAGAATGTTGTAAGAAGTGTCTGCATCTATGACGTAGCAGGTGACTTCGGATTGGAGGTCGCCAATTTGACACTTCAGACGAATCTTCCCAATAGGGTAGCTTCTGCCCGAATTGAAACCGCTGATGGCGGTGCTTGTAGGTGTCAGGCGATGCATTGGGATACGGAGATAATGTAGCAGACCCTTCGGGATGATGCTTATAGAAGAGCCAGGGTCAATGTGTATCCGATCCACCTTCACGTCGTCGATGTATCCCGTGTAGTATAGCGGACGATCATGTAGGTTGGTCTTGATGAGCATGTCCTGTGGAGTGAAGATGATGTTGGGCATTGCTCCCGTGCAGGCGCTGTCTTGGAGATCCACGGGTGAGTCCTCCCCGGTGAGGTTGGATTGAGCCAGATAAGCATCGACATTTTGGAGTGCTTCGCTCAATGCAATACGAACGTCCTTGGAGAGCCTTAGGAGTTCGTATAGTGACAATTTGGCCGGAGTATTAGCCAATTGTGCTAAGATGTCAAAGTTGGAGGGCCTTTCTAGCCCTTGGGCTGCGTCCTTTCGGAGGGATTTGTCGAAGCGAGTCTCCTTCGGCCTAGGCTTGTCGGTTGTCGAAGGATGAGCCGGTCCCGGAGCATCAGTTGTAGTAGGTTGATGATTTTCAGCTGGGCTGTCAACCACAGGTTGGGATTGCGCTCCTGACCGTGTGACGACGGCTGTAGCTTCCTCGTTGTCTACTGAGATTGTGTGGCAGGTCCTGATTTTTCCACTTTTCTTTTTGTTGGTGGGAGATGGTGTGGGCCGAGTTACTTCTGACACCAAGTCTGGATGGACCCACATGATCTCTCCTCGTGAGGTGGTGAGAGGTACCAGACCAGCAGCCTGTTCCCGGGGAGGTGGAAGATTGGTAATCTCCATCGTTGCCAGAGGGATGGGGATTACCCCGTCTTGAGTCTCCGTCGGAGGGAAGCTGCCGAATTGTACGGACACCATATTGGCTGCTACGGTTACCTCTTCGAAGTCGATGGCCAGAGCGTTCGAATCGATGAGGCTTTGGATGTACCGTTTTAGTTGGTAGCAGTCGTATGTAGCGTGGGGTACATAACGGTGGTAATGGCAGAACTTTGGGTTCTCCAAATCAGCCGGCCGAGGCTCTCGCCTCGGTGGAGGAAGCTGAATTCTACCTCCTTGTATGAGCATGTCCAAGATAGGCTTGACGTGGCCGTCTTCGAAAGAGTAAGTGATCTGAGGCCATTGTTTGTCTGCTGGTTGTGACTCGGGCTTCTGAGCCGTGTCGGCCACCATAGCCTGCTTTCCCTTGCTGTCCCGATTGTTGGAGGGGTTACCCCCATTATCGTTGTTGGGACGCTTGCCCTTGTATTCTCCTTCTGAGATGTGCAATCCCAGTTGGCGAGCCTTCTTGAGTCATTCTTCGGCGCTTGTGGCGCTGATGATGAACGTCTTCCAATCTTTGAATTGACTTTCGCCCATCCAGAGACGGATCGTTGGAAGCAGTCTCTTTTGGCAAATTTCAATCAAAGAGGAATCTGGATTTCCGGAAGGCAGCTTCATGGCGGTCTGGCGGAACCGCTCGATGTAGTTCCTTTTCAACTCCTTCTCCCCTTGGACGACGTCCATGAGAGTGGACATAGTGACGTCCTGTCCTACTTCGTAGAATCGTTCCAAGAACAGGCGCTTGAAGCCGGCGAAGGAACGGATGCAGTTGTCCGGTAGATTGCGGTACCAATCGAAGGCGACTCCTTCCAATGCCCCGATGAATAACCGTATGAGGATTGTATCATCATAAGGCAGATGGTCGATGGTGACCTCAAAGTAAGTAATGTACCGACTTGCTGAGGTTTTGCCATCATACGGGTTGATATTGAACGGCTTATATCTTGGTGGGAATGGAACATCCCTCCATTCAGCAGGGTATGGTTGCCGTATTCTGAGATCTTGAGCATTCTCTCGGGCATGGAACATGGCTCGGAGCTCCTGGACCTCTTTCTTTACTTCTCGGGTCTCATCTGTCACGGTAGGGGCTGTTATTTCGGGAGGATTATTGCCCGGGTTTGGTGCCGCTGAGTTCAAATCTACATTGACCGCAGGGCCCGTGCTTGTTTGACCAGGCGTTCCTCCTTATAGAGTTGGCAGAGCCGCTTTAATCTCGTCTACAGACTTGACCAAAGCAAGTAATATGGCTTCGAGATTGTCGATGCGCTGGCGATCATTGGATCCACTTTGGTTGCTGTCCGTCATGAACACCGTCCTTACATGAGGAGTGATGGAAGGAACGGTGGAGGATGTGCCCTCTGAGTCGTACCCATGTACCGAGAAGTCATTGGGATATGTAGGAATATTGTCTTCTGGTTCGGACTCGGAGGAAGCAGTACTCCCAGCCTCAGAGCTTGCTTCGTCTTGAGGGTTATGAATGTGCTCGGGGACATCGGCGTCTGTTGCCCCTGATGGAAGAGTTGTTTGCCCGGGCTCGGCTCCTTGAAACATCGGATTGTTGCGGATGTTCGGAGGAGTGCTACCCGCAGTTCCCTCAACCCCCAGCGATGTGGATGATGAATTTCCCATCGCGGTAAATTTCGTCTTTGAACGATTGTGTTGGAATACACCGGTAGAGGACAACCGTTTAGAAGACAGTTTCTTAGCTGTAGTGGTTGATATCTTGGGACTGGAGATGCTTGTCTTTTTCCCCTTCCTTTCGGCGGGAACTTTTTGAGCGAAATTGCAGGAGACGACAGGAGGTGCCTCCTCTTCTGAGTTTGGGTGCTGTAGCCTTTGGAAGACGGACGGTCGATCTTCCGTCACTGCCGCGTTGTTGCAGCAGCAATTGACGATGATTTGGGTGTAGCGATGTCCAAGCGAGGACTCTTTGCACGTCGAAACTCCTTCTCTTTCCTTGCATTTATGGAGGATCGCCTCCCGCGGGTCAGAGGAACCACTCTGTCTGTTTGCCGCCGGGGCTGGACTCGAGTGGTTGTATACAACTTCCCATCCGAGGCTCGTGTGATAGTCAACGGGACGCCCCGATAGTCAGAGGTTGGGACAGCTGGCTGGGCCCGATGAGCCCGCGCTGCCCTAGACTTCCTCCTTTTAGCACTTGTGGGTGCATAATACGAGGAGTCCAAGTTGTGTATCACAGAGTCTGGCTTATCATCCAGAGAATCATCAGGGTCCGGGCCGCATGAGAGACGGTCGAAGACTGATCGAGAGAAGCGTAAAACGGACGCTATGCGGCTAGAGTTGGGTACCGTGCAGGCTGTCTGCATGCGGTTGTCTTCTGCCGTCAGACGAATTATTTTTGGGCGACTAGGAGTCACGACCGTACAGGCTGGCCGCATACGGTTGGCGATGGTGGCCGCATGGTTTTCTGCAAGGGATTGACTCCCACAGCCGCATGAGTTTCATTCGTGTGGTTGGCAACTGTAGCCGCATAAGCTATGCGGCTGACAGATATGGCCGCATGAGTCTTCTATATACGACTGGTGTAGCCGATGAATTACAGCACATGAGATTTCTCCCACGGCTGAAGCATGTAGCCGCATGAGCTTTCTTCCTGCGGCTGATAACCTTATGCGGCTCGGATCTCATAGAGTTCCTCTTTGCCCTGCAAGTCCAGCATCATAGTATTTTCTTCTGTCGGACTTGGGGACAGCAGAGTTGTCCACGATCTGAAGTGGGCCGCAGGGGAATCTTGCTCGCCGTCTTGAACAACGAGGGTTCTCTGCAAGAGCTTCAGCAGGAACGAAGGATCGGGGTCTCCACTCCTTACGGGCCTTCTTCGTACGGACTCGCTTCTGGACCGGGCCAGTGCTCTTGTCGGAGAGCATCTCTTTGAACGCCTGTTGGTCGAACCGGGCGACCATCTTTTGTTGAGTGGAGCCAAGCTTGGCTGCATCCGATTTCGTCACCAACTCCTCAGCCGTGGAGAAGTTAGTCCCCAGCAGAGTCGTCATCGTGTTTGCCATGAATATAAAAGAATAGAACAATTATCGGAGAACTGAACTTTTACTTCACGTTATAAACTCGCCTGTACAAAGAAAGCCTAGGGACGAAAACCTAGGTACAGCAGTCTAAGTACAATTGTTTATTTAGATTCTGGAGGGTGACGATAGAGGCTCGGGAAGGCGACGGCAGCCCTGCCTTACTCCTTGGACGATCGGTATGCAGCCTTGGCTCCTCGTGAAAAGATGGTTGGCGTTGACGAAGAAATGCTCTTCTTGCTCCTCTGTTGCTCTTCTGGCTCTCTCTCTCTGTTGTATTCTTTTTCTGACTATTGGGGAATCTCTCTGTATATACGTATTTTCTCTCTGAAATTGTCTATCTTTACAAGGGAATGGCACCTTGCTATTTATAATAGTGGGATGTGATCATTAGGGTTGCCAATTAGCTCTTTGAGATGGCGGCGGCTTGGAGATTGGTCAATCTAGGCCCTTCGTTTTAATTGATGAATCTGGGCCATTAGGTGTAGATTATACCAAATCCCATGAGCAATTAATGCTGATTGGAATAAATCTTCCTTATACTGATCTTCTGATATCTGCGAATAAATCAGATCTATTCTTCTGCCACGTGTCCCATATTTATTGGGATCTGACCCAATTTTAATGGCAGCAAATCTGAGGAATTTAATCGGTTTAGGACACGTGTCCTAGGAGCTGCTGGGGGGATCTGGACCGCATGACTAGTGAGCCATATGAATGAGCCGCATATGAATGTGAGCCGCATATGGTTATGCCCACGTGTCAGGGCTGCGTGGGCAGTGGCCCTCACTTGAGTCTTCTAACCACAGAGGAGTCATCCTTGTGGGCCGCATAGGTATATATCCGCCTGGGCCGCATGGATATGATCTTCTTGAACCGTATGAGAAGTCCTCACTCGAGCCGCATGAGACTTTCATGGCCTGAGCCGCATAGGATGGATTCACTCTGAGCCGCATGGAAAGTCCTTTGCCCGAGCCGCTTGAGGCTCCTATGGCCTGAGCCGTATAGGATTTAATCTGAGCCGCATGAAAAGCGAGCCGCATACGAATGCCCACGTAGCAAGGCCACGTAACATTTTTATGGCTCTCGGGGGATTTGTGTCAGAGATTTCTTTCCTCTTCCCTAGAGATTCATCATTATGGCAGAGCCATAATTACCTGCTTTGGTGTCAGGGCTGTCAACTTTTCAGAGGAGTCAGCCGTCAAGCAATTAATGCAGCATGGGTGGAGGGGAGCACTATCAGGCCATGTGTCCTCTGAGCCGCATGGAATGCCTTGGGCCGCATAGCTCCTTATGCCGCATGATTCCCTGAGCCGCATGAGTCCCCTGAGCCGCATGAATCTTTCTTGGCCGCATGAATCATTTTCTTTAATATTTTCCATGCTTCTACAATGGATTCCTGGTTACCATGGTCAGGGATTCAAATAAATCTGACTTAGTTAACGACTAGATTGATCAAGTAGTTCATATAGAGATTTTTCAGTTACAGGCGATCCCGTTATCCCGGCCACAACTGTGGACTTGTAGCCTTCCGTCGAGTAGGGCATATTTCCAGCACACTGTCATGTGTTGCACTCTAAGTCTCCTAATAATTCTCTTAATTCTTGATAAACTCTTGTTACCTCGCCTGGATAACTTGGATAGTCTGTAGGGCTTGTTACTGCGGGAATATCTCAACTACATCTTGTTAGTAACTAGGCCTGTTGACAACACTAGTTAGCTAATGATAGCAAGCCGTAGGACTTGATTGGCCGTGCCGAATGATTGTCTCATGATAATGGGAATTATATTCTACCTCTTGTCTTCTTAATGCAAGCTAGTATGATTCTTTAAAGCATGTCTTTTATGTTATTTAATTATGTTCATTCATCAGTTTCTTCTATTCATTTATGCTGGTTTTAGTTCCTAAGTGGAGCCTCCCTTGTGGCACTTGCTCTTTCTGGGTCTGACCCAGCTGGTTTTGTATGGCCAGATTTCGGAGTAGCACCCGAGGATCTACCTGTATTCCAGCCAGATGGTGAACACTAGGCGTAACCCTGGCACGAGTGGATCTCTCATTTGCTCTCCCACTCTAATGTAACTTATTCTTTGAGGCGTTTAGCCACGGAGAATGTGTTAGCTCGTGTTGAAACTTAATTTTTGTCTGCCTAAGGACTGTTACATGATTGGCAAATTCTAGGGTTGATCATGTATGATTTAACTCTTGCTAGTCTTCGTATTTTGTATGACTAGCTTCATGATCATCTGAATATGTAATATTGGAATGCCTTACTGTGTATGTCTGATGATCTAACATCTTGTAATAATTATTTGCTTGCTTGAGATTGAGACACTAGACATGTTTTTGACCATAAGAGACTGTTGGCTCCCTCATGCACTATATAGCCTTGACCGTATGCGAGGTGGGTTGCACTTCAATGTATGTAGCTGGCTGTGTTTGTCCCCCGCTCTCCAGTACTCCAGTATTCTGGTTCTGG
>JANAVB010026799.1:26634365-26639365 GCA_029216955.1 Iris pallida
TGTGATAGTGTTATAGATGACATCTTAGTCTACAGCAAGAGTGAAGCAGAGCATGAGCAAAATTTTCAAGTAGTCCTTCAGATTCTCAGAGAGCACCAGTTGTACAAAGTTCAGTAAGTATGAATTTTGGCTGATCGTATTTCATACATAGGTCATATCATCACCAGAGGTGGAGTGGAAGTGGACCCCCAGAAGATAGTAGCTATAGAGATATGGCCAGTACCTAGCACCATCACAAAAGTTCATAGTTTTCTAGGATTGGCAGGCTATTACCGACGATTTGTATCAGACTTCGCTCGAATTTCAGCGCCATTGACACAGTGACCCGCAAGGATGTACAGTTTGCTTGGACAGCAGAGTGTTAGAGTTCATTCGAGAAGTTGAAGCAAGGATTGATGACGGCACTCATTCTCACGCTTCTAGATTGGACTGGAGGATTCTCAGTTTATTGTGACACTTCAGGCAGAGGATTAGGATGTGTAATGCAGCATAGCAAGGTAGTAGCTTATGCATCATGTCAGCTTTACAATCATGAGACGAATTACCCAACATATGACTTGGATTAGCAGCGGTGGCTTTCGCACTCAAGCTTTGGAGGCATTATTTGTATGGAGATCGGGTAGAGATTTTTACCGACCATAAGAGTCTTAAGTATGTGTTTATCCAGAAGGATCTCAACATGCGTCAGAGGAGATGACTAGAGTTACTAGTGGACTATGATATCAACCTGCAGTATCATCCAAGGAAGACCAACGTAGTTGCAGATGCATTGAGTAGATGAGCAGGAGCTTATTTTCAACATCACAGCCAGAGTTATTGGCAGATCTCCAGAAGATGGTATAGAGATAGTTCTCCCTACCAATGTGGCATTAATAGCCAGTATGCAAGTTCAGTCCAGCATAGTTGAGAGAATTAAGACAGATCAATCAACGGATTCTAAGCTTCAGCAGCTTAGGACAGAATGTGAAGCAGAACGAAGAGCAGAGTTATGCATTCACAAAGATGGCACGCTCCGACATGGTAGGCATCTTTGTGTACCCAGTAGTGACATCAGGCAAGAGATCATGGCAGAGGCTCACAGTTAACAGTATTTAATTCATCCTGGTGGGTACAAAGATATCGTGATATTAGTCATCATTTCTTGTGGAATAGCATGAAGAGGGAGATAGCTCGATTTGTCTCTCATTGTTTAGTTTGTCAACAAGTCAAGGTTGAACATCAGAGACCAGCTGGACTTCTTCAACCTTTACCGATTCCAGAATGGAAATGGGAGCACATTACCATAGATTTCGTGACTGGGTTACCTAAATCCCCAGCTAGGAGAGATGCTATATGGGTTATAGTTGACCGGCTCACTAAAGTAGCTCATTTCTTTCTTTTAGAATTGGTCAGTCGATGGATCACCTTGCAGAGATGTACCTTACGCAGATAGTCAGATTGCATAGAGTACCAGTCAGTATCATATCAGACGGAGATTCAAGATTTATGTCGCACTTTTGGCGGAGTCTTCAAGAGAGTTTGGGGACTCGTCTCAAGTTTAGTTCAGCTTATCATCCGCAGACAGATAGTCAGTCGGAGCGCACGATTCAAACTCTTGAAGATATGTTATGATCCTGTACACTTGACTTCGGTGGTTCGTAGGAAGATCACCTGCATCTAGTGGAGTTCTCCTATAATAACAGTTTTTATGCCAGTATCCAGATGGCACCATTTGAGGTACTGTTTGACAGGAAGTACAGATCATCTTTAGCCTGGGATAATATAGGCGAGAGGAAGATGCTTGGTCCAGAAATGGTTACTCAGACTATTGAGGTGGTCAGACAAGTTAGAGATCATCTTCGAGTTGTACAGGGTCAGCGCCATTGGGCCGATTCTCATCGGTGCCCACTTGAGTTTTTTTTATCGACGACCATGTATTCCTTAGGATCTCATTACTCGTGGCATCATTCGATTTGGCGTACGGGAAAAGCTTATTCCTAGGTATATATGGTCGTTTAATATTCTCAAGCGAGTAGGAGATGTGTACTATCGTCTCGCTTTTCTGTCATTATTACGTGAGGTACATGACGTATTCCATGTATCTCAATTGTGACAGTATATCTCGAATCCAAGCCATATCCTTGATCATTCAGAATTGGTTGTTGGTACCAACCTTTCGTATGAGGAAAGGCCCATATCTATATTGGACCGAAGGGAGAAGATACTCAAGAACAAGACTATTAGTTTAGTCCATTTTGCTTAGGGTCATCACTTTTTGGGTGAATCAACTTGAGAATGTGAGGATGATATCCGATCACGATATCTACACCTGTTTGACTCGTAAGTTATAATGTCTTTCTTATGCCTTATGCTTTTAAATCCTTGTTGCATGAATGATTGCTTGATTAACTGCTAGTCGTAGACTGCCTGTAGTTAGTATAGCCTGTCCCGACACCTCTAGCCTCTTCATAAAATTTTGAGGATGAAATTCTTTTAAGGTGGGTAGAGTTGTCACCCGTTTTCCGTTATACATTTTTCAGTATGCGTGTACGGATTTCTGACATTGTCAGGTGACCCGTATTTTGACTTGTCTTGTTTAGCCTAGTCTTGGTTTAATTTGCCCTTGGCTTGGCTTGGTTTGGTTTGGGTTGGTTTGAGACGGAGGAATGGTATAAAAATCAATCCTCTCTCTCCTCCATTATCACCATTTACTTTTCATCTTCTTCTTCTTCATTTACTCCTCCCACCTACCAAGCCCTAGGTAAATGCAACTTGCTTTATGATGGATCTTAAGTTTATTGTTTCATTCTCTTCCTTGCTTGATTCTAAGCCATTTTAGGACTTGACATTTTTGGTTTTCATGGATAAATGTTTGTAAATCTAAGTTTTAAGACTTTTCTTATTTTCTTGGTTTTGATCTCTTAAAGTTTGTATTTCTGAAATCTAATGGTTCCATGTTTGGGAAATTTTATTCTACCCAATTTTGGCTTTTGAACCGCTTGATTTCGACTTTGTATAAAGAAGTTATGGCATTTTTCGTGTTCATGAGTTCCCCACACCTTCGGTACGGTCGGGACTATAAACAGTGCCGTGTACCTGCATGCCATGCCTCTGTGCCCTGCGTGTCGTGTACCCGTGCGCTACGCGTCTGCGAGATTTTCTACCGTACACCTACGTGTCGTACCTCAGCGCCCTGTGCGCCGTGCACCAGCGTGCTACACGATTCGTACACCACATGCCTGTACAATTTTCTGCTGCACGCCTGCGTGCCGTGCCTCTGCGCCCTGCACGTAGTGCACCCGCGTGCTGCATGTTTTGCGTATCGTACGCTTGTGCAATTTTCTACCGCTCGCCTGCGCGCCGTACCTCTGCGCCCTGCGTGATGTGCACCTGCGTGCTGCACGTTTCATGTGCCACGGGCCTGCACAATTTTCTACCGTACGGCTGCGTGCCGTGGTCTCGCACCCCACGCACTGTAGGCAGTTTTACCCGTACGCGCTGCCCCCGCACGCGAATAGCTGATTTTGCCTGTTTAAGCTGTTTTGTTGCTAGAATCTTGTAAAACTCAAGACATGAAAGTTGTAGTTCTGCATCTTGGCTTCAAGAATCTTCTTGTTTTACCTTAACTTGAGTTCATATGTGACCGATAGTTTCAATCACAGTTCTTGATCTTCTATGCATGTTTTCCGTACTTGGCCTAAATTGTGATGCCCGTTTGGTAATCTTGAGCTAGTAACTTGAACTTGAATATGAGAACATGATCCTATCTTGATAATCTTGATAGCGGCCCGTCGAGGCGCACTCTTAACAAGTACTCTTGACATGACAAGTAAATCTGACATGACATGTGTAATCTTGATTGTTGTTGCAACAACTATCCCTGACTTGCTAAGTGTAACTCTTGTCTTGACTCCGTGGTTGATTTTTCTGATTATGCCTGTACAAGCTACATGTCTTGTCTTGAATCATATCTAGGACATGGATTCCTGGTTACCACGGTCAGGGATTCATAATAAATCTGACTTAGTTAACGACTAGATTGATCAAGTAGTTCATATAGAGAGATTTTTCAGTTACAGGTGATCCCGTTATCCCGGCCACAACTGTGGACTTGTAGCCTACCGTCGAGTAGGGCGTATTTCCAGCACATGTCATGTGTTGCACTCTAAGTCACCTAATAATTCTCTAATTCTTGATAAACTTTGTTACCTCGCCTGGATAACCTGGATAGTCTGTAGGGCTTGTTACTACAGGAATATCTCAACTACATCTTGTTAGTAACTAGGCCTGTGACAACACTAGTTAGCTAATGATAGCAAGCCATCGGACTTGATTGGCCGTGCCGATGATTGTCTCATGATTAACATGGGAATTTATTCTACCTCTTGTCTTCTTAATGCAAGCTAGTATGATTCTTTAAAGCATGTCTTTATGTTATTTAATTATGTTCATTCATCAGTTCTTCTATTCATTTATGCTGGTTTAGTTCCTAAGTGGAGCCTCCCTTGTGGCGTGCTCTTTCTGGGGTCTGACCGAGTGGTTTTATATGGCTAGATTTCGGGAGTAGCACCGAGGATCTACCTGCATTCCAACCAGATGGTGAACACTAGGCGTAACCCTGGCAACGAGTGGATCTCTCATTTTGCTCTCCCACTCTAATGTAACTTATTCTTTTGAGGCGTTTAGCCACAGAGAAAGTGTTAGCTCGTATTGAAACTTAATTTTTGTCTGCCTAAGGGCTGTTACATGATTGGCAAATCCTAGGGTTGATTATCTATGACTTAACTCTTACTAGTCTTCGTATTTTGTATGACTAGCTTTATGATCATCTGAATATGTAATGTTTGGAATGCCTTACTGTGTATGTCTGATGATCTAACATCTTGTAATAATTATTTGCTTGCTTGAGATTGAGACACTAGGCTTGTTTTTGACCATAAGAGACTGTTGGCTCCTCATGCACTATATAGCCTTGACCGTATTGCGAGGTGGGTTGCACTTCAATGTATGTAGCTGGCTGT
>JANAVB010026799.1:26644365-26709365 GCA_029216955.1 Iris pallida
GCATGTTAGGAGACTTGGCAGTTAGTAGAGGTACATGGTCGTGGATACGATTTATTAGGTGCATAGGGTGGGGAGAACATTTTCTTATCGTATGGACTACTATTACACTTCCTTTCATTACTGGAAGCTCCGTTGGAGATACGGTCTTACTTACCCCCTTTATCATGTACTTGCTGGCCTCTAATGTTCGTGGAATGTCATGCTTTGAGGCCTCTGGTGCCCAAAGTGGAGACTATGCCGATCCCATATAGCCAGAGGGCCCATGCATAGAAGGTTTGTTCTTAACGGCATGAACACAGTAGAATGGTTAGGTGACCTTAGTCGATGTCATGTCACCCCATGTTCCAATAGTTGTATGGGTCAATGTCACATTACAGAATAATGTGCTACATCTTGTCCTTGTTTGGTTGTAGGTATAGTCCACAATTTTGTTGATGGGATACTGGGCCTTGTTATGATTTCGACTATTTACTTTTACTTGTGACTTGTGACTTGTGACATATTTTATATTCAGTTTATACGACATGTTCTTCTTGTATCTTGTTACATCCCTCTGAGGACCTGGTGATTTCTCCAGGTGTGTGCTCTTATGACTCTTTGTAGGTGCTCTAGCCAAGATCGTAGTCTTCTCTTTCCTATCAAGGAGGATTGCTCTTGGATCGTCCTTTGTCACTCTTATAAATTCTTTTCATGTATTTTTCTTCTCATTTAAATGGTTGGTATTAGATTTGTCTTCACCCAACGTTTTGTACAAAATGACAAGTCAAAGTTGATTTATGATATATTTATTTGTGGATGAGATTAGTTGTCATGGTTTACGGCATTTACAGCTTACGTATATTTATTATACGGCTGGCATGTCTACGTACCTAGTACTTCGTATTTTGGGACCGGAGTGTTACATATTTTTGTGGTGGCCCATGCAGGTCGAGATAACCGTTTCGGTTATGTTACTGTACCGAACGGACCTGCATATAGGATTAGAATCTAGGTATCACATCCACATATTGACCTCCTCTATTGATTCCAATTTCGAACTCTCGTTTAACTGCCTTGATTTTCTTCTGCTTGATTCCTTTTCTAGTACGAATCTTATCCTTCTTTCGTTCTTAACAGGGGTTAGGAAGATGACACATGCTAGGTATATATTTTTATTTGTTTAATCATACTATTAGTTGACTCTTATAAGTTGGGTAGTATGTCTCACGACCTATCACCCCGTTGTCCTTATTACATATCAATGAAGTATAATTGAATGACACTAGACTATAGAGTCCAAAAGTCTCTAACCTATTGGTCGACAAAGACCATAACAAGAAGACAGTAGGACAATGGTAGAAGGACGAACACTGGACGAGTCTTCGATTTTGACGAACTTGAACTACTTGTGTTTTCTTTCATCATTCACTTGCGTACTTATATTTTTGGAATACCTTGACTAATGCTGCTATTACTGCCTAGTTTTGTAAGCTTATTCTTTACCAAGCTTATTCAGGACATATGTTTATTGGGGACCCCCACTAGTATATTGTCTAATTAGAATCAGTGTATTATGGTCTGATCAACCTTACTGCACTTGGTTCGCTCTTCATGTGATAATTCTACGTGGATTGAGATATAGCTGACAAATATACTTGCCCTCTAGGACCTCATCCGCAACTGCCTTGACAACCCTCCTTGAGTTATTCAATCGCCTTTCGAACCTCGTATCGCATTTGATCCCCTCTCCCTTGAACTCTTTATTATTTTACGCCTTTACTTATCTCGGGAAAACAAATGCCCGTCTTTTGGACACAAAATGTCCCCTTTGTTCGCCATACAACCTATGGCCATGAAAGCTATATATACACAATCATTTTTCATCCATTCAAATCGGAGAATGATCTTCAAACTTGATTCATATCTAACATATCGCGTTATTTATTACATCTTGTATTATTCTTTTACAATCAAAATTCGAGGTACAATATCACGACTTGAAATTTTTCTAACCTCATTAATCCTAGAACCGTGTCTTAGTTTCTGGAGTGAATAGATTGTAAGCCCTTCTAATTTTTAGATTTACTAGGATTATTGATCGATTAGGATAAATTGGTTCCCTAGGATGATAAATCGATGCCTCATAGACACCCACTTTCTATTTAGATTATTTGATGTCCTCTACCATGACATTGATATTCGGAGTACAATACTAGTGGTTAACTACCAACAAAATTTATACGCAAGACCTAGACGAGCCCACCTCTATGTAAGCATATCATGTCCACTCAAATACGTCCTCTTGTACTCTATTTTTACGATACGACTTTTAGGTCAAAATGGCTAAACTAAAGCACTTACCGTAATATCGATGTACTTTTCGACCTCAATTAGAGACTCAACCTCGACTCAAACCTTTCGATCCAATATATGGTTGTGATCTACTCGAATCCCACTACGCACATGCCACTAGTGTGCCCCTCAATTGAGTCCTCTTGTGCTACTTATACACAAAAGTCACAAAAGGCACATTTTTGGACTTAAGTAACCTCGTTAACCAACCCGATTAGAAATTAGCTCAACCACTTGAGTTGGAACCTGTTCTAGGTTAGTCAAACCAAATAGGAACGATTCAGATTGATTTTATAGAATCTTGTCCAGCCAATATAGATACCAAGATTCATTCAATCAAAGATTGATGTTTTGATCAACCCAGCCTTATTACCAGCTAGAATAACTCGGAGCTGGTCGATTAGCCATTTTGTAGAACCTCAGCAACAACATAGACCAATCACATAGAGCATTGTCCTAGATACGCCATTTATTGTTAAGATACTAGTTGTCCGGCTTAATATAGTTTTCCATCATTTCCCAAAAAAATACTTGGACTTATTAGTTAGCAGTAATATCGCAAAGTACTACCTTTGGCGCCATTAGTGGTGTTATAGCCGTAAACGAGTAAGCTTGTTATGAGCAAGAAACTAGGGATTTAGTCACCCAAGATATTTCTTGACGAACTAAAGAAGTTGTTGTCGTCGACTATAATCTTGCATAGGCCGTAAGAAGAGTTAAAGATGCTACCCTCGGTTCGTGTGTCATTATTAAAACTCGTGAATTTGGGAATACAAGAATGACATATACTAACACTTCTTCCAATTGTTCAAAATCATGGCACGAGCTCCATACGAGACTTTTCTTCGTATTATATTTCGTTTCTAGTTTATAGTGCGGTTATTCCAACAATCAAGGTATAAGGATCACGACCGTGATTCTTCAAATTCCATTCTTCTTAGAATCATGTTTTAGTTTAACTTCGAGAATGGAAGCTTCCGTAGCATATAAGATTGTAAGCCTCTCCAAGAATTAGCAATGATTGGATAGATTGGTTCCAATTGAACTAATGAAAATAGTCGTTCATCACGTCCACTCCTATCCGTATTAATTGATACCCTCCATACTGACTTTGATATTTAAAGCACAATACTAGTCTTTTCCTTCCAACAAATTCCAAACTCATGAACTAGACCAGTCAAGCTACACACGTGGCATACATGTCCCACACAAACGTACCTTCATGTACTCTATTTCAATTACACCACATGAATAACACAATTTTCCTTAGAATAAACTATGACCATTTTTGTTCCAATTGATCTTAACCCTACAACCTCGACCCACTTTCCTTAAACAAACTGAATACCCATAATCCATACAAGGCACATCATACTTATGACGTATGCATCCCCCGAGCAAGCACATGATGCCTACACAGCACCAACCCGCACACACGTAGACACTATGACTTAAAGATCCTGAACATTTACTTAATCAAATTCTATAGCAAGGTTTCCTTCACTTATTATAGACTCTCACCTCTTGGCAACAAATTTTTCTTATCCTAAGCTCTTCAACCTCGCCTCTCAGTAACCCATGTTAGGCGAAGAGGGAAATTCCTTGAACCGACATATTTTAGTTATAATCGAACAAGGGATGCCTACTTATCTTTTTGAAGCATGGTCGATAGGAACGATGTAAGACTAAAATAATCCGCATATAGAAGTTATTGACCAAGAACGCCATGACAATATCTAGACTCACTTAAAATCTGTGACTGCGTCAGAGGTGTCCAAAATTCTCATGCCCTTCCTTAGAAGTTTTCCTTCTCAGAAGTTTGGTAACAACGATTCTCACGGTCGGCCGATTTTTATATGTTGGGTAGAGTCTTGAAGGAAGAGTACCCATCTTATAGAAAATGACATCATATTGGGTTCCTATTATAACCATCTCCTCCATTGTTTTGAGAACCGAGTTACGATTTGACGTACCTGCCCTCCCTTGTATTAAATCTCGTTATTTTTATATTTTTATATATATTAAGTTTATTTTTAATTTCGAGTACGAAATTTTTATAAGTTGGGTAGGCTGTAAAACCCATATTTTTTAAATAAAAAGTTATTATTATATTATTATATAATGTTTACAGCATTTTTAAGTTATTTAAATTAAATTTATTTTTATACTGGAATTTTATTTTAGCACGTTTAATGCCACGCTATGTGTATACATAAATAAGTTTCTACAAGTGTATGTACTAAATATTCAGAAAAATATTTTTACTACTTTTGAAAATTTTTAAGAAACTTTTATTTTAATTTTTACGGTATTATTTTATAATTTTAAATATATTTTATTTAATTAATGATTCTTGCTAATAGTTTCAGTCAAATGGCTACATTATAAGTAGCTAGTATGTATAATTTGTACGTAATATTTATTAAATGTTTTTAGAAGTATTTTTGGGATTTTAAGTTTTTATATATATAAATTTATTTAGAATGTATTATTTTAGAAGATATATAATTTATATGCCATATGACTTTTAGTTTGTTTAAAAAAAGTTTATTTAGATTTTTTCTTTATAAAGAAGAGAAAAGAAAAGAAAAAGGGTTTAAAAAAAACAAAGAGGAAAGAAACAGATTACTGTTCCCAAAGGGGAACAGTAACCAAAACTTTCCGAGCTCCGCTCAGTATATGTCTTCCACGACACCCCTATATATACGACTGCAAAAAAAAGGAACCCTAGCACGTGTGCGTCGACCCCGGCCCCATGCCGTGCGCCCAATGTGTCGTTGCCGGCCGGTGGCAGGGCCGGCCAGGCCGAGGACAGCCGCTGAAGCGCAACCCCGCACGGGGAACAGCAGCGAGGCCGCACCTATTCGCGACGCAATTTCTATCACCTCGGTGGTCCCTTTTGCGTGCCATCTTCGCAGGTATACTCACAACTAGACCGACTCCATCTTCCTTCAATTAGATTGTTCTCTTACACGATGGGTGCGATGAGAAACTAGTTCCAAAATCAAGAAAAAAAATTTGATTTCTAGACATTAGAAACTGTCCAACCGGCCCTACTTTGACGTCTGATTACTGTCAAACCAGAGACCGAACTTGAAATCCACTTCAACGGCCTCAGAGACAACCTATACAACTACAACGCCCTATTTTTAGTTTTTATTTTGGCTTATATATTCTGTTTTAAATTAGTTCCAAATTTAAGAAAAATCTATTTTTTAAAACATTAAAAAACCCCGATATGACATGCGTTCGGACAAACCGGACAACGTGGTCGCGAACTGAAAGCATCGAAAGGTGCGTATCGACTTCACGGACATGCGAGATTCGACCGAACTCGATTTTGTTGTGTGTGTGCGACGAATTCGAGGTGTATCCGTCAAAAACCATCGTATCGATAATTTTGTAAAATTTTCAATTACTTTGTGCACACTCCTCACATCGAGTTAAAACTTGCGCCAATAGGACCATGTCATTTTTTTCATTCTGTGAGCCAATTTTGGTCTAATTCTGAGATGGTCGACCGGAATGCTATTTTGGCAGGCCAGCGACCCGATCTAGCAGACGAATTTGTGCACGACCCACCGAAATCCAGCTCTAGACATACCATTGGGCTCGTGTCGTCAAACCCAGCCCATAGACATATAGTTTGATGACTTTAGAGACCGTAGGTACTGGCACGCTTTTCGGTGTAAAGCGGGTCCAACGGTGGATATCGTTTTGACCGAAATTACGATTTTGCTCCTGTGTCCAGACTTGGACTTTTGGGTCAGCATTTTTAGAAATATCTTTTATACCAGAAACGTTCGTGATGTTTATTTCAGCATCCGAGGACGTTTGAGGAAGTTTGCTTTCTTTGTTTTATTGATCTGCCAATTCGAGCTGCAGGATACAATCATTTGCACACCACCTCAGGCAAGATACCTTGCCATGTTTACTGCTTATAAATATTATATCTTATTTTTAGTTATTCCATGTTTACCTTTAGTTCTTCCAGTTGCATCTTTGTCATTGTCCAGATTTACTTACTTGCTTTCAGTTATACATGATGCACATGCTACTAATATTTTCTTTCGTATTTTTAAATTGCATATGGACCTAGAGTTAAGGGACTGCCTTGTTAGTATGTATGTCATAAACCTTGACACAGTTGTACCACGAGATATACGTGAGATATGGTTATATAGAGGTACTTGCGTGTTGGTTGATCACCCGTGCGCATGCGTTAAGTCTAACTGCTAATAGAGGCATGTTATGAGACTTGGCAGTTAGTAGATGTACATGGTCGTGGATACGACTTAATAGGCGCATAGGGTGGCGAGAACATTTGCTTATCGTATGGGCTACTATTACACCTTCTTTTATTACCGGAAGCTCCGTTGGAGATATGGTCTTGCTTACCCCCTTTATCATGTACTTGTTGGCCTCTGATGTTCGTGGAGTATCATGCTTTGAGGCCTCTGGTGCCCAAAGTGGGGACTACGCCAATCCCATACAGCCAGAGGAACCATGCGTAGAAGGTTTCTTCTTAACTTCATTAACACAGTAGAATAGTTAGGTGACCTTAATCGATGTCATGTCAACCCTGTTCCAATAGTTGCATGGGCCAGTGTCACATTACGAAATAGTGTGCTACCTCTTGTCCTTGTTTGGTTGTAGGTGTAGTCCACTGTTTCTTTGATGGGATACTGGGCCTTGTTATGATTTGGACCATTACTTTTACTTGTGACTTGTGACCTATTTTATTTTCAGTTTATACAGCATGTTCTTCTTGTATCTTATTACGTCCCTCTGAGGACCTGGTGATTTCTCTAGATGTGTGCTCTTATAAGTCTTCGTAGGTGCTCTATCCAAGATCGTAGTTGTCTTTCCTATCAAGGAGGATTGCTTTTGGATCGTCCTCTGTCACTCTTATAAATTCTTTCCATGTATTTTTTTCTCATTTAAATGGTTGGTAGTGGATTTGTCTCTGCCCAATGTTTTGTACAAAATGACAATTCAAAGTTGCTTTATGATATATTTATTTGTGGATGAGATTAATTGTCATGGTTTATTGCATTTTACAACTTACGTATATTTATTATACGGTTGGCATGTCTACGTACCTAGTCCTACATATTTTGGGACTACGACGTTATATATATATATATATATATATATATATATATATATATATATATATATATATAAGTGAACTACATGCCTATTTGAACCAAACTCAAACCCAAATCCAAATAGACATGTAGTTCACTTATATATATATATATATATATATATATATATATATATATATATATATATATATATATATAAAAATATATATATATAAATATATATATATATATAATATATATATATATATATATATATATATATATATATATATATATATATATATGTGGATGTATTTAATTAAACTACATGCCTTTTGTATTTGGGTTTGAGTTTGGTTCAGATCAAGTTTGGGTAAATTTGGTCCAACCGAAATGCCTATAAGGTCAAAGATGCATAAAAATATTTATTTAAGCCAAATATATGGTTTAAGCCACAACTTAACTTGTTTTGATATATGTGACATAAATATGGTTGTGCCATTCCTACCATGGCTAATATGCCAGTCATTGCAAATGACTACCCTAGCAATGCCATATTTCTTTGTAGATATGCATGACAAATCGTAATCCTGGCTAAGGCTATTTATATAATAAAAATATAATTTAAAAACACTAATTTAAAAAAAATAAAAAAAATTATATATATATATATATATATATATATATATATATATATATATATATATATATATATATATAATGTTGAGTAATGTTGAGGGGTGAGGATTTCAAAGGAGACCACATATTGGGACACATGGAGTACAGTTCTATCAGTCGCCAGCAGCCTAGAGCACCAACACCTAGTCCGGCCTTCGCGATGACTGTAGAGGAGACAGAGATAGCTGGAGAGGTTATTTCAGGTAATACACTAGTATCCTCTTTACCAACAGTAGCTTTATTTGACACGTGAGACACACTCCTTCCTAACAACAAGTTTTGTAGCGACCCATAGCGTAGCGACTATACCCTTCACTACAAGAAATCCGGGTTTCCGTGACAAGTAATCTGTGACAAGTTTACAATTTGTCACTGAAAGGGATATTTTTTGTGACAAATAATTTTTGTTGTCACTCATAATTTGATTCTGTGACAACGGTTGTTTTCCGTCACACAGTTAAATCATTTAGTGACCATGTGTTTATTGGTCGTCACTTAATGTTGTCTCTGAAATAAAATTTAGATTTTAAACCTTATGTCAAAGACAAGTTATCTATGATAAGTGAAATACTTGTCACTTAAAGTTTTGTTATAGTTACAAGAAAATATTATTGTCGCATAAAAGTATTAGCCACAAGATTAAAATTTTATTCTTGTCACTTAAACACATTTTCTTTAGTTACTAAATAATTGTACGTCACACAAAATTATTAGTGACAAAGAAGAAATTTATTTCTTGTAACAAAAACTTAAAATAATTTAAAAAAAAAGTTAAATAGATAAAGTATTCTGATTTTGATATTATTTAGACATTAATATTTAAATTCCAACCGAATTTGACTATGCCAAAAATATTCATATCAAAATCCTAATTATAATCCGAGTGTATGTAAAAAACAATTCCATCAAATACTAATATTCATCTAATCATAATTATATTCCTAATTATAATCCTAATTATATATAATTTTGCTGTATTTAAATTACAATCAGATTTAGAATCCTCTTACTATCCTATATATGGATACTTAAATATTAAGAAATACAATTACCTGCATCCTCCTTTCCCACGGAACCTAACAATTCCCTCCTTTTTCTCCACGAAAAATCATAAACCCTAGCAATTCCCGCCACCCCCTTCTTTTCTCCACAAACTGTTCCCTCCCACCGCTGCATATTCCTTCCGCCGCCCCCCTCTCCCCGATCTCCACGAACTGCTACGAAATTTCCCTCCCACCACTGCATATTCTTCCCGCTGCCCCCCCTCTCCCCGATCTCCACGAACTATTACAAAAATTTTCTCCCACAGCTGCATATTCCCCCTGCCCCCCCTCTCCCCGACCCCTCTTTTTTCGGTGAAGGAAACCTCTAAAAAACTCTCTCCCCCTAAAAGAATCAGTTGAAGAAGAGGTATGGGCCGGTTCTGCTTCACTTCTATAATTTTTCTTTATCCTTGAATGATATTGAACCCTAATATTCTTCTACACTCAGGATCGACCTTCTCCATTTTCTATCCTACGGTTGCATCATCCCCCAAACGAACCCAGAAGCTGCTCGGGAGGGCAGATAGCCATTGCCATCATCGTAAAATTCCTAAGGTACGTGTGTCTGAAATTTACTATTGATATCCTAGTTACTTGATCATGGGAACAGTAAAAATATATGTTTCTGTATCTTGCTTTACTGTGCGTATTTTGTCAAAAGAAGTTTTTTCCTATTTTATTTCTGGAGAAGATGGGCAGTTGTGTTCCTCTTTTTCTGTGGGAATAACAACAATCATCTTCCTCCTACTCGGCCATTGTTGTGATGTATCCAATAAAGATTTTGGTATATTTGGTGTAATATACATTCTTGTATAATATAGTTTCGATCTAGTTTTAAGGCCATTTTCATGTTCACATTCATCAGCGTCTTGTAAAGTAATATAGTATATTTGGTGTAATATACATTCTTGTATAATATAGTTTGGGTCTAGTTTTTAAGGCCAAAATTGGACTAATTGTTAAAGTATCAATGTTGAGCTTTAAAACATATACATATAATTCTTGTTTGTAAAATATACAAATTATTGATCACAAAATATGCATATAATTGAGAGTATTTACATAATTTCATAATTCTTGTTCGATTTTCGATTTGTCGAAATTGTGACATAAAACTGATTTTTTGTTTTATATTTTAAAAACTGAAACCGAATCGAATTTTTTAAAATTCGAACCTCTCTTATTTGATTGTTAGGAGTAGTGATTATTATTGAAAAAGTTTAGAGTTCGAGCTCAAAACTCGCAAAAGAAATAAAAAATATAAAAAATGGATTTTTTTTGGGAAATTTCTCAGATTAACTGTTTCTTTGTCACCAGCCAAATCCTGCACATATTTAACCAAAACTGTCCTAGCTCTCTAGTCTAATGGTATTAGAACGGATACCCGGAGGAGCCGACAAGATCCGAAACCCGCTTTACACCCCCCAACCCTACTACCCACCCCAACCCCCCACCCTAATCGTGTGTGTGTGTGCAGGATTAAAAAAACCAAAACCAAAATTGTCCTTTTGATGTTGGGGGAGCCAACATTTGGCACGCTTTAGGCATTTCTTCTAGAAATATTGAAACTCTTGACCTAGTACTTTTCCATTATTATCAAATATCACAATTGTTGGATTTTCTAAACTTTAGCAAAAATAATGTTCTTTCTTAGGCGGATTTTCTAAACTTTTCCATTAATTATTACAATTTTGTACACAAATTAGACAAAGCGGTCCTAGAAGAAAGGGGTATTACCTACAGTTTAACCTAGGTAATATCAGAATAGGAGGTCAACAAATTAGACAAAACGGTCGTAGAAGAAGGAACTATAAAGCAAATTTTGCTAAAGCAAATGCAGAATCCTTCTGACAAAGAAGGGACTATAATGCAAAATTGATACTAACCCGGGTGCACGAGGTGGAACACTTAGAAGCCGTAAATAAGGTGATAAGATTTGGAAGAAGTCTTTATATGCGGAAACAAGAAACAACTAGTACTGGAAGGAACCATGAAAACAAGGTAACAATATAGTTAATAACAAAATACATTGCTTAGCAGTAGTTATGAGGTTATACCTGTTCTACATGCACATGATTAGGTTTATTGGAAACAAAGTATTCAAGGAAGGTTTTTCAGCTTTATATAAATAACTCTAATATATGATTAGCATTTCAGAAATATAGTGTCTTAAGTTGGTAATTGTTTACCGCCAAAAGGAGCAATATTATGCAGCTATTACTTGGCTAAAAATTCAAATATACAATTTGTCAATTGATTGCATCAACCAGAATAAAGGTCATATCAAAAAGATAAGAATTCATAAATAAATTAAGCTGATAAAGTAAAGTTACATATCTTCCAGTACCTTACTGAGGTTTACTTGCCACTCAAGCTACAACAGAAGGATTGGTTGTGACTTTACAGGGTAAAATATTTTCAGTATTATTTTTCATAATGTTTGATGCAACTTGTCTCCTATACGTATTCATAGTTGTTGGACAAATGGTGTTTTATCAATTGTCAGCAGATTCACATTATGTAGGACATTAGTGGGGGCAATTGATGCGGTTAGGCCAATATGTTATGTGTGTCAATTTGATCGCCATTATGACATTAAATTATGTTCAATATGAGAATGCTTGAACTGCACTCGTAGTAGTTTTCTAAATGAGTGATGTTTATCAAATCATCTCTTTAGAGGCAAACACATGTTCTATTTGTTAGTGGCAGACACATGATCTGTTTGGCTCGGACATGACCAATTTTGCATTTAGGACCCAATGAGAGCAACTTCGCTTGTTCAGGCCAATATGTTCCAATGCTAATTCAACCTTCGTATGACATGTAATTGTGTTCAATATGTAGAATGCTTGAACTTTAGTTGTAATTCCCTTCCTTTCTCCATATGCTACTTAGTAGTTGCAAAATTATCTTTGATATAGAGAAGTGGAGACTCCCCTTCTATATTCACCTCTTCTTTTCGTATGAATTATTTTATTTCCTCAAGGTATCACCAACGTTTCTTTGATTGATTATACATTTCTTCTCATTGATAGATATGCTTTTTGGTTAGCTTTTTACTACTGGAATTATGTTGATCCTTAAGTGTAAAAGAGTATATATCTCAGGCTTTCATAAAATAATTTTATGATGATTTCAACAACAAAAATGCGAGTATATATCTCAGGCATTCAAAATTATTTGATGATGATTTCAACAACAAAAATGCTATCATAACATTATAATAATTTTAGAGGAAAATTTGTTAAACAAATTGAATCTACTAAAGAAATGTTTTTGTTACATGTAAACCCTCAATACAGGTTACTTGATGATCTTTGTGAAAATAATCAAATATCTCTCGAAAATCAGTTTTTAGATATATTGTAAATAAAGAGGACAAACAGTGATATTGCACATTAAAGAATAATGTCGTAGAATGCAACAAACGTTCAAGCACGTAGTTGAAATCAGGAGCGCAATAACACCTTTGAAAAGTCAAAAAATAAGCTTCCTAACCCAAGTAAAATCAAGGGAAAACTAATATTAGTAATTTATTTGGTTCCAAGATTCATAGCTTAATGTGCCCTTTCTAGTTTGCACTGTATTACCATAAGTCAAACTGCAAATATGAATATGACAATGCAAAATATGAATATGAAAATGCAAATATGAATATGACAATGCAAACTGCAAATATGAATATGACAATGCAAAAATTTATAAATTTATATTTCTTAGTATTTAACATATCTCTCCATTAATTATTTCAGTCTTTTATGAGATCAACTTTGATGCAACACTTGGCCTTTTTTGATGTTTGTGATTTATATTTGTCTTTTATTATGAAAATACAGAGAAACGATGATGAACAGAGAGTGGATAAAAAGTAGCAACAGAGTGAGTGCTGAATATAGAGAAGGGATTGATGCATTTATCAGTTTAGCATCTAGTCAGGAGGGAGTTAATGGAAGAATAGGTGTCCTTGTAATAAATGTAGGAACACCGAATTCAAACCTACAGTTGAAGTTAGGTTGCACTTGTTAAAAAATGGATTTAATAAGAGTTACAACATAGATTCTTCATGGAGAAAAATTAAGGGACACAACTGAAACTTCCAATGTTAACTGTGACGAGCATTTGAATGATGAAGTCCAAGTGGATGATGTTGATGACTTACTTGGGCTAGTTCATGATGCTTATGCCTTTGAGAATCTGAATTCTTCTCAAACACATGAAGAATCATTTGGTGAAACCCCAAATGATGAGGCTAGTAAGTTTTACAAGCTACTAAAAGATGCTATTATGGAACTTTATCCGAACTCTAAAGTCTCCAAACTGTCTTTTATTGTGAAATTTCTAAACTTAAAGACTCTTCACAATTTGACAGACAATGCAGCAGATGCTATGTTAGAGTTTTACAAGGAGATTCTTCCTGGTAATGCTTTGGTTCCGAATTGTTATTATGAGGCTCGCATCATCATTCGAATTGTTATTACAAGGAGATTACTTCGTCATAAGCGTAAAATCCCTTATAATATTTTACGTTATTTTCACTTCAAGGGAGATTGCAGAAGTTGTTTATGTCAAAAAATATTGCAAAGGACATGAGATGGCATGATCAGAGGCGAGTTGATGATGGGATATTAAGACATCCAGCAGATTCTGTGGCTTGGAAATCATTTGATGAGCAGCACAAGTCTTTTTCTAAAGATCCAAGGAACGTACGACCTTTAGCAAGTGATGGCTTTAACCCTTATGGGAATATGAGCACTTCATATAGCATTTGGCCAGTTGTACTAGTGCCATATAACTTACCTCCTTGGTTATGCATGAACAACCTTACTTCATGATGACACTTCTTATTCCGGGACGTAAATGTCCTGAAAATGACATTGACGTGTACTTACAACCTTTGATCAAAGAGTTACTTGAGCTTTGGGAGGTTGGGGTTCATACATATGATGCATATTCAACAAAATTTTCAATTACATGCTGTATTATGGACCATTAATGATTTTCCAGCATATGGTAACTTATCTGGATGGGTGACTAAAGGAAAACTAGCTTGTCCATGTTGTCATAAAGACACCAACTCTTTCAATCAGAAGCAAGCTGTGTTACATGGGCCACCGTCGTTTCTTGCCAATTAATCATCCTTGGAGACGTAATAGGCGCTCATTCAATGGAGAAATTGAGGATCGACTTGCACCTCAAATGTTAACAGGGATGGAGTATTAGATCAATTATGCTTCTTTGAAGGCGTTATATTTGGTAAAGGTCGAAAAAGGAAGCACACTGATTCTAATGTCTACAATTGGAGAAAGAAGAGCATTTTTTCCACCTTCCTTATTGGAAAACTCTTAAATTGCGTCATAATCTAGACGTTATGCATATTGAACGTAATGTTTCAGATAATGTGCTTGGAACTATAATGAACATGGCAGGAAAGACAAAAGACACAATTAAGAGCCGTTATGATTTAGTGGACATGGGTATTAGAGAAGCTCTCCATCCTCGTATTGAAGGTAATAAGATAATATTGCCTGCAGCTTGCTATGTCTTGCCTCCAAGTACAAAGATTAAATTTTGTAACTTTTTGGCAACCATAAGAGTTCCTGATGGTTTCTCGTCAAACATATCAAGATGTATCAATGTTAGTGGGAAGAAAATTCATGGTTTGAAGTGTCATGACCACCATATATTTTTTCAGCGAATACTTCCACTTGCTATCAGGGGGTTACTGCCAAAAGTGGTATGTGAGCCATTGATTGAGCTAAGTAACTTTTTTAAGAACTTATGTTCGAAGTCATTAGGACTTGTTGATCTGGAGCAACTTGAAGAGCAGATTCCTATAACACTATGCAAGTTGGAAACAATATATCCACCGGCCTTTTTTGACGTGATGATCCACTTGCCAATCCATTTGGCAACTGAAGCTAAAATTGTTGGACCTGTGCCTTATAGATGGATGTATCCAATTGAAAGGCAACCCTTGTAGATATTATATCATTTTTAAATTTTATTGGTTTTTTTGAATTATAAATAATAAAAAATTATTTTGTATAGGTATCTACGTACACTTAAGAAATATGTCCGCAATAAAGCTCGTCCGGAAGGATCAATCGCTGAAGGATACATATTGGACGAGTGCTCTACATTTTGTGCAAGGTACCTTAATAGTATAGAGACAAAATTGAATATGGTACCAAGAAATGATGATGGTCGTGTCTCGAATCATGGGCTATCAGTTTTTGGAAATTTTGGTCGTCCAAAAGGAGCTTACATCTTGTACGAGTTAAGTTTTGAAGAATATGACCAAGCTCGTATGTTTGTGCTACAAAATTGTGATGAAGTTTGGCCTTTTATTGAGTAAGTTATTGAACAACTTTCTATTCTAGTTAACGGTCCAAGGATTTGGCAACTAAACAATTTGTTCATTTTCAGGGAGCATAAAACTGAAATTTCAATGAATACCTCAAGAAATGTATTGGAGAGGCATAACAAAGAGTTTCATATTTGGTTCTATCACCTTGTAAGTATATTATGTTATCAACTATATGTAGCAACCTTCTCTGAGTTGTAGCCATCTATTAATTCAACCACTTTTTATGCTAATAGGTATCAAAGCTACATGTAGATGAACATGTAACAGACGAGCTCCTTAGTTTAGCAACTGGCCCTTTAAGAATGACTCATCGATATACCACATATATTGTCAATGGTTTTCGATTTCATACGAAAGATCGTGCCACGGAGAGAACAAGTCAGAATAGTGGAGTTCTAGTGAAAGGAGATGATTCTTCCCCAGAAAAAGAGTATTATGGCGTCTTACAAGATGTTTTTGAACTATCTTATATAGGAGGCCGTAAAGTTTTTCTCTTTAGGTGTCATTAGTGGGATGTGGGACGACTTGGAAGAGGATATAAGATTGATAAATATGGCTACACAAGTGTCAATGTGCATGGGTCTTTAAACAGTAATGAGCCTTTTTTATTAGCCTCACAAGCTGAACAAGTCTTTTACATCAAAGACAATGTTGCTAATGACTGGCTTGTTGTGGTTAAAACCACTCCTCGTGATCTTACAATATGCCATCGTCACTTGAGAAGGAAGGAAATTCAACTGATAATGATGATTCATCAGAAGAAGAAGATGCTTACCAACAACAAGAATTTGAGCAAAACGTGTATCCTACTGAACCTGAAGACATAAATCTTATCCTTTCTAGAGATGATGTTGAGCCTGAAAGTTTTCATGTCAATATAGAGTCGAATGCCTCTATAAGGTATGGATCCGAGGAGTTCATTGATGACAATTTAGAGGATCACCTTGATGATGATGGATTTGATAGTGATTTTGATGACGTGTTTAACTCTGACGAGTAATTTTGTTATTTATTATGATGTTCAGAATTCCAGTTATTTATTTTGTTATCTATGAGTAATTTTTTTATTTATTATGATTTATAGGCTGTTATTTGTATTACATTAAAGATTTGGAGAGAATTTGAATGTGCATTTCCTATGATTGTCAAATATGCTCTTCATGTGTAAATATGCTCTTCATGTGTGTATGATCCAGTTCCCAATTTTTTACAATGGATATTATGCTGGTATCAGCATATTTATTCGAAAATGGCTATACAAGTGTAGAAATAGACATACAAACAAAGAGGAAAAATTGATGCAGTCACAGGTAGTGTATGGTCTAATAACTTGTTTAGTGTAAAATATCTGTAGAGAATTTAAAATGTAAAATCAATAGTTTAGTGTCTGTTCCAATAATTTGTTTGGTTCCAAAGAGGGAAAATTGATGCAGTCACAGGTAGTGTATGATGCAGTAACCTCAAGGTAAAAGTTTTTAATATCTGTAGAGAATTTAAAATGTAAAATCAATAAACTTTGTTCCTCATGTCACTTGGTACTCTTACAGTCAGTAAACTTTGTTCCTCTCTAAATATCTGAAAAAACTATCTGTTAACTTGTCCCTTCATCACTTATTGAGTGATAAAATAGAGCAACTTGTTTTCTACAGATTTTGGGCTTGCCCAACTGAGGACACTTAACTTTCAGGAATGTGTTCCAATCTACCTTACACTATATATACCTAGAACTAAATGGAAGTAGTTCATGCTTACTGAACTACTTCCAGGTACATAAACAATACCAGGAACTCTGTAGAGAATTAATTAGCATAAGGCCTTCAATACCAGGAACTTTGTTCCTCTTTAGATAAATGAAGGCCTAATTGTTTTAACGCTCAACAAAGCAAATGATACTGAATTGTTCATGAGAATTAATTTATCAATGCAAAGTAGATGCCTAATGTTTTAACGCGCAAAGAGAGAGAGAGAGGAGAGAGAGAGAGAGAGAGAGAGAGAGAGTAGAGAGAGAGAGAGAGAGAGAGAGAGAGAGAGAGAGAGAGGGAAGAGAGAGAGAGAGAGCGAGAGAGAGGGGGGGGGGGGGGAAGAGAGGAGAGAGAGAGAGAGAGAGAGAGAGAGAGAGAGAGGAGAGGAGAGAGGAGAGGAAATGAGAGAGAGAGAGAGAGGAGAAGAGAGAGAGAGAGAGGAGAGAGAGAGAAGAGAGAGAGAGAGAGAGAGGGGAGAGAGAGAGAGAGAGAAAAAGAGAGAGAGAGAGATAGAGGTTGTATATATATATATATATATAAAATATATATAATATATATATATATATATATATATATATATATATATATATATATATATAATTCAAACTGTAGAGAATTACATATCTGTAGATGAGACGTGTGAATTCAAACTTCCAGGAAACTTGTTTGTATAGCATCTTTTGAATTTTCTGCTTAAAGTCTCATCTTTTGATCTTTCTGATTTTCTGCTTAAAGTCTCATTTTGATCTGGGTTCCTTTTAATTCGTAAGATTTGGTAGAAATTTCAGATTGGTCAGTAGATGAATGTCCAACTGTATGTTGGAAACTTGTATGCATAAGGGTTTGATATTCCCTTTAATTCTCACTATGTATCCCGGCATTTCGTAACATTCGGAAGAATAATTTCATCTTCAATAGGTACACATTTTTTTCCAAATAATTGGACTCAGTTAAGGGGCCAGTTCACAAATGGGATCACTCCCTTGAACATAAACTACTACTGGTAGCAGTGATACAGTTGCCATTTAGAGATAACCTGACACGGGTATGGAAGAACTTAAATCCATAGCATAAGCAAATTTTCCAAAGCCTTCAAGTTTTTTTTGGGACATCCCTACAGTCACCATCAACTTTCCAGTAGATGGCAGGTTAGCCCCCATATGATGTCAATTTGTGGGTGGTAGAAATCATGGCTTGCAAAACTGGACAAGTCATGCAAGCTCCTGGGCCAGGTATACATACAACAGTTCTGTAAAGAGGAAAGAGTGGAGTTGCTTTTGTTTTTTTGTTTCTATTTTCATTTTTCTTCTCTCAGAAAGTGCTTAGTATGGTGATGTTTGATTATATATATTTATGTTGATTATACTTCACAGGTTTGGGTGCTCAGTGACTTGCAGTGTTATAGGGTATAAACAAAACTTGATACTTGAGTAATCCTCTATTATTTTCTTAATCCCAAAGTATAATGGGATACACTATTAGTTTAAAACTCACAGACATTTAAATTTGTGATTTTTTATGGATACTGGATGAAGGTAAACTCACAGACATTTGCTTATGTATGCCAATGGCAAGGAATCAAGTTATTTATTTATACATGAAACATGTTATAGACTTATAAACAAGAAATGCTACTAGTTTCTTGTACATTCCTATTGATAAGTCTTGGATTCACTTCTTTGGAGTCGGGATAAGTCAAGCATTCTCTTGTTCAAACATGTTTGTCCTATTCATATTCTGTTTGTTTAATTTTCTTTCTTTCCTTTTTGGTTGACAACGATATCTGGTGTTGTGGTGTATTTTGCTTTTTCATGTCATTCAACACTTGGAAAATATATATTAAGGTAAAACAACATATTTTGTTTAAGCCATCTTGTTCTAAGTCTCTAGTTTCTTTACTCTGGATAACAATAGTTATGCAGCAATACTGAGTTTACGTTAACTAGAATGTTAGTTGATTTAATTGCAAATACAAAACGTGTTATAATGTTATGATATTCATAATAAACATTCACAATAAGTTTATGTTATAATGTTATACAGCAATACTGAGTTTATGTAACTGATTTTCTATTGAACAAGGGAGAATGAAGCAAAAACAGAATGTTCTGATTGTGGTCATTAACTTGTGTTGGTTGTTTTGCCTACTTCATGTTTACTCTATTGCCTGAGGTCATGTACTTGTGTTGGCTGTGTGCTTCATGGTGGGATAATGTTCTTTAGAATTTTCATTCTTCTGGCAATTTGACGTACTTCAAAACTGTAGAGAATTAAAATTTCTACCAAATCTTACGAATTAAATATCTTCTAATGAGCTTTCTAATTTTTATCACTGCTGTTTGTATAGCATCACGAAGTGGAGAAGTACAAATGTATCGTCTGTAGGAGTGTCCTAGTATCAAGAAACTGACTCGTCACACTTTATTGCTGCTTAATTTTTTTTTAAACAGATAATGGTTCGTTGTCGAGGACATGGACGAGCTGCAGGAATTACACGTGGTGGACGAAATGGTATAAGAGTTATGAATTTCATAGTTCTTTTGTGACGTGATTTAAGATTTCTTTCTTCTAAGCATATAATTATTTTTTCAGAGGAATGCACATCTCCTTATCGTAACACAGAACCTACAAATATACATTCGCAAACACAACAAAGGAGAGACCTTGAGCCAAGCAATTATGAAAATAGAAGAGTTGAGGAACAATTAGTCCAAGATCCATTATTGCCAAACAGAGAACCCGAGCCAATACAAAGCCCTCATTCTAGTGCTGGTATTTAAGAAAGTACTTTTGAACTTTATATATATGTTTCAATATGCTAATTATTTTCATGTATTGATCTATACAGCATCCTGCGATAACGTCCGAAAAGCTGTAAGAGAAAAATACAAAGGTGTAACACCCAGTTTCTGAATGAGGGTAATTTTAAACTTTTGTGTTTTTAATCATTTAATAATGGTATTTAAATCATAATATGATTTTTGGTGATTTTATCATTTAAAAACTATTTTTAAGTCATGACCTATGATATTGGTGTTGCTAGCGTGACCTTAGAGACTGTTTGACCTAGAGCCTAACCATGTGAGTAGAGGTTCAATTTAGTGCATTTAGCCTAGAGGGTATTTTGGTCATTTCTGAATTTATTTGAGCTTATTGTGATTTATTAGAATTATTTGAAAATTATGGAAATTTATGTGATTTTTAATATTAATTAATTAGTTGCTATGTGGTATCTTGGTTCTAGACTAGATTGGGCCTAACCTAGAAGTGAGACTTAACCTATAGACTAAGTGGGACTTGTTAGTTTAATTCATGGTTAGAAAATTGGTAGATAATTGCTTTTGGGCTTATTACTTAGAATGAGGTGTTTTGAGAATAGGCCTTTAACTAGGAAGCCTAGAAACCTACCAAGAGAGGGAGGCCCATGGCCCAACTAACCAAAACCCTAACCTTAGAGTTTTGGCCAGCCAACATAGGGAATCCCAACCCTATATAATGTCTCTTCCATTAGTTGTAGCCTCCTTAAGAAAGTTTTCAAGTTTACAAGAAGGAGAGATATAGAAATCTTCCTCAAGCCCTAGTTTCTTCATTTTAATTCCTTTTCCACTCTAGTCTTTTGCATTAGTTCCTAATCCAGCTCTATTTCATGTCCATGGAGAGAAACCTCAACTTTGGAGCAATTTGGAGCATTGGGCTAGCAAGGAGGAATCCTCATTTTAGGAGTTTTCTTGAGGAAACAACCAATAGGTAACCCTATCTAAACTCATTAGATTTTTGATTTCTTTGCATATTAGCATAGTCCTAGGTGTCCCCTAGACGTAGGTATTGGATTTGTGTCGAGTCGTGTCCATTTCGTGTCCGTATCGGACACGTATCAGTTTGTACTGCTGTGTGTCTGTTAAAATGCCACAAAGGTTTTAAAATTGATGTTTTTGAAAAGTGTTTGAAGAGATTTGTTGTCTTATATATATATATATATATTGATTTCATGATAGACTGAGTATGATTCTGTGGATTTTTTATGTCCAAATCAGACACGCACCTCACGCACGACACCGCACACAGGCCCCGTGCAGTGTCCTGCTGCCACACGTCCATATCCGACACGACATGACTCAGTTGGACACCAAAATTGGTGGACACCTGCGGGCAATGACTGACACCATGCACATAAAATTTGAGAGGATTTCATCGAGTGGTTTGAGAGAAAATTGACCCGCAATGAAATTTCAAACACACACACACGCGCACAGCTGTTCACTGATACGGGGTTTTAACTTGGACACGACACGAGCTCGACCCAGGTCAGGGTGTTGGATTCCTAGCCCTACTATGGGCGAACCCATATGCATGAGCTCGACCCATCTCGAGCACTGTGTCGAGCCCACGAAGGATCGACATGGCTGCACGATGATTATTTATCAAGTTTTTTGAAGAATTTTGAAATTAGTTTTGGACACTACCTGTCCCAATTTCTGGATACGAGGGACTCTCCCTGGACATGAGGGACATGTCCCTATGTCTGAACCCCACTGGCACACTAATGTTATTGGGTTTTCGATTGGTTTTTGGTTTAAAAGGGGGTTTTTCCTGATACTTGTTCACTGTTTAATTTCTGCTGAGTTCATTTATAATTTAACCTGTTTTGTGTGTTTTAGTCGATTGGTTGTACACCTATAATCGTATCAAGGATTAACCTACATGCTAGGTTATGATGGCATAGGAATTTCAGTTTGAATTGCAAATGGGGCTGTGGATTTCCATTTACTGATACACTTTTTTTTCCTGTTTCCTGATATTGATATCATTACTTACTCACTTAACCACTACACACACTCTTTCCTACACTCACACACTCAACCTGAGATTGGAATTTGGTTTCGAATTGATATGGTCAAATGTAAACATTCATTTCCAGGTTTTGGGTTCCTTTTTATATTGAATTTGAATTTGGAATTTGATTATTCTGAGTTTCAAATATGTTTTGATGTTGTAAATAGATTGATGGTTTGGGTTGGATTGAATGTTAGGAATCTGTGATCACAATCTCTATTACAGTCCCACCTAATTACTTTGGTTCAGTCCCCATCTGCCGTGTCATGTATCCCATGACCACCCCCTTGCATATTTGGTACAGTCCATTCCTCCATATGACAGACCCAAAATCTATTATTTCTTGAAATGCAACCTAGTTAATGTGGCAGTCATCATATTCTTTTATTTCACCCGTAGCACATGAGTGGTTGATCCTTGATGTTTCAGACCTCCATAGGTTAGCTGGCTTGACACATCATTAATGCCTGATATCCTATAGCCTATAGTATATAGAATATAGCCTATAGTAGCATTGTATATATATATATGAATAAATGATGACAGTAGGCATGCATATATAGGTTCATTACACTGTGACTTGTGTATATTGCAAAATCTGGAAACTGAGAACCATAAATTCCTTGTTTTCCTTTGTAATTGAATGCACGACATGATAGTTCAGGCTTATTTGGAACTGTGAATGAAAGGATATGGGTATAACTGAGATTTGGAGTTTTATTGGATTGAATTTGGGAATTATGATGAGTTTAATGTTGATTTATATATAGTGTTTCACTATTACATTGACTGATGTGAAGAGGACTTAGTAGCAAGGTTTTGAATGAATTGTTAACTGTCACATATTGTTTTCAACTATCTAGACAAACACACACATCTACACACTACAAAACTAAGATTGATGCCATGTAAGCATGTATGTTAAATTGAATGAATGAGTGATGTTATTCTCAGATTTTCCCCCTTCCCATTCAGATTTTTCCCACTTAATTAAAGGTTTAGTCACTATTACCTTATCATTAGTTTGAGTATTGGTTCAGTCACACACACACCCATGCATAACCTAAAAACTGACATCCACATCACATTGTCATAATCCCTTAACCCTTAGCTGCTACAAACCCCTACACACACTCATATCTATCACATATAGCACACTGTCACATAGCTGAGAACACATTGATTCAATGATCACTCACATCTACCTAAAACTGTAACCTATCCACACACACTCACTCACCCATGTCTACACAAACACATACAGGACACTCTCTATATATGTAATATATATGTACATAGGGATACCCCAATGTAATGTAATGTTATGAGTATGTCAATGAATGCATGAATATATGTATAGATGATATATATAATGTGTGATGTCTTGTGGCTTGTGATGTAGCTTGGTTGGTTGTTAGCCTAGGCTTGGTTAGGCTTAGTGAGACTTGATGGACTAGGATCGACCTAGTTTGACTAGAGTGTTGACCATGGTTGACCTAAGTTTGACTTAGACCTAGTTTGACCTAGACAGTTGACCAGGTTTGACTAGAGTTGACTTTGACCTAGATTGACCTAGAAATCATGTAGATTGTATCATAAACTCCATATATCATTTTTAAACATATTATAACTTGTACTGCTCTATTTAAGACATTGTGACTCTGTTGCAGACATCTGATATTACACTACTCTTTTCAGAGTATCAGGCGATTACATTCTCTGATAGTTCTCTCATTTACTTGTCAATTACTGTACTTCAGTTCTAGTTAGTTGTATGTGATTTTCTGTTACAAATACGTATTATTATTTCTGAATTCATGTATACGACACACATACTTTACTCCTCTTGCCTCTATCATTCAAATCACCATTCGAACTATTCAAACCACTTATTAGCATCTTCATGTGCTGGTTGGACTTGTATTCAATTGATGTGTCGGATTATGGATTCACTTGTATTAGAATGGGCGGGGAAATACTGATTAGACATGTGAACATTTCTACTATTCGAACCACCCCTCTGTGAATGATATTCGAACGATAGCCTTCTCATACTTGGCCAGGTGTGCGGTGTGCCGTATTACCCTTAGCCGTTTACATGTCTATCTCAGTATTTTAGAACACACTTAGAGAATTTATTCGAATCATTGTTAGAACATCATGTGAATCATTATTCGCACCACCTTACTCGAATCACCTTATTAGAACAATGATTAGAATCACATTCGACTCATCTTGTATTAGACTCACATTGGGATTACACTCGACTTATATTGTACTGTCTGGACTCATCATGTTACTCTAGTTCAGCTAGATTTTATTTTACAGTCTTTATTGCCATGATTCTTCTCTTGTTTAGTTACTTACTTTCCTTGTACTTTATCTGTCTCTCTATACCATCACCTGAATATAAACTGCCATGTTCATCAATACAACTGTCTATAACTGCTTTATAGTTCTCTGTCATTTACTTGGGTTTTCTAGATGAGATTGTGCTCTTTCCTGTCCTGACTGGACTTGTTGAAAATATTACAGATACTTGCGCTGAGGATGCATGCCCTACATATTATGGACCCAGAGACGGGACGACTACCTTTGGCCCCGACACTCAGGAGTGATCGGGATTTAGTTTAGTAGACTTGCATCAGTTTTTCATGTAGAACTTGTTGTATTTGATTTGAGACTTGTGTTGTGTTGAGATTATTGAGATTTTGTTATTATTATAGTAGTTGTCTTCTATTTCTTAGTTATTTCTTCTGTGTTATCTTATCGTGCTTAGACTATGATTGAGTTACAATATCTTATACTTGTCCTCCATTCGGAGTTGATCATGATGAATACATTATATACTGCATGAGTTGATAGTTAGTTAGAGACTTAGAACAGTATTCTACCGCCGACACTGCAGCGTAGGCTGGGCGCTGTTACGTATTCGTACCCTCACAGTGGGTGTGGCTCATGACAAGTTTTTAGTGGTGGCCCATGCAGGTCGAGAGTCGCATTGGTGCGATGTCGTGGTAGTACAACGATTAGTTGTACTGCTGCGCCCCTGCGATAGGAACTCAGTAATAGGCTTTAGTTGAGAGAGTACTCAATCACAGTTAGGACTACTTGAGAAGATTCCTGGGATAAACCTTGAGAATCTTATTAAAAACTATCTCGAAATTCGATTCTGACAGTATCCGTCTATCTTCCTTGTTCATCGTTGAATTTGATTCTTGGTATTCATTATTGACTTAATTTTCTACCATGATAACATTATGGGCTAGGTTGCCTCAGTCATGGAATTTAGAGTCTTCTACAGCCATATTAGCTAGTTGGACGATGAGATAGAGTCTGATTTTGGATATATTTCTCGGGTGTGAGAATTTAAATTTTTTGCAGCCAAGCTAGCGGCAATGCAAAAATTTTAAATACCATGATTCTAGAGGTATGTATATTAGTTGTGGACTCTATGGATTATCGCAGCCATACTTACTGGTGTGACGAGGATTCTAGTAACATGGTTCTGGATAGACGGGTATGATTATCAGATTACAGAATAGATACCATATAGATGGTGTCCTAGTATAATTGAGTAGAATATCAGGGTAGATATTACTTGAGTGTCATAGACTAGATAGAGGGAGCTAGGCCACCTGTAGTGCAGTATCGTGCCCCGCACCATCAGAGGGATACACCCCAGAGGGGCAGGGCTTTTACGCTGACAGTCGAGTATACCGATGCTACGGGTGATGGGTTAGCAGGTCTGTCTTTCCTGTTCTTCTTTCCATCTTGTTGTGTGATTCCATTAGTACCTGTCAGGATATTTTGTGCTATGATAGATAGTATAGTGACCCTGACCAAGATCGTGATATCACGATCAGTAGGATTGTGTATCATGTTAACTATCGACCTTGATTGTTGGGGGTTTGACCAAGTAGGGGTACGATCATCTTAATTTTGAGGACAAAATTTTTCTAAGGGGGATAGCATTGTAACACCCAGTTTCTGGAATGAGGGTAATTTTGAACTTTTGTGTTTTTAATCATTTAATAATGGTATTTAAATCATAATATGATTTTTGGTGATTTTATCATTTACAAACTATTTTTAAGTCATGACCTATGATTTTGGTGTTGCTAGTGTGACCTTAGAGACTGTTTGACCTAGAGCCTAACCATGTGAGTAGAGGTTCAATTTAGTACATTTAGCCTAGAGGGTATTTTGGTCATTTCTGAATTTAATTGAGATTATTGTGATTTATTAGAATTATTTGAAAATTATGGAAATTTATGTGATTTTTTATATTAATTAATTAGTTGCTATATGGTATCTTGGTTCTAGACTAGATTGGGCCTAACCTAGAAGTGAGACTTAACCTATAGACTAAGTGGGACTTGTTAGTTTAAGTCATGGTTAGAAAATTGGTAGATAATTGCTTTTGGGCTTATTAGTTAGAATGAGGTGTTTTGAGAATAGGCCTTTAACTAGGAAGCCTAAAAATCCACCAAGGGAGGGAGGCCCACGGCCCAACTAACCAAAACCCTAACCCTAGAGTTTTGGCCAGCCAACATAGGGAATCCCAACCCTATATAATGTCTCTTCCATTAGTTGTAGCCTCCTTAAGAAAGTTTCCAAGTTTACAAGAAGGAGAGGTATAGAAATCTTCCTCAAGCCCTAGTTTCTTCATTTTAATTCCTTTTCCACTCTAGTCTTTTACATTAGTTCCTAATCTAGCTCTATTTCATGTCCATGGAGAGAAACCTCAGCTTTGGAGCAATTTGGAGCATTGGGCTAGCAAGGAGGAATTCTCATTTTAGGAGTTTTCTTGAGGAAGAACAACCAATAGGTAACCCTATCTAACCTCATTAGATTTTCGATTTCTTTGCATATTTGCATAGACCTAGGTGTCCCCTAGCCATAGGTATTAGATTTGTGTCGAGTCGTATCCATTTTGTGTCCGTATCGAACACGTATCACTTTGTACTGCTGTGTGTTTGTTAAAATGCCACAAAGGTTTTAAAATTAATGTTTTTGAAAAGTGTTTGAAGAGATTTGTTGTCTTATATATATATATATTGATTTTATGATAGACTGAGCATGATTTTGTGGATTTTTTGTGTCCAAATCGGACACGTACCTCACGCACGACACCGCGCACAGGCCCCGGGCAGTGTCCTGCTGCCACACGTCCATATCCGACATGACACGACTCGGTTGGACACCAAAATTGGTGGACACCTGCGGACAATGACTGACACCATGCACGTAAAATTTGAGAGGATTTCATCGAGTGGTTTGAGAGAAAATCGACCCGCACTGAAATTTCAAACACACACACACACGCACAGCTGTTCACTGATACGGGGTTTTAACTTGGATACGACACGAGCTCGACCCAGGTGAGGGTGTGGGATTCCTAGCCCTACTATAGGCGAACCCATATCCATGAGCTCGACCGACCTCGAGCACTATGTCGAGCCCAAGAAGGCTCGACATGGCTGTACGATGATTATTTTTCCAGTTTTTTGAAGAATTTCAAAATTAGTTTTGGACACTACGTGTTCAAATTTTTGGACACGAGGGACTCTTCCTAGACATGAGGGATATGTCCCCAAGTCTGTACCCCACTGGCACACGAATGTTATTGGGTTTTCGATTGGTTTTTGGTTTAAAAGGGGTTTTTCCTGATACTTGTTCACTGTTTAATTTCTGCTGAGTTCATTTATAATTTAACCTGTTTTGTGTGTTTTAATCGATTGGTTGTACACCTATATTCATATCAGGGATTAACCTACATGCTAGGTTATGATGACATAGGAATTTCAGTTTGAATTACAAATAGGGCTGTGGATTTCCATTTACTGATACACTATTTTTCCCTGTTTCCTGATATTGATATCATTACTTACTCACTTAACCACTACACACACTCTTTCCTACACTCACACACTCAACCTGAGATTGGGATTTCGTTTCGAATTGATATGGTCAAATATAAACATTCATTTCCATGTTTTCGGTTTCTTTTTATATTGAATTTGAATTTGGAATTTGATTATTTTGAGTTTCAAAGATGTTTTGATGTTGTAAATAGATTGATGGTTTGGGTTGGATTGAATGTTAGGAATCTGTGATCACAATCTCTATTACAGTCCCACCTAATTACTTTGGTTCAGTCCCCATTTGCCGTGTCATGTATCCCATGGCCACCCCCTTGCATATTTGGTACAGTCCATTCCTTCATATGACAGACACAAAATCCATTATTTCTTGAAATGCAACCTTAGTTAATGTGGCAGTCATCATATTCTTTGATTTTACCCGTAGCACATGAGTGGTTGGTCCTTGATGTTTCAGACCTCCATAGGTTAGCTGGCTTGACACATCATTAATGCCTAATATCCTATAGCCTATAGTATATAGAATATAGCCTATAGTAGCATTGTATATATATATATTTTTTTTTGTATATATATATATATATATATGTATACATGATGACAGTAGGCATGCATATATAGGTTCATTACACTGTGACTTGTGTATATTGCAAAATCTGGTAACTGAGAACCATAAATTCCTTGTTTCCCTTTGTAATTGAATGCACGACATGATAGTTCAGGCTTATTTGGAACTGTGAATGAAAGAATATGGGTATAACTGAGATTTGGAGTTTTATTGGATTGAATTTGGGAATTATGATGAGTTTAATGTTGATTTATATATAGTATTTCACTATTACATTGACTGATGTGAAGGGGACTTAGTAGCAAGGTTTTGAATGAATTGTTAACTATCACACATTGTTTTCAACTATCTAGACAAACACACACATCTATACACTACAAAACTAAGATTGATGCCATGTAAGCATGTATGTTAAATTGAATGAATGAGTGATGTTATTCTCAGATTTTCCCCCTTCCCATTTAGATTTTTCCCACTTAATTAAAGGTTTAGTCACTATTACCTTATCATTAGTTTGAGTATTGGTTCAGTCACACACACACCCATACATAACCTGAAAACTGACATCCATATCACATTGTCATAATCCCTTAACCCTTAGCTGCTACAAATCCCTACACACACTCATATCTACCATATATAGCACACTGTCACATAGCTGAGAACACATTGATTCAATGATCACTCACATCAACCTAAAACTGTAACCTATCCACACACACTCACTCACCCATGTCTACACAAACACACACAGGACACTCTCTATATATGTAATATATATGTACATAGGGATACCCCAATGTAATGTAATGTTATGAGTATGTCAATGAATGCATGAATATATGTATAGATGATATATATAATGTGTGATGTCTTGTGGCTTGTGATGTAGCTTGGTTGGTTGTTAGCCTAGGCTTGGTTAGGCTTAGTGAGACTTGATGGACTAGGATCGACCTAGTTTGACTAGAGTGTTGACCATGGTTGACCCAAGTTTGACTTAGACCTAGTTTGACCTAGACAGTTGACCAGGTTTGACTAGAGTTGACTTTGACCTAGATTGACCTAGAAATCATGTAGATTGTATCATAAACTCTATATATATCTTATTTTAAACATATTATAACCTGTACTGCTCTATTTAGGACATTGTGACTCTGTTGCAGACATCTGATATTACACTACTCTTTTCAGAGTATCAGGCGATTATATTCTCTGATAGTTCTTTCATTTACTTGTCAATTACTGTACTTCAGTTCTAGTTAGTTGTATGTGATTCTCTGTTACAAATACGTATTGTTATTTCTGAATTCATGTATACGACACACATACTTTACTCCTCTTGCCTCTATCATTCGAATCACTATTCGAACTATTCGAACCACTTATTAGCATCTTCATGTGCTGGTTGGACTTGTATTTGATTGATGTGTCGGATTATGGATTCACTTGTATTAGAATGGACGGGGAAATACTGATTAGACATGTGAACATTCCTACTATTCGAATCACCCCTCTGTGAATGATATTCAAACGATAGCTATCCCACACTTGGCCAGGTGTGCAGTGTGCTGAATTACCCTTAGCCGTTTACATGTCTATCTCAGTATTTTAAAACACACTTGGAGAATTTATTCGAATCATTGTTAGAACATCATGTGAATCATTATTCGCACCACCTTATTCGAATCACCTTATTAGAACAATGATTAGAATCACATTCGACTCATCTTGTATTAGAATCATATTGGGATTACACTCGACTTATATTGTACTGTCTGGACTCATCATGTTACTCTAGTTCAGCTAGATTATATTTTACAGTCTTTATTGCCATGATTCTTCTCTTGTTTAGTTACTTACTTTCCTTGTACTTTATCTGGCTCTCTATACCATCACTTGAATATAAATTGCCATGTTCATCAATACAACTGTCTATAACTGCTTTATAGTTCTCTGTCATTTACTTGGGTTTTCTAGATGAGATTGTGCTCGTTCCTGTCCTGACTGGACATGTTGAAAATATTACAGATACTTGCGCTGAGGATATATGCCCTACATATTATGGACCCGGAGACGGGACGGCTACCTTTGGCCCCGACACTCAGGAGTGATCGGGATTTAGTTTAGTAGACTTGCATCAGTTTTTCATGTAGAACTTGTTGTATTTGATTTGAGACTTGTGTTGTATTGAGATTGTTGAGATTTTGTTATTATTATAGTAGTTGTCTTCTATTTCTTAGTTATTTCTTCTGTGTTTTCTTATCGTGTTTAGACTGTGATTGTGTTAAAATATCTTATACTTGTCCTCCATTCGGAGTTGATCATGATGAGTACATTATATACTATATGAGTTGATAGTTAGTTAGATACTTAGAACAGCGTTCTACCTCCGACACTGCGGCGTAGGCTGGGCGCTGTTACGTACTCGTACCCTCACAGTGGGTGCGGGTCGTGACAAAAGGTTTGAATTTAGACTTGAAAACCAAAGCTGGAAAACTAGAAATTGTTATGCCTGATGATATTCAAAGAGCTGTTGGTAACAATTCAAGAGATGTAGTCAATTTTTGTGGGTATGTAGTTAGAAGTATGGCTCCTTTGTTTGTGGAGAAAGAGTGAAAATTAGTAGATGCTAAGTAGGAGGATATTGTAGGTGCTGTAGGGGAACAAATGTGGATCCAAGTGAAGGTAATATATTGTATCTATATATGTATTTGCATTAATGTTTAGAAATATAAACTACTTAGTGAATTTTTTTGTTTTTCTATTTTTTGCCTTATATTAGGAGAAGTTCACAGTTGCAGAATGCAAGCAACACAGATTTCAAGCATTTTCTATAGATACTATGCGACATTTGTATAGAATTTGGAAGCATAGATTACATGAGACTTATAAGAGGTTTCAGACAGATGAAGAAAGGCTAAAAAAATGTTCCTAAGGATGTAAAGATCGATGATTGGAAGCTTTTGATAGAGTACTTCAGCTCAGATGATTTTCAGGTATGTATTAGAATGTCTAACTGTTTTAAAATGCATATTCTTGCTCATTACTGTTACTGATACATGCTTAGCACTATATAATTGTTTTTTAAAATTGAGTTGCAGTTTTAACATTTCGTATTGCCTTTTTCTTATCGTCCATACAACATTAATTGTTTGCAGAAAATTAGTACAAGAAATTCAGCAAATAGAGCTAAGCTTGTAACCAAACATACTTGTTGTACTAGATCTTTTGCTGAAGTGGAGGAGTCAATGGTAAATACATTTGTCCATTTTGTCAATTTTTTATTCATTTTAGCTAGTTGAGCTTTTAAATGTCTTGGGTTGTGGCAGATAGATCCGATCACTGGTGAAAAGCCACTACCGGATGAGATTTGGCTTAAACAACATACCAAGAAAGATAAAGAAGGAGAATTACAGTGGTCTGATCCAATATCCAAAGAAGTTCATGTACGTACACATAAAACATTTATTAGCTTAAGATTACATAGGTGAATTTTTTTATATGTTGATATCGTCAATAACATTCTTAGTAACTGATAGTGATTCATGTGTAGGACAAACTTCATGATCTTGTCATTTAACAAGAAAAAGTTGATCCTGAATCTCAACTTACACATGATGAGATGTTGCTACAAGTTCTTGGTCAGAAGTCTGGCTATTTTTGGGGTAAAGGAGCTGGAAAAAGACCACCAACGAAAGGACAAGATATCTGGATAATATGCAAGAAGAAGTACAAAGGGTTGTTGAGTCGACTAGAGAATCCATGATTGAAAGTGTAAAGGCTGATGTGATGAAGAATTTGCAAGAAAAAATGAGAGCAAATGTCAGTGATGAACTCAGAGCTGAAATTAGGAAAACTGTGGAAGATGAACTCAAGAATGATCTTACAACACAGATTCAAAGTCAATTTAATGCCATGTTTCAAGCACTAATGACTGCCTTTTTAGGCTCTTCATCACAGTCTGCAGATATTTCAGTGCCTACAAATACAAGAGCTACAAATTTCGATAAGTGTTCGAAACCAAGATACCTCCGATTTCTATGTCAATTTCTTCCATTTGATAGGTTAAATATTGATTTGGGGGTTGGAACATTATGTGTGTACTGTTACATTTATTGTGTGGTCTGGTATCACACCTTACATTCAGATTCACCTATACCTTAGCATCAGTCGGGGGGGTCAGTTGTATAGATGTGAATTTGACTTTGGTTCAGATATTATAGAATGCATCAGTCCATTTATGCTTATTCCTTTGTAGCAGTTAATGTTTAGGCAGGGGGTGAGCTCGGGTTGGCGAATTCATGAGTTCAGTCCCCCTACTAACATTGACCATGTCGAGCATACTTTTTCCATATCCACATCTTGCATTCTTCACTGTACATTACCTATAGCTCACTGCATCTTAGGCTGTCCTGCATCATGTATTAGCCAACTGCATTACCTTATGATTCTAATACGAGCATGGGTATTTGTCCATATATTATTTACTGTATCTGCCATTGTATTAGGAATATCCTGCATTAATTTGTATTGCCCTCTACTGTAACTCAGAGCAGTACACAACTAACCCCTGTACAGTCTTAGCCACCCTTCATCGTATTGCCCTGCATATTATAGATTCTTTTTCCTTTCTCTCATGGTTCAGTCTAGCTTTTCTCATAGGTTCAGATCAACGCATTCCTAATGCCATGTTACATCCAAGTGCAGCCATTAACTGTCATATTCCCGCTAGACCTGTTCAGCCCATATTTTGTATCATTTCATGCATCAGTATGAAACCAGCATGTATGGATCTATTTATATTGCTCTGACCATTTACTAATTCCATATAGCTTCAGTTGCATAACAGAGATCCATCAACATCCTATAGCTTAGTAAGGATTCTAGAAATCATACTACATGGCCTTACTGAAGTATGTAGTATGTGTCCTGCATCCAACTTATGGTTCTGTCCCCATCTCTCTATACCTTAGCCCATCTTATTCGTTCATACAGTAAATTGAGATATAAGAGGCTCGAGTTAGGCCTACTGCCAATATAGGAGTTTGTTCTATCCTCCTTATGGGTAGTATTTGCCATAACAACTTGTATCAGTCATATTGATTCCCTTTCCTTAGTGTCATTTGTAATACTGTAGAACCCTCAACCACCTTTGTATCTATACTGTCCACCACAACTGCAAGTATGAGATCATTACCTGTCGATCCTTCTTATGAGCTTAGTCCTAATAGATGATAAGTCAGTGGACGACTGATGAGCTGGGGTTTAGAAATTCTTAAGTTCAGTCCATTTAACCTTAACCCATATGACTTAGCTTAACCTCTGTTAAAACCCAATGGCTCAAACACTGCACATTGATTCATTTTATACATGTATCACTGCACCAAATTGTTTACTACATTGTATGAAGTGGTTCACATGTATCTGTCCCCTGTGTCTATATTGTTCTGTCCCATAACTTTGGTTAATGACCTTAGTTTCCAATTCCATTATTCACTTTACATTGCATTCACTGAGTTTTGGTTCAGTTTAAGCCCTTGAGTATAGGTACACTCATGTGCAAGTCCCTTCACTGATACTATAGCTACCACCTTACCATTACTTTACCGCTCAACTTGACATGACCTGCATCCTTGCATTTTGGCACACTTCACTGTCCTTCACTCTCAAATAGAATACTGCCACTTCACATTTCACTACATCATTCTCCAATTATCTTACATTTTCTGTACTGTAACATTACACCCACTTCTCTAATATATTGCATATCCCCTGCATTCAATTCACCTGCAATACCCTTTTAAATGCTTCGTTGCACACACAATATAATTCACTATATTACATGTCCTGCATACCCTAACCCTTCACTGCACATGTTGCATGCCTGAGCACATTCTCTGTTATCTGCCCAGCATTCACCTTGTGATTACATTCACCTTGCACTGTATGTTCCCAGGTTTTATTCTGTCACTTAGACAGATATTTTAGCCTTTATTCCAGTTATCCCTATTATTGTCATGAGCAAATTTATGAGTCCCATTGTGTTGTCCTTGGACAGTGAAGCCATTCCTATTTCTGTCCATCGATATATATCCTTGTGTCTGCCCTTGCATAGCTTGGATAGCTGTATATATATATATATATATATATATATATATATATATTTGTGTAATATTCTAATAAGTCTCTTTCTTTATTTATGCAGGTAATTAAAAATTGATCATCACCGGAGGCCACATATGCAACCAATCATTTTCATCATCAGGGCCATATATGACTAATGTTATTTTTGGTTTTATGTATTAGTTAACTAGTTTGGATACTCTTTATGTTACAAGTAGTGGATATTACTCTTCATGTTATAAGTACCGAATTTTTGAGTATTAATATAATTACTTTTTCATGATTGATATAGTTGTTCTTCATCTTTTACTATTTTCTGATGTAGTATTTAATGAGTGAGACTATGGTTGTTGATTGTAGCAGCATGAACCGAGTCCAATGGTTAATGCAATTGCATTATTTTTACTGTACCTGAGACTTGAACTTTGACTTGCTGTTTGACCAAAATAATGTTGGAGAGTTGACGTTTTGTTGCAAGGTCTTGAGAAAAGGAAATGAAATATTGATTAGATTTATAACAAATGAATAGTAGCCAAATTTTTTGAAACAAAAAAATTCAGGTGTGATGATATTTACTAGTCACAAAATATACACTACAGTGATGACATTTACCTTCACTAAATATATTCATATATAGTGACAAAAATACGAGCGTTACTACAATTATTTACAGTGACGACATGTACTTGTCACTAAACATATATGAGCATAACTGTAAGTGTTTATAGTGATGATATGTATTTGTCACTACACATATAAATTTACAGTGACAACAAAAATATCGTTACTGAAAGTGTATTGTGATGTCCTACGCCGTCACAGAAATAATTTTTATTTTTAGCTAATATATATATATATATATATATATATATATATATATATATATATATATATTTATTTAGTTACAATAAGATTTTATTTGTGACACGACCGCTCGTCACTTATAAATTTTATAGTGACGCGATACCTTGTCACAATAAGGATACTACCCGTGATAAGGTTTAATCGTCACAATTGAAAACTTTATGTGACGCCATCTTTTTGTCGTCACATATACTTTTAGCTACGAAGGTATATGTAACGAGAGTAGGTCGTCACTATACTCGTCACAGAATATTTATTGTGATGAGTTTCACAACTTCTGTGACAAATTTACATGTCACAGAAACCATATTTTCTTGTAGTGCTTTTCGAAGAACATGAAAATTCTTATGGGAGGAGGTATAGTGTCTGTGAGTGATGTTAGCTCATTGGTTATTGTCACACCTGATTTTGATAATCAACATAAACTTTGGTCGATACGCAAATAATACGCAGCTACATATACAAAAACAAAACGTCTACTTCCATACTGCTACCATTCGTCGTCTTCATCAAACAAAGACTACAGAAGCTGAGCAAGACATTTGTTTCAAAAAAAATTCTATATTTTACACTTTATTGAGTCTAGAAAAAATGTGAGATCGATCAAATTGGCAACTGGCTATGCTACTAAACTCCACTTTTAAAATAGCCTATATATCTACAAAAAATTCTACTCCATATTCCATACTAGCCAATATCTAATATCCAATACTCAAAAATCACAATACCTAATATACCCAAAAAGCCATCTGCATTGAGAACACAAACTGGTCAGAAAACTCACCATAAGAGTTCGGTCAGGGTAGTTCCTATAGTCTTATGGTCTTTCTAAAGATCTGCAACCAACTTTTGAATTACGAAAAATTTGCACCCGAACTCATGCCGAGTTTTGCCCATAAAAATGGTATAAATGAATGAGAAGTTCTCATTCCAAATCATTAATTCATTCATTCATTCATTCATTCTTCTCTTCTCTATCGATTTTTACGCATCCAAGAGCTTTACATTTTCATATCTAACCATTGACAACTCCTAGCTAAGCCAAGTTTTATTCCAGTTCGATTTAGAATTTGGTTCGAGTTTGTAAAGAAGGCTTTCCAATAATGTTTCAGTTTTTAAAGTTCGCCTTATTGAAGTTACGAATCCTTAGGATAAAAACTCGTGGTTGTAAGGAGATGCAAGTGCTTCAGATTCAAAGCTTGTGCCATAGTGGATTAACATCGAACAAGAGTACTCGAGACTGGATTAGTCCTCTTAGAGAAAAATCAGTATACATCGTTGTGTCATGAGTTTATTTTTTGATGCTCTTTACATTACGTATTTAACTTTTATATAGTTTGCTATCATCTGCCTTACACTTATCATCTATGACACTGTATATAATTTATTTTAATTTAGTGATTATCTTTTCGCTGCACACACATACTCTATTCACCTCCTAGAGGTGCTCAATGTTTCTATAATTGGTATCAGAGCAAGTTATACTTTTATATAACACTCTAGAGAGTATATATAGCAGCCATAAAATCAATGTTCACAGGTTATAAAACTCGTAAATTTCGAATTTATTAATTTAACTGTTGGATTTTTGTTTGCAAATTAGTTGGGTCAGTTTATTATTATTATTATTATTTAGAAAATCATATTTTTTAAAAAAAAATTATTCATTAAATTTTATTTGGCTTAACCCATCGCGAACCCGTCTCAAATCCGTTTCCGAAACCGAACCCAATCTCGACTTTTGAAACCAACTTTAATCCTTTAGTATATATTGTATATCATAACTTCTTTTTATAAGAAAAGAATTCATTTCATTTCCTTTCATTTCTCAGAACTATCCTCTCTCTCATCCGAGCCCCTCCCTTTTCCCTTCCGAAACCGCCGCCGCCATCACCCCTCCTCTTCCGTAACCTTCCGGCGACCCTTCCTTTCCGTAACCCCCAAGCCTCTCCCTATAAAAAAACCCCTTCCCCTCTCCTACTCCATCACCCCTCTCAAACCCATTCCCGAGCCCTAGCCCGACCGCGCCCCTCCCGGCGACCCCCGACCGCGCCTCCTCGGCAACCTCTGCCAGTGCCCAAGCCCGGCGGCCCCTGTGCGCCCGCGAGCCCCTGCGCGCCAACCTCCCGTCTCCGCCTCCCTGTTCCCGTGCTCCGTGACTCCGTGATAGCATTGCGCGCTGTCCATCGTTGTTCCGAGCACCGATCCGTTGTCCGAACGCTCTTTCGGTATTCCCGTGTTATCCCGCGGCTCCCCGACCAACGGATATTGGGTAATTTCTGTTTAATCATAGTAGTTCGTCCCTTCCGTAGAGTCGATGATGACACGGTCCCAATCTCGTTATGAGAATCGTCTCGATTTGTTGTAGTTTTGGTTTTGGACTTTCCGAACACCTTTCGGAATGGTTCTGTGGTTTAATTATTTCTAGTTTGGGTTTATAGATTTTTGCTTAAACTTCTGTGGATATATTTTATGAGTAGATATGGTTTTTCTTTGGTTTGGCTTATGGAAAATAATTGGGAAATGGTTATGTGTTTTGGAAATTTGGAAGGCTGGAGTTATATATGTCTATACTGGATTTTGTGTGGAACTCACCAATGTGGCTAGATCATCCAAGTTATAAAGGAGATGCTGCCAGATTTTTCTAAAATATTTTGAAGACTTTTTGGTTTATTTTTCGAGTTCGGTTCCTGTAATTGGACGTTTTTTTGTGTTGGTTGGCTTTCGGATACCACTTTCGGGCGATGACCGTATCGGTCTATGGGCCCTAGCGAAATGCAAACGAAACCGACATTTTCGGAAGTTGAGGCATAAGCTAAAATACAACATGAGTTTTGTATGACCAAGTCTGAGACTTACCTATACTTTTATAATTAAAATATTATTTAGGACTTGTTACTGGCCTATAGTATTTTGGGTGCAGGGCCTCGGCCTTTTTGATTGGACCATTTCACGGCACTCAAAGCTCGCCTCAGTCTTATTTTAAATTTAATTTATGTAATAAATTGTAAGGGCATAAGTCCAGTTTTTATTTTTGTGGCCCTGTATTTGTGTAGCTTAGGTTTTTCTTTTCTTTCTGGTTTGTGTAGTGTAAACTTTTTGGTTATTTTTGGGTTGTTGATTACGTTGATAAAGTGTGTAATTAAAAATTATTACTACTTATTTTTATATAAAAAATTAATAAGAGTTTCTTACATTAAGTTAAAATGAATAAAGATTATTAGTAAATTAAACAAGTTCATGTTTTTATCACTTAAAGGTAAACCTTAGTTTTATATATAGTATGAAATACCCAGTTTTGATAAATAACCTGAAAAAACTATCTTTCCCAATAAAACAGTAAACTGACTCTGTTTGGTAAATTGACGTTTGTAGTTGTAACGTAAGATTTTTGCTCGTTAGATTAATTAAATAACTTAAAAACTTGACTAGGACCTGCTTTTAGAGATTGTAACTAGCACACCTAGAAATGGTTTCCTTATGTTTCTAAGTCAGAGTTTTTAAACTGTAGGGTTTCGAGGACATATCTGATCTCCTTCCCGGTATCAACATCCAAATCCAGTCAATAAAACAAAGGCAAGTACTGTTATGTTATATTGCATTTTAATTAGTAATTGTTACCTTGCATGCTTAAACCACATTGCTACACGAAACTCTCTCATAGAGTTCAAATATTGATTGTTATTGATTGTGGGATATTGGGGAGTAGTGTAGTGTTTATGACCAATACCTTCATATTGCATTATTGTGCGAGCTTACCCTCTTTCACACGGGGATAAGCCGTATCGCATCACTAGGATGCTATTGTACAACCCAAGCCGGTCATATACATTACCTATTCAAATCACATTGTTTCCAAATATTGAATTGATGGAAAAATTGCTGGAAAATATATGGTTCAAGTATTTCAAATTGTTTAAAATTACAAATTACCATTATTAATTGAAATGTTATATATATATATATATATATATATATATATATATATATATATATATATATATATATAATTGTACTTTGCTCATTTTCTGACTGGATCCCCCCCAATAGGTGACATTGAGGATGCTGAGCTATTGTTCAATTGCTATTATGATCCCTTGTTGTACCCTGCGGTGCTTCCAGAGTCTCACTTAGAAGACGCTGATCCCGAGGCCGATGAGTCGGCCATTTAGCTAGTTGATTTTCATTTTTTTTCTATGTTAGAGTTGCAGACTTTTTACTTCAGTATTTCAGTTTCAGTTGTACTTTCAATTGTTGAACAAAAGTTTTAAATGTTCGTAATATTAAAGTTGTGACAAATATAATTGTTGTTGAGATTGCCTGCATATAGAAACAACTTACTGCCGCCGTCTCACAACGGTGCAGGCTGGGCATGATCCGATTCGACCCAACAATTTGGGATCGGATCGTGACATATTTTTAGTGGTGGCCCATGCAGGTCCTCGATCAACGACTTAGGTAAACATATCTAGAAATAATTAGAACACTAGAACATTAATTTGTCACAACATAGGACCGAAATATATTATAAATAAATATTTTTGTTTGTTATAGACTGGTAGGCTACCTTGCTTATGTTTTGCATCCTAAACCTCCCAGAGTATGGCCACAAACAAGACCAACACTGCTGGCGATAGGGTGTCATCACCCAATCATACCCCACCTTCCCAAGCAAGTCCAGATCCTACACCTCGACAGCTAACCGATCGTCTCCATAATACACCAGCACAACGTGGAGTTTACACTCCTAGAACTCCGGTGGCAGATCCTACATCTTCCCGGACTGAGCTACAGTCCCCTGCAGTAGTGCTTGCTCCAGCTGCCCCACCAGTACCCGTAGACCCTACCGACCTCGTAGGCCTACTACGAGGAGTGCTTGAGGCCCAGAGTGCCCAAGATGAATCTCATCGCGAATAGACTGCGATTATGAGAGAAGGCATGGAGAATGCCCACAACATGACTATGGCTTTCCGCGAGAGAGGAGAAGCAGCCCAATCAGAACCAAGGCCTGCTAAAGTCGACGATATTGACAAAATTCAAGAAGCTGGGCCCTCGAACCTTCAAGGGAATCGAGGGAATCATCTATGCCGATGAATGGCTTGACAGCATGGAACGTCTCCTCAGCGTCGCTCGACTTCCAGATGACCTCCAGGTTGAAGCTGTAGGACTCCAACTGCTAGATGTAGAAAGTACCTAGTATCGGAATGAACCCCGACTCCAGGACAGGCAACTTGACTAGAACACCTTCAAGAAGTTCTTCCCAACATCAGCGTTGCGGGAGATGGAAAGACAGTTCCATGATCTGAAGCAAGAAAACATGACGGTTGGTGAATACGCGACAAAGTTTGGTCAACTTAGTCGCTTTACCAAGAACTTGGTTGCTGACCCCGCAGATCGTGTTTGAAGATTCAAATTTGGATTGAGGAAAGAGATTCGCACCCTCGTGATTGCAGGCGGCGCCAAGACGTACGAGAGGATCCTAATACGAGCTCAGGATATAGAGAAGAGTCAGTGTGCTCGTTCAAAAAGGGAGTATTCTGGAACTAGCAACTTCCAGATTAACCAGAAGAAGCCCAACCACAACAACCACAACAGGCCTTCTCACCACCAGCAGCAGCATCATCAGGCAAAGACCAATGACAGAGCGCCTCAGAAGCAGATCCCTGTCTGCAATTTTTGCAAGAGGCCAGGACATCAGGCGAACATCTGCAGAAAAAGACTAGGACACTCCTAATTTGTGGGTCTGCCACCCACCAAGTGAGAGACTGCCCCACGACATTCAACCAGACTGGAACAACACAGCAGAAGGCTCCCCTACCCACTCAGCAACAACAGTTTGGGCAACACCAACAGAAGGTTGTACGAGCTTTTACCCTAACAGCAGACGAGCAAAAGCCAGAGCTGGAACACACCGTTGATGTCATCACAGGTTCTATTTATGTTCATTCACATCCTGCTTTAACATTATTTGATTCGGGTGCATCATACAGTTTTATATCATCAAAGTTTATTTTTGTACACTACCTAGTTACGGGGTTTAGCAAGATGATATGTAGAGTTATGACCGGTGGTGGACCCATACCCATCACCGAGACCTGTAACTGTTCCATAACTATCTCAGGCCACAAATTTTTAGCACCCTTACTTGTGATGCCCTTGTCCAACTATGATGTAGTCCTAGGGATGGACTGGCTAAGTAAGCAGCATGCACTGATAGATTGTCACAGAGGATGTGTAGTTTTCAGCCCACCAGGAGAACCGGAGTTTGAAATCTCTCGAACTCCGGAAGATATGGAGAGTGTCATCTACTCCTCTATCACCGAAGACCCCGGGCCTCCTCATCCTATCATAGCAGAATTCATGGATGTCTTCCCTGATAGTCTTCCGAGATTGCCCCCGGATCGAGGTGTAGAATTCACCATTGATCTAGTTCTCGGCTCTTCTCCTATTTCTCGAGGATGCTACAGAGTCAACCCTAAGGAGGCCAAGGAGATAAAGGACCAGATTGACGAACTGAAGGCCCAAGGATTTATCAGAGATGGAGCTTCACCCTGGGGAACACCAATTTTGTTCGTGTTCAAGAAGGATGGAACCGTATGGATGTGCATCGACTACCGGACGCTTAACAACATCACCATCAAGAACAAGTACCCCCCGCCCCGGATCGATGACCTCTTTGATCAACTAAGTGGAGCTAAGGTATTTTCGAAGATAGATCTCCGATTTGGCTACAACCAAATTAAGGTCAGGAAGGAGGATATTCCAAAGACGACATTCAACACCAAATATGAACAATATAAATTTTTGGTCATGCCGTCTGGATTGACTAATGCCCCTGCGGTATTCATGAATCTCATTAACAAGGTCTTTCATGAATACCTAGATCAGTTTGTTGTTGTTTTTATCGATGACATCCTGATCTACTCGAAGACCGAAGAAGAGCATGAAGAGCACCTGAAGAAAGTTCTGGGAACTTTAAGGAAGGAAAAGCTCTATGGTAAGCTATCTAAATGCGAATTCTTCTTAGACAATGTGGATTTTCTAGGCCATGTTGTCACAGGAGAAGGAATTTTGGTGTACCAAAGAAGATAGCTGCTATTGAGACGTGGACTACACCAACCTCAGTTGCAGAAATCAGAAGCTTTTTGGGCTTAGCTGGCTACTACTGGTAATTTGTAAAGGACTTTGCCAGAATTGTTGAGCCAACGACGAAGTTCACCAGGAAGAACGAAGAATTTATTTGGTCCGAAGCTTGCCAGTCAGCATTTGAAGAGCTGAAGAAGAGACTTACAACGGCACCGATACTATAGCTACCCTCAGGTACCGACGGTTACTCAATTTATAGTGATGTCTCCAGTAAAGGATTTGGCTGTGTTCTTCAACAAAATAGGAAAGTAATTGCTTACGTATCTAGAAAATTACAGACTCATGAGAAGAACTATCCCGCGTATGATTTGGAGCTTGCAGCAATTATATTTGCTTTGAAGTTGTGGAAGCACTACCTCTATGGAGAGAGAGTAGAAATATTTACAGACCACAAAAGTCTTAAATATGTTTTCACTCAGAAGGAGCTGAACATGCGACAGAGACGATGGCTGAAGCTGATGACAGATTTTGACATCAACCTGTAGTATCATCCGGGTAAGGCTAATGTTGTTGCAGATGCACTTAGTCGATACCCGATGGCAATATTTTTGACCAAGGAGCGGCATTTGCTGGAAAATATAGAAAAGCTTGGACTAGAGATTATACTGCCTGAAGAGGAAATAAAGAAACTGAAAAAAGAAGCCATTGTACCAGGAGCTGATTCATCATTGATGCAGTTGCAAGTGCATTCAAGTCTGATGGACAGAGTCAAGGAGACACAATTCCAAGACGAGACACTTTACAAACTCAGAGATCAAGTGCTAGCATGAACACTTGAAGGATTCTCAATCGCCAGCGATGTAGCACTGAGGCATGATACGAGACTTTGCGTACCAACTGGCGAACTGAGGAATGAGTTGATGTAAGAAGAACATCAGTCGCAGTATTCCATACATCCAGGAGCTAACAAAATGTATCGAGATATGCGTACTGTAGTATGGTGGAATGAAATGAAGAAGGATGTATCCAGGTATGTAGCTAGATTCTTAATTTGTCAACAAGTAAAAGCTAGCAGACAGAGACCCGCTGGACTATTGCAGCCGCTAGACATCCCGGAGTGGAAATAGGAACACATAACGATGGACTTTATGTCAGGACTGCCTCGATCCCAAGGAAGAAAGGAGGCCATTTGGATTATTGTGGACCAACTAACGAAGTCAGCTCACTTTATTCCCTTCAAGGTTGTTCTATCCACCGAAAAGTTGGCGGTATTGTACATGCTGCATATCTACCAGATTCATGGAGTTCCGGTAAGTATCGTATCTGACAGGGATACCAGATTCATCTCTCACTTCTGGAATATCTTGCACGACAGTTTGGGAACACAATTGAAGTTCAGTGCCGCCTACCATCCCCAGACTGACGGACAATCGGAGAGAACAATCCAGACGCTAGAGGATATGCTGAGATCTTGCGTCTTGGAATTTGGAGGGTCTTGGGAAGACCACTTGTACTTGGTAGAGTTCTCCTACAACAACAGCTACCAAGCTAGTATCAGTATGACTCCGTTCGAGGCACTTTATGGACGTCGTTGCTCCACTCCACTTGCTTGGGACGACGTAGGAGAAAGAGTATTGCTTGGACCTGAGATGGTGACCGATGTAGCAGAGAAGGTAAAGTTGATCAGAGACAAGCTCAGGATTGCTCAGGACAGTCAGAAGCATTGGGTCGATAGCAGCCGATGACTGTTGGAGTTTGAAACAGGAGATAGTGTCTTTATCAAGATCTCACCTACCAGAGGAACCATCCGATTTGGCAGGGCAGAAAATCTAAGTCCCAGTTATATCGATCCTTTTGAAGTACTGAACAGGATTGGAGAAGCAGCTTATCGGGTGGCTTTACCCCCAAGTTCGAAGGCGTCCACAACGTCTTCCATGTTTTACAGCTGAGATGCTACATTCCGGACCCGAGCCAGACCATTCGGAGCTGGAAATTGGATCCAGTCTCACAGTGCCAGAGATGCCAGTGGCGATATTAGATAGATGAGATAAGAGAACCAGAAATTCGGTGACGCCGATAGTCAGAGTGATGTGGCAGTACAACTCCCCAGGCGAGTTTACCTTGGAGCGAGAAGATGAGATGCGGGAGCAGTATTCGTATCTTTTTGAAGTTTGAGGTAACTCCTAACCCTGCCTTTAATTTCGAGGACGAAATTTCATAAGGAGAGAAGGTTGTAAAACCCGTAAATTTTAAATTTATTAATTTAACTGTTGGATTTTTGTTTGCAAATTAGTTGGGTCAGTTTATTATTATTATTATTTGGAAAATCATATTTTTTTTAAAAAAAATTATTTATTAAATTTTATTTGGCTTAACCCGTCCCGAACCCGTCTCGAATCCGTTTCCGAAATCGAACCCAATCTCGGTTTTCGAAACCAACTTTAATTCTTTAGTATATATTATATATCATAACTTATTTTTATAAGAAAAGAATTCATTTCATTTCCTTTCATTTCTCAGAACCATCATCTCTCTCATCCGAGCCCCTCCCTTTTTCCTTCCGAAACTGCCGCCGCCATCACCCATCCTCTTCCGTAACCTTCTGGCGACCCTTCCTTTCCGTAACTCCCAAGCCTCTCCCTATAAAAAAAACCCCTTCCCCTCTCCTTCTCCATCATCCCTCTCAAACCCATTCCCGAGCCCTAGCCCGACCGCGCCCCTCCCGGCGTCCCCCGACCGCGCCCCCTCGGCAACCCCGGCCAGCGCCCGAACACGACAGACCCTGTACGCCTGCGACCCACTGCACGCCAAGCCCGGCGACCCCCTCGCGGCCGCCTCCCATCTCCGCCTCCCTGTTCCCGTGTTCCGTGACTCCGTGACAGCGCTGTGCGCAGTCCATTGCTGTTCCGAGCACCGATCCGTTGTCCGAACGCTGTTTCGGTATTCCCGAGTTATCTCGCGGCTCCCCGACCAATGGATATTGGGTAATTTCTATTTAATCGTAGTAGTTCGTCCCTTCCGTAGAGTCGATGATGACACGGTCCCAATCCCGTTATGAGAATCATCTCGATTTCTTGTAGTTTTGGTTTCGGACTTTCCGAACACCTTTCGGAATGGTTCTGTGGTTTAGTTATTTCTAGTTTGGGTTTATGGATTTTTGCTTAAACTTCTGTGGATATATTTTATGAGTAGATATGGTTTTTCTTTGGTTTGGCTTATAGAAAATAATTGGGAAATGGTTGTGTTTTGGAAATTTGGAAGGCTGGAGTTATATATGTCTATACTGGATTTTGTGTGGGACTCGCTAATGTGGCTAGATTATCCTAGTTATAAAGGAGATGGTGCTAGATTTTTCTAAAATATTTTGAAGACTTTTTGGTTTATTTCTCGAGTTTGGTTCCTGTAATGGACGGTTTTTTTTGTGTTGGTTGGCTTTCGGATACCACTTTCGGACGACGACCGTATCGATCAATGGGCCCTAGCGAAATGCAAACGAAACCGACATTTTCGGACGTTGAGGCATAAGCTAAAATACAACATGAGTTTTGTATGACCAAGTCTGAGACTTACCTATACTTTATAATTAAAATATTATTTAGGACTTGTTACTGGCCTATAGTATTTTGGGTGCAGGGCCTCGGCCTTTTGATTGGACCGTTTTACGGCACTCAAAGCTCGCCTCAGTCTTGTTTTAAATTTAATTTATGTAATAAATTATAAGGGCATAAGTCCAATTTTTATTTTTGTGGCCCTGTATTTGTGTAGCTTAGGTTTTTCTTTTCTTTCTGTTTTGTGTAGTGTAGACTTTTTGGTTATTTTTGGGTTGTTGATTACGTTGATAAAGCGCGTAATTAAAAATTATTACTACTTATTTTTATATAAAAAATTAATAAGAGTTTCTCACATTAAGTTAAAATGAATAAAGATTACTAGTAAATTAAACAAGTTCATGTTTTTGTCACTTAAAGGAAAACCTTAGTTTTATATATATTATGAAATACCCAGTTTTGGTATCTTTCCCAATTAAACAGTAAATTGACTCTGTTTGGTAAATTGACGTTTGTAGTTGTAACGTTAGAGTTTTGCTCGTTAGATTAATTAAATAACTTAAAAACTTGGCTAGGACCTGCTTTTAGAGATTGTAACTGGCACACCTAGAAATGGTTTCCTTATGTTTCTAAGTCAGAGTTCTCAAACTGTAGGGTTTCGAGGACATATCTGATCTTCTTCCCGGTATCAACATCCAAATCCAATCAATAAAACAAAGGCAAGTACAATTATGTTATATTGCATTTTAATTAGTAATTGTTACCTTGCATGCTTAAACCACATTGCTACACGGAACTCTCTCCTAGAGTTCAAATATTGATTGTTATTGATTGTGGGATATTAGGGAGTAGTGTAGTGTTTATGACCAATACCTTCATATTTTATTATTGTGCGAGCTTACCCTCTTTCACACGGGGATAAGCCGTATCGTATCACTAGGATGCTATTGTACAACCCAAGACGGTCATATACATTACCTATTCAAATCACATTGTTTCCAAATATTGAATTGCTGGAAAAATTGCTGGAAAATATATGGTTCAAGTATTTCAAACTATTTAAAATTACAAATTACCATTATTAATTGAAATGTTAGATATATATAATTATAATTTGCTCCTTTCCTGACTGGATCCCCCCCCAATAGGTGATATTGATGATGCTGAGCTATTGTTCAATAGCTATTATGATCCCGTGCTGTACCCTGCGGTGCTTCCAGAGCCTCACTTAGAAGACGTTGATCCCGAGGTCGATGAGCCGGCCATTTAGCTAGTTGATTTTCTTTTTTTTGCTCTACGTTAGAGTTGTAGACTTTTCATTTCAGTATTTCAGTTTCAGTTGTACTTTCAATTGTTGAACAAAAGTTTTAAATGTTCGTAATATTAAAGTTGTGACAAATATAATTGTTGTTGAGATTACCTGTATATAGAAACAGCTTACTGGCGCCGTCTCACAACGATGCAGGCTGGGCATGATCCGATTTGACCCAACAATTTTGGATCAGGTCGTGACACAGGTAAAGGGTAATTCACAAATAAACCTCCTCTATTTGATGGTACAAACTACACATATTAGAAATTACGTACGAGTTCCTTTCTTAAGTCACTTGATTTGATCTTTGGTCGATAGTTATGGATGGGTACAAGAAATCGCCCAAAATTGTGGTTGATGACAATCTAGTAGATAAGCCACATAATCGATACACTAACCAAGAAAAGAAACAAGCTAGTCTAGATGCACAAGCCATCAATGCTTTATTCTGTGCCATAGACCAGACTGAATTCAATAGAGTATCTACCTGTGTCACTTCGTACGAGATCTAAAAACTTTTTGAGGTAACTCATGAAGGAACTTCACAAGTGAAGGAATCCAACATCAGCAGACTGACACAAGAGTATGAGGCTTTTAAGATGAATCCAAATAAATAAATCACACAGATGTTTACACGTTTCCTATATATAACTAATCTTCTATCTTATTTTGGTAAAGATTACGGTAACCATGAAAAGATTAGGATGGTGCTTAGGAGACTAACCAAGAATTAGAAACCGAAGGCTACAACAATCATTGAAGGAAATGATCTTACCACATTTTCACTAAAGATGCTGTTGGGCATACTCATGACCCATGTGCTTGACCTACAAGATTTTGAAGAGGCAACCCCAAAGGAAAAATTTGTCACCTTCAAAGTACAAGCCTAAAGGTTCTTAAGTGAAGATACTGGCGATGAAGATCCAGATGGTGATGAACAAGCCCTATTGGTCAAAAACTTCAAGAAGTTCTTGAGATATGGGAAATCAAGCCAAAAAAAGAAAGATGTCCAAGAAAGCAATAAAAAAAACCATATGATATGGATGCAAAAAGATCAGGCATATCAAGAAGGACTACCCAATAGCCAAGAAGAGCAGTCAATACAATCGATTAAGCAGGAAGTCAATAATTGGTCGAAAGTATGCAAATACCAGCATTTGGCATGAGAACGAGGCTAGTGAATCGGAAGAAGAGGAAAGAATCAACAGCTCAACAAATATCTGCTTAATGGCATTTGATTAGGTATCAGACAATCCTCTATATAATGTCTTTAGTTTTGCTGAACTCACTGATGCGTTTAGCTACCTACTTGACAAACACAAAAATGTGTTAGACAAGTACAAGTAATCTCGAAAAGAGATAAAAGCATAGACAGCCGAAATGACTAGATTGTCTAACTTATTACAAGAAATAAATGAGACATCTACCACAGGTAACACGAAAGAAATAGCTAACATTAAGCTAAGTCTTCATGAGGCTCAATGCATGACTGAAAAGAAAGAGGACTATACAAAAGTGTTTGCTCTATATGTCTCTAAGAAGAGATTACAAATTGACACTAACTAAATGCTGAAAGATATGACTGAGAAATATATAACAGATTGTTCAATCTCTAAAAAGTTAGAGATAAAGTTAGGCAAACAGGTTGTTCCTGTAACACTGTCTAAGATCTGTCCTGCTATATAGCATATACCAAATAGGATACGATCAAGGAAAACACGCAAGCAACATGTTTCACATGACAGGTAAGGCATCTCTATTCGTAATGCTATCGATGAAAAGAGAATAATATGTCTCCTACGGTTATAATCTGAGACGTAATATTATAGGTAATGGTACTGTTGGTATTTTCCCTTATCCAGAAATAAAAAATGTTTGAACATAAACTTCTAAGCATTAGAATGTTTATGGCATTAATTTTGTTAAAAACAAATGTTCTATATATGATATGTACTAGTAATCCTATCTATGAAGGAATCGGGGAGGATAATATTTATTTTTTCCTTTTAGAGAGTACTAACAGTACATGTAAGTACCTACTAGTCAACCAGGATAAAAGTTGTCTATGACATATGAGAGTAGGACACACAAACATGGATACCATTTCCAGGCTATCAACAAAAAAATTGGTAAAAGGACTACCAGAGATATCATTCAAGAAAGACATAGTATGTGCCGATTACTAAAAAAATACAACAACTAGATCCTCATTTAAATCCACGCTATAAGTACTTAAAGACCTTTGTAGTTGATGCACATGGATTTGTTTGGACATAGTAGATCGCCAGCCTTGGTGGTAAGCTCTACGCCTTTGTTATTGTTGATGATTTCTTTAAATATACATGGGTTCTTTTCATTAAACAAAAATGATACAATTTTTGAATTTGAGATTTTTTGTAAAAAGGTTTAAAATGAATAAGATTTTATGATTACTTGTATCCGAAGTGATCATGGAGGCAAATTCGTAAATTCTGATTTCAAAAAGTTTTGCAAAATAAATGATTTTTCTCAGGAATTTTCTTGTCCTAGAACTCCCCAACAGAATGTTGTTGTGCGGAGAAAGAATAGAACTCTAAGCGCTATGTCTAGAGTCATGCTAAACCAGCACAACCTTCTAAAATATTTTGGACAGAAGCTGTTAGTACGACTTGTCATGTTTTGAATAGGGTTTTAATTCGATCTATATCAAATAGGACACCATATGAAATATGGCTTAATCGCATTTCTAATATTTCATATTTCAAAGTTTTTGGATGTAGCTGTTTTATCCTGAACACCAAAAATAAATTCGGTAAGTTTGGCTCGAAGGCAGATGAAGGGATATTCCTTGGTTATGCTGCCAAGAGTAAGAGATATAGAATTTTTAATAAAAGATCTATGATTGTTGAAGAATCGATTAACGTTTTATTTGATGAGCTCAATAATTAAGTAGCTAGTGAAAGCGATGACGAAGACGCAAGAAACAATTCTAAAGCACCTAAAGATGCTACTGCTGACAAAGACTATCTGGAGAGATTACCAAAGAAGATAAAATTCATGGCAGATAATCCAAAGTCCCTTGTCAGAGGTTGTAGTGACCCGCTCCGCCCTAGCGGAACGCCGATTCCAAACGGCGCGTGCAACGACTCAAAACGAGCCGTCGACCCAAAGAGTTGCCTCGACCCGATGAAGTATCGATGCAAATCGATGCAAGACTTGCATTGGCCCGTCAAGAAGAATCCAGACTTAGACTTGCAAAGGCGCGCTCGGAGGATCGCTCGGCCGATGCGAACATCGCTAAGGTGGGTGGCTCCGATGAACCCGTCTGTGCTTAGCCTAGACACATAACAATGCGGACACTATCACGAGAATCGCTAGGCGATAACACCCTGCATGCTAATAAATGATTCAACGCACCTAGCTAAGGGAATAATCCCATCTTGCATGCTTGTTTAGAACATGGAAAAGAACTTGGAAATCATAGAAATGCTCGCACCGCGCTCTATGCTCGTGCTAAGGCACAAGCTCACGTTCATGTCCCTTATACGTTCAAACAATGAAACAATGAATGGTTTACAACAATGAAACGGGAAGGCTATCAACATAGTCGCTCCGAGTAGAGTTTAGCAACATTGGAAGGCTATGGGACCGATGGGTCGCCAAGGCGACTCCCACACTGGGAGTTGCATAATACGTGAAAGAATGAATCCACGAACGAATTAATAAATACATGAATGACTCTATGAACGAACGAACAAGTTAAAGAATGAAATGAAAGAAAGAATACATGAAAGATAAGACATGGAAGACGCTAGCGACAGGTATGACGGACACGTGCAACGGGGCTCACTACCCGCGCTGTACGGACGCCAACCTGGTCGTTAACGCATTATGGCATGAAAGATAAGACATGGAAGACGCTAGCGACAGGTGTGACGGGCACGTGCAACGGGGCTCGCTACCCGCGCTGTACGGACGCCAACCTGGTCGTTAACGCATTATGGCTAAGGGTTAGCCTACGGCTCGGAGATAGCCGCTAAGTTAAAATGATAAGACAATACGAAATGGTCGTGGACAAACGGCACGGGCGATGGGGGGGAATACCGTGGCCGTCGTGTGGAAGGATTCTGCGGCACGGGCGTTGGGGGGGTAAACCGTGGCCGGCCTAGGCAGAATCAACGGCGCTTACGGGCTGCTTGGGTGCGGGCTTGGGCACCAAGAGACATAAGTAGGAGGGTATATTCAAGAGACTTAACGGGGTGTACCAGCCATCACCCTACGCTAAGTTGAGAATTGCCACAGGGGAATGTCCTAAATGGCTTGCAAAGCCAGCGACCCGTGCATGTAGATTAAGTGGACTATGCTGGTGGCAATCCACGTGCAAGTTCTTGCATTGAAATCAAAGTAGTCTAAGTAAACTAAATGAAGTGTCTCCAGAACATGCTTGAAGTGTAATATCCTGAACATGAACATGCCCGAAATATAACACTCTTGAACATGCTTGAAATATAACATCCTGATCATGAACATGCTCGATATGTAACACTCCTGAACATGCTTGAATGAAATATCCGGAACATGCTTGGAATTGTAACACTCTAAAACGTGCCTACGACGTGCTAGAACATGCCCACGACACACTAGAACCCGAGACATGGACACACACTTGATATTGAATGCGTACATGAATCCTGTTATGTTATTATACATGAATTGCGGTTTAACTTGGTTTACCTTGAACAGGGAAGGCCGGACGGTAAGTATGGGTAAGTCGTGCATGTATTTCTCATGCGACACTTGAATTCGGCCACACGAGATAGGTCATGAAATATGCCATAAAAATGACCCTAAGGCAAGATTAGAAAGACAATGAATGGTAGACGGTGCACAAAAGTAAATATAACGTGTTTGGTAATGATGGCATTGTGGGCGAGCCAGCCTCCCCACCAGTGCATAACAATGTACTGATAACCCCACAGTATGCTTGCAGGATAGCAGGAGACGCCGGCGGGTGCGGAGCTTCCGTCGAACGTGTCAAGGCGCGGAGCCAACTCTGGGGCCTTGGAACGTTGCAAGAAGCTGAAGCACCCTATACAGGACATAATGTATCGGAACATCGCCATGTATCCTTCCATGTTGTAAGCCATTTGGCACGCCTTTTATGTTTCAGAGAGAGAGAGCTTGAGCGATTTGTAATATCGGCCTAGCGCCGCTTGTAACTTCTTGAATATCAATAAAGAGTTTGATTTCGTATTCAACTTGTGTTCATTTACTTTCCGCTGCAAATGGGGACACTCTGTGCGACTCTGTGGCCTAGTAATTAAATCGGCCGTTTCTGGACTTGGCCTTGCACGGGCGCAATCTAGGCCCGTGCGGCATCACGCCTTAGCGAGGACGATCGCTCCTACGGGAGCGGGGCGTGACAGATTGGTATCAGAGCACGGCTTTACGTCCTTGGACTTCATGTCGATTTCTCAGTTTTGAAAGCTCGGTTGGAAGAAAAGAAGTATACGCTCTCTCTCGCTGTGCCTTGGGATGTTCCATACAATAAGTCTAATACTTTCAAAAGCTCGTACAAGTACTCGGTTGCACGGGATCGATAGGCGAAGGCCTTTGTGCCGAACGACGTTAAACATGACTCGATTGAGAACACATGCAAAGTTAACATGTCTCGTACGTGCCTAACTAGTCTTGCGTTGACCCTAGCAACTGAGCGGGCAAAACATGAATATAGTCCATGCGGGATGGTTAAGCGGTACAACTTAGTCCGCGTGTCGCGCACCTCGACTCTTGGGTGCAATCGGGTTGCGAGCGATATCAAGTATCGCTCGATCGAGAACGGAGATACACTTTGAGTGTATATCGATAGGAACGCTATCGAGTTAACGCTTAGGCGTACGCGAATGATTGACTTGGATTTTGAGGACTCGTGTGAACGACTTAGTACGTCGAGACGACGTAAGCGAGTACGCTAGAGATTCGTCGAACGAATCTGAAGGATATCTTAGTGCATGGCGCGAACGTGATTGAGGATTAGACCGTATGGCTTGAACCCGAGTGGTGTATGTGATAGGTTCGAAGAAGAATAAGAATGAGTGTCAACGACTAGTCGAGTGGCTCGAACCCTGAGTGGTGTATGGACGTTATAGAAATTGTTCGAGCGAGACTAAAGGATTAACGGATAGAACGAGTATGTCGGTGAAGCGATGCAATCGCGCAAAGCTCTAGAACGTGTCACGTTTAGTTGGCCGTGACTTTAAAAGTCCCGAACGAGATGTCGCTGGACAACTTGTGAATGGGTAACGCGTGTTAGAAATGATTCGGAACGATGGATAAAAATAGATGGTCTTGATCGAGGAAACTTAGAGGAACGTGCGTGCGATGTCGAATTGATGCAAATGAAATGTGACTTGAGTTTTGAATAACGATCTTGAAACGAGCTTTGAGGGGAAAAGCGGCTGAACTTGATCTTGAGTATCGGGAAAAATTGAGGAATATCCAACTCGGACAACAGCATCAACGCACGACTCGAAATTGGTTGCAAAAGAAGATCGTCAGGTTACACATATCGTCGATGGTATTGAGGCGTATCAAAGATCGATATGCGATAACTCGGGGGTACTCTGACTCGGCAAATGACGATCGTGCAAATGTTATTGTTCCGATGGATGTTATAATCAGGATATTGAAATGTGTCGAGGAAAAGGACAAACTTGGCTCGAGGATTTTCTGGTTGAACAAATGACGGATAAACTATCGAATTGAAATCTTGACTTGGATGAAATGAAATGCTTGGATTTACTTCGACGATAACCCCAACGTCGACATTCTTGTCTTATGCGAGCGCAACTCCAGCCTCGCACATGCGTCGCGCCGATTAGGGCGATCACTCCGCGTGAGCGCTGGTATGGTGATTCATCCAGCGGGGGTGATCAAACTTGCACGGCGTGGCAATACGATTGCTTTGACTTGTGGTTTGACGCGAAGATGACTTGAGAATGATTCGGTGTGCTTGAATGATGAAGTTTGAGGATTGAGTAGGTCCAATCCGCGTATCGAGAATCAATCAGTCTAGACGTAAGCAAGAGTTACGCCCCGATGAGAATGATTATTCCGCGAGAACGTTGCATGGTGATTCATGAACCACCATGGATAATCGGACTCGCGTGAGATTGGGGCGCAACGTATAGTCAAGCTAGATGAACTCGTGATCGAATACATGAATTGGAAAGAATGGATATGTGAAGTATGTGATCAGAATGAATTTGGATATACACGGCGAATGCCTTGACGAGAATAGGTGATCGTGCTCGATGTTTAGAAATCTGAGTGACGCGAGCTTGGGTAGAAAATCCCGTACTACCGACTTTGGTTTGACCCTAGGATTGGGGTCAGTGTTGGCATTATTGTTGGGGAACTATGATTCCAATCCTGACATTGACTTAGCCTCGAAAAGATGGCCTAGCGGTTAGGCGAGACGTCCCTGTTTCATGTGTTAGCAATCAAAAGATTGATCTTGAGGATTGGCATGGACGGATAGCGTGAACCACGAATGTAGGAAACCCTACTCACGAGACTCGGCTGACATGCATATATTTCAGGGACGCCTGGGTATGTGCACGATGCAACTCGAGTGAGAATGACAAATTCTCTATCATACGGCTAGGCTGAATGCAGGTATTTTGGGGACGCCTGAAATGCGTGCACGATCCGGCCAAGTGATACGATGAGTTCTAGCACGACTTGGGGGAGTGAACAAGTGTCGTGAACGTGAAATCGTGCTAGTAAAAGTTGGTACAACGAATTGAACCATTGATAGGAAGTTATGCTCGACGATAGTGTAATACTTGGTCTTGAATTGGACGAAAATTTACTTGACTTGGTCGACCCCGCTAAGAAGAAATCATACTGATTTCATGAACGAGAACGCTTGAGAAGCGAGTCGGGTCATCTCGATGACCGAGATGAGCGAAAAGTGAATTTGCCTTAGCCTGCGACCCTCGCATTTGATGACTTACAACGTGCCTCGTGCAGCCATTCCAGTTCCATGACATGTAGAAATGGCAACCAAGATGAAGAAATACTTGAATTAAATAAGTACAATCAACTCTAAAATGAATGAAAGGCAATTCGATAAATCGACACAATGCGTGCGACACGGAACTTAGAAAGATATCAAATATGGTTCGATGCCGTCGAACGATAGGGCCGCTCGATGAAATTGTCTAAGAAACACGAAAACACGAGTTAAGAAATGGTAGGATGACCTGCACTCAGAAAGTCTCGAGGACGAGACTTATTTTGAGTGGTGTATTATGTAGTGACCCGCTCCGCCCTAGCGGAACGCCGATTCCAAACGGTGCGTGCAACGACTCAAAACGAGCCGTCGACCCGAAGAGTTGCCTCGACCCGATGAAGTATCGATGCAAATCGATGCAAGACTTGCATTGGCCCATCAAGAAGAATCCAGACTTAGACTTGCAAAGGCGCGCTCGGAGGATCGCTCGGCCGATGCGAACATCGCTAAGGTGGGTGGCTCCGATGAACCCGTCTGTGCTTAGCCTAGACACATAACAATGCGGACACTATCACGAGAATCGCTAGGCGATAACACCCTGCATGCTAATAAATGATTCAACGCACCTAGCTAAGGGAATAATCCCATCTTGCATGCTTGTTTAGAACATGGAAAAGAACTTGGAAATCATAGAAATGCTCGCACCGCGCTCTATGCTCGTGCTAAGGCACAAGCTCACGTTCATGTCCCTTATACGTTCAAACAATGAAACAATGAATGGTTTACAACAATGAAACGGGAAGGCTATCAACATAGTCGCTCCGAGTAGAGTTTAGCAACATTGGAAGGCTATGGGACCGATAGGTCGCCAAGGCGACTCCCACACTGGGAGTTGCATAATGCGTGAAAGAATGAATCCACGAACGAATTAATAAATACATGAATGACTCTATGAACGAACGAACAAGTTAAAGAATGAAATGAAAGAAAGAATACATGAAAGATAAGACATGGAAGACGCTAGCGACAGGTATGACGGACACGTGCAACGGGGCTCACTACCCGCGCTGTACGGACGCCAACCTGGTCGTTAACGCATTATGGCATGAAAGATAAGACATGGAAGACGCTAGCGACAGGTGTGACGGGCACGTGCAACGGGGCTCGCTACCCGCGCTGTACGGACGCCAACCTGGTCGTTAACGCATTATGGCTAAGGGTTAGCCTACGGCTCGGAGATAGCCGCTAAGTTAAAATGATAAGACAATACGAAATGGTCGTGGACAAACGGCACGGGCGATGGGGGGGAATACCGTGGCCGTCGTGTGGAAGGATTCTGCGGCACGGGCGTTGGGGGGGTAAACCGTGGCCGGCCTAGGCAGAATCAACGGCGCTTACGGGCTGCTTGGGTGCGGGCTTGGGCACCAAGAGACGTAAGTAGGAGGGTATATTCAAGAGACTTAACGGGGTGTACCAGCCATCACCCTACGCTAAGTTGAGAATTGCCATAGGGGAATGTCCTAAATGGCTTGCAAAGCCAGCGACCCGTGCATGTAGATTAAGTGGACTATGCTGGTGGCAATCCACGTGCAAGTTCTTGCATTGAAATCAAAGTAGTCTAAGTAAACTAAATGAAGTGTCTCCAGAACATGCTTGAAGTGTAATATCCTGAACATGAACATGCCCGAAATATAACACTCTTGAACATGCTTGAAATATAACATCCTGATCATGAACATGCTCGATATGTAACACTCCTGAACATGCTTGAATGAAATATCCGGAACATGCTTGGAATTGTAACACTCTAAAACGTGCCTACGACGTGCTAGAACATGCCCACGACACACTAGAACCCGAGACATGGACACACACTTGATATTGAATGCGTACATGAATCCTGTTATGTTATTATACATGAATTGCGGTTTAACTTGGTTTACCTTGAACAGGGAAGGCCGGACGGTAAGTATGGGTAAGTCGTGCATGTATTTCTCATGCGACACTTGAATTCGGCCACACGAGATAGGTCATGAAATATGCCATGAAAATGACCCTAAGGCAAGATTAGAAAGACAATGAATGGTAGACGGTGCACAAAAGTAAATATAACGTGTTTGGTAATGATGGCATTGTGGGCGAGCCAGCCTCCCCACCAGTGCATAACAATGTACTGATAACCCCACAGTATGCTTGCAGGATAGCAGGAGACGCCGGCGGGTGCGGAGCTTCCGTCGAACGTGTCAAGGCGCGGAGCCAACTCTGGGGCCTTGGAACGTTGCAAGAAGCTGAAGCACCCTATACAGGACATAATGTATCGGAACATCGCCATGTATCCTTCCATGTTGTAAGCCATTTGGCACGCCTTTTATGTTTCAGAGAGAGAGAGAGCTTGAGCGATTTGTAATATCGGCCTAGCGCCGCTTGTAACTTCTTGAATATCAATAAAGAGTTTGATTTCGTATTCAACTTGTGTTCATTTACTTTCCGCTGCAAATGGGGACACTCTGTGCGACTCTGTGGCCTAGTAATTAAATCGGCCGTTTCTGGACTTGGCCTTGCACGGGCGCAATCTAGGCCCGTGCGGCATCACGCCTTAGCGAGGACGATCGCTCCTACGGGAGCGGGGCGTGACAGAGGTGTTGTATCAAAGGGAGTAGGTACATGTTCTTCTACTAGGAATATAGTAGCTAACATCGTATTCATTTCTCAAGTAGAACCTAAATTAGGAGCAGATGCATTCATAGATATATTTTGGATTTATGCCATGTAAGAGAAGTAAACCAGTTCGAGAGAAACCAAGTTTGGGAACTTGTTCCTAAACCTATTAGTCAATCTGTAATTGGTACCAAATGGGTGTTCCGATATAAACTAAGAGAGAATGGACAAGTTCTACGCAACAAAGCACGTCTAGTGGCTCAAGGTTATAACCAAGAAGAAGAAATTGATTATGACGAGACTTATGTTCCTGTTGCTAGACTAGAATCCATTCGTATACTTTATATATTTGCATATTGTCATAATTTTAAACTTTTTCAAATGGACGTGAAAAGTGCATTTTAAATGGATTTAGAAAAGAATAGATTTTTGTGAAACAACCCACTGGATTTGAAGATTTTAAATTCCCAGATCATGTTTTTAAGTTACGCAAGGCACTCTATATACTCAAACAAGCCCCTCGTGCTTGGTATAATCGCCTAAGTTCATTTCTACTTGAAAATGATATTTTAAAAGGGAGAGTTGATACTACTTTATCAAATCTTTGAAAGATGACATTTACTAGTGCAAATTTATGTAGATGATATTATATTTGGTTCTACTAACGAACATCTATGTCAAGAATTTGCTAAGTATATGCATAGTGAGTTTGAGATAAGTATGGTTGGAGAGCTAAACTACTTCTGCGGACTACAAATCAAATGAAACTCTTAGGGAACCTTAATCAATCAAGCTAAGTACACGAAGAACTTGCTAAAGAAGTTTGACTTTGACAATATAGCCTATTGGGACTCCTATGGCTACATCAACTAAACTTGATCTTGATGAAAGTGTCAAATCAATCGATCAGCGTAAGTATCGATGTATGATTGATAGTTTATTATATTTAACTGCTAGTCAAACCGATATTATGTTTAGCATTTGTATCTGTGCAAGATATCAAGCTAACCCTAAGGAATCACACTTATGCGCAGTTAAGCATATCTTTCGATACCTTAGAGGAACTTCTACTGTCGGCTTATGGTATCCCAAAACTAAATTATATGACCTAATTCGGTATTCTGATACTGATTTTGCTGGATGCAAAGTAGACCATAAAAGTATCAGCAGTACGTGTCATTTTCTAGGCAAAGCTTTACTCTCGTGGTTTAGCAAAAAGTAAAATTATGTTGCATTATCAATGACTAAAGCTAAGTATATCGTTGTAGGTTGTTGTTGTGCACAAATTTTGTTGATGAAGCAAACCCTAGAAGACACGGGGATATCTGTTAAAATTTATTGACACAAATCATCAGATATATTTATAAAACCATTGGTTGAAGATTGATTCATCTATCTATGTCGCGAGTTAGGTATTCTTGAATTCTCAGAAGCATAATGCTTTATGTTTAGTAAAATACTTAAACTTTATTCAATGATATTTTAAATCAAAGTTATTTTGGGTACAAGCCGAAAGGGTCCTTCTTTCATACATATGTAAATAGCCTGAAGCGACACAGGTACTAGTCTTCGGACTACCGCTAGCTGGGATTCGGCCCCTACAGCTAACCCACAGTAATAGAGATATTAGATCAAACGAATGATAGTTTTAAGCTAATTTGTTAAACATAAAACAACCTGTGCTTCTCAGAAATCAGGTATACAGAACTCGAACCAGAGTCTGGCCAAGTTCTGACCGAGTTTGGTGCTTATATTTCTAGACCCAAACTCGAGAGCTGGCCCACTCCTTAAAGTTGTATTTTTATTAAAAAAACCTACATCTTCTTCCCGAGAACAACACTGACCACCCCCTTTCTTCCTCCAAAAAATTCAAAACCCTAGCATTATATTTCTCCTAAATCATAGGGTTTTTCCTCTCCAATGTTTTGATCTAAGGATCTCTCGTTGTTCTCTTCCAACTTACATTATTTTCTGAGGTAGTTCCTTCACTTTTCTTCTTCAGTTTTAATGGCTCCTAGATTTGCTAAGAAGAAAAGGAGAGGAGATGGTACTTCAACTTCGAACCCATCATATGACCCTCTCGAGAGTCTTTTTAGTCCTCCTCCTCCTTCCGATGAGGAAAATTTTGATTCCACTTTATTTGTAGACTTAAAGACATCTATTGCTTGGTTTGAGGATTACCACAAAAGGAATTTTTATCAATTTTAATATATTTCTAGAATATTGCTTGACTTTCTAGAATATTGGCCTAGGTAAATTTTTGGAAGTTGCCAACCCTATATATGGCAATACAGTTCGCATGTTTTACTGCAACTTACAATATTCACCAGACATCATGTATTCTTTTGTCTATCTAATTGAGATGGAATTTGATGATGGCGATTTAAGTTAATTTGATGATGTCCCTCCTACTCACCCCGTAGATCAAGTTTATGTCGTGATGACTCTTTAGAGCGAGCATTTTGAGGCTCGTTGTACTATTGAGGATGAGCTTTATCAGGCAGAGCGTATATGTCAAAAAGATACTAACTACCGTCTCACATACCAGTTCCAGACCCTACAGAATGGTATTGCTGACATTCAGTGGACTATGACTCATCATCCTTCTGGTCCTACTTATTTGCTACGTCATTCGACTTTGATGGACCAAGATTTTATGACCGTTAGGCTCGAAGATATTTTGATCCTACTACAGCTTATATTGATCCGACCCCATCTGCTGACACTGGCGATGATGCTAGCTGACGAGGTGTTTGGACTTTTGGCTTTGTATGACTGATAATGCCGATGATGATGATTTTGTTGTAGTTTTTTATATCTTAGACTTTGATTATGCACTAGTTTGTATTAGTTACGGTTAAGTCTCTTTTAGACTTCCATATTATCTTATTAGTTTTTATGTACTTCCACGCTTCTGCTACTGCTATTTATTTCAGTTCTACTTCTATTTATTGGCCTTGTCATTACTATATTTCTTTGTATTATTATTATTTCTTTGTTTCTTGTTTATGCTCACTATTTGTGGGGAATCATCCATTTTGTACAATGACAAAGGGGGAGAAAAGTATACCAAATACACCGAGAATCGAAAGAGAAATTGTAGTGGTCAAAAGGTATAAAATTTTAAGTTATTTTTATATATTATTTGGTATAAACTCAAAGTTTGTCAATTATTAAAATAGAGGATATTGTTGGCCCATTGGTCATAGTCATACATAATTTTGATAATCAATATAAACTTTGGTCGATACGTAAATAATACGCAGCTATAGGTACAAAAACATAATATCTACTTTCATACTGCTACCATTCACGTCTTCATCAAACAAAGACTACATATGTTGATCAAGACATTTTTTATATTTTATTCTGTATTTTACACTTTATTGAGTCTAGAAAAATTATGAGGTCGATCGGATTGGCAATTGGCTATGCTTCTAAACTCCACTTTCAAAATAGCCTACCTATCCACAAAATATTCTACTCAACATTCAATACTAGCTAATACCCAATATCTAATACCCAAAAAGCCCAATACCCAATATACCTTAAAAGCCATCTTCATTAAGAACACAGACTGGTCAGAAAACTCACCATAAGAGTTTGGCCCGAACTCTGCCCTAGTTCGGTCATGGTAGTTCTTGAAGTCCTATGGTCTTCCTGAAGATTTACAACCAACTTTTAAATTACAAAAAATCTGCACCCGAACTCATGCCGAGTTCTGCCCATAAAATGCTATAAATAGATAAGAAGTTCCTATTCCAAATCATTCGTTCATTCTTCTCTTCTCTATATATTCAGAAGCATTCAAGAGCTTTACATTTTCATATCTAGCCTTTGACAACTCCTAGCCAAGCCAAGTGCTATTCCTGTTTAGTCTTGAATTGTAAAGAAAGCTCTCCAAAAATGTTCCAGTTTTCAAAGTCGCCTTATTGAAGTTGTGAGTCCTTCGGATAAAAACTCGTGGTTGTAAGGAGCTACAAGCGCTTTAGATTCAAAGCTTGTGCCATAGTGGATTAACATCAAGCAAGAGTACTCTAGACTGGACAAGTCCTCTCAGAGGTGAACCAGTATACATCCTTGTGTTATGAGTTTGTTTTTCTGATGCTCTTTACATTACACATTTAACTTTTATATAGTTTGTTATCATCTGCCTAGCACTTATCATCTGTGACACAGTATATAATTTTTTTTAATTTGGTGACTATCTTTCCACTGCACACACACACACTCAATTCACCTCCCTCTAGAGGTGCTCAACGTTCCTACAAGTGATATTTATAGATCATATTTTGTGATATTTTGTGGAAAGGAGATGCGTACACGATTTCAAGACTTTACTATGACAGACTACGACGTTGTGCTTGGCATGGATTGGTTGAGCCAGAACCATGCAATGCTAGATTGTCATGGGGGTTGTGTTATTTTTGGACCCCCAGGTCGTCGGAGTTTGAGTTCCTTTGAGGGGCCATAGAGCACGGTAATCATCCCACTATAAATCCCATATTACGGTAGAGAATGCAGTGCACAAGTCGATCATATGTGAGTCCGATGATGTATTTCCTAAGGCACTTCCAGGATTGCCACTTGATCGAGACAAAGTTTACCATATATTTGATTCTAGGAGCAAAGCCGATATCTTCCCACGTATATAGGCTAGCGTTGAAAGAGGTGCAGAAATACAGGAACTGAAGGCTTAGATAGGTGAATTGTTGGACAAGATGTTCATTCGATCTAGTGCTTCTCCAAGGGAAGCTCATATCTTATTTGTACTGAAGAAGGACGGGTTGGTAGGGTTGTGCATCGATTATAGGGAGTTGAATGTGGTAACGATAAAGAACAACTATCCCTTGCCGCGTATCGATGATATATTCGATCAGCTCACTGGTGCATGAATATTTTCCAAGATCGACCTCAAATCCGGATACCATCAGATTAAGGTACGAAAGGAGGATATTTAGAAGACAACATTTCGGACGAGGTATGGGCAATATAAATTTCTGGTAATGCAGTTTGGTCTAACCAACTTACCGGTAGTGTTCATGAATCTGATGAACAAGGTGTTCCACCAGTATTTTGACAAGTTTGTGGTAGTTGTTATAGATGATATACGTGTATACTCCAAGAAATATGAGGAGCATGAGGAGTATCTTAGAGTTGTGTTGGAAGTACTAAGGAAGGAGATACTTTATGCCAAGCACAGCAAGTATGATTTATACTTAGACAAAGTATCTTTCCTAGGCTCTATCATTTCTGGAGAATGACTTTCAATTGACCCAGAGAAGATAGCAACAGTTGAGTCTTGGCCTATACCCACATCAGTTTTAGGAGTTTTCTTGGACTTGTTGGATACTATCAGTGGATCGTGGAAAAATTTTCGAGGATCGTTCGGCCTATGACGCATTTACCGCATAAGGATCAGGAGTTCACTTGGATGGACAAGTGTCAGAAAGATTTTGATGAGCTGAAGAAGCGTTTGACGATGACACCAATCTTGACTTTTTCTATAGGGTCAGGAGGCTTTGTAGTATATGGTGACACATCTGGCAGTGAATTGGGATATGTTTTGATGTAGCATGGCAAGGTAGTGGCTTATGCGTCGAGACAGTTAAGAGCTCATGAGAAGAACTACCCGACGCATGGTCTGGAGATAGCTGCAGTAATATTTGCATTAAAGCTATGCAGGCACTACCTATACGGTGAGCGGGTTAAGATTTTTACAGACCACACGAGCTTGAAGTACGTCTGTATTCAGAAGGAGTTAAATGTGAGGCAGAAATGTTGGTTGGAGTTGATGAAGGACTTCGACATTGAGTTACAATATCACCCGGGGAGGTGAATGTAGTAGCAGATGACTTGAGCAGGAAGCCCTGGACATACTATTTGACGACACAATATCGTTTACTTGAGGACCTTCAGGAACTTGGAATATAGATTATTTTGCCAAGAATGGATGGACAATTGGCTCATTTGTAGGTACGATGTTTATTGGTGGAAAAGGATCTAGACAGCTTTACTTACGGATACTATATTCTGGAGCCTTCGTGAGAGGATGGAGGCCGGAGTATAGACAGGGCTACGAATTCATGAGGACGAGAAATTGAGGTGTGGAGATCTTCTATATGCTTCGAGCGGAGAGCTTTGGCAGGAGTTGATGATTGAGGCGCATAACTCTATTCATCCTGGAGGTATGAAGATGTACCAAAATTTGGAGCAGAATTTTTGGTGGCATGGGATGCAGAGAGAGATTATACAATTTATGGTAAGATGTTTGGTCTGCCAACAGGTCAAGGTCAAACATCAGAGATCCATAGGACTATTGCAGCCACTTTCCATTTCTGAATGGAAGTGGGAACATGTCACAATTGACTTCGTTACTAGATTCCCAAGGAGACCTCGTAGGAATGATGCAGTTTGGGTTATTGTAGATGGTCTCACCAAGTCTACACATTTTTGTCATTTAGAGTGGGGCCATCTACGAAGGTTTTGACTGATCGGTACATGAGACAGATTACACAGTTGCATGGCGTGCTAGTTAGATTACGTTAGACCAAGATTCGAAATTCACATCACATTTTTCGAGAAGTATTCAGGGGAGCCTCAGGACTGGTCTAAAGTTCAGTACCGCATATCACCTGCAGGCCGATGGTCAGTCAGAGCGCACGATCCAGATACTTGAGGATATGTTGAGAGCTTGTATACTTAATTTTGGAGGATCATAGGAGGATCACCTATATTTAGTGGAATTCTTCTACAATAATAGCTACCAAGCAAGTATACAGATGGTGCCATTTGAGGTATTGTATGCCCGGAGGTGCAGATCTCTAGTATATTGGAGTGACGTAGGAGAGCGTCAGATACTTGGCCCCGAGC
>JANAVB010026799.1:26714365-26796741 GCA_029216955.1 Iris pallida
AGCTCTTCACTAATCGACACCTATCTATATGATGGTCCGTGGGTCATTCCCCATAGTTTGCCGCTGTGACTCTTGGGTTCAGCTCGTCGCTAGTGTACACTCTTTCTATACACCGTGAGATCTCTTTTACCTCAGGGTGTTACTCTATCCTGCCCCGGGCCGAGCGGCTCCAGTGCCCCAGAACCGGTCGTGGGGATCTATGTAACTCCCTAGAACCCATTTTGATGAATTTTAATGATTTATTTGAATTTTTTATAAACATTGTTTCATATAGAAAACCTAGTTTTATTGAAAGGGCTATTTTTTGTAATTAATTTTTACTTCATGCTATTGAATATATTTTCTAATGGTATTTCTTATATAGATTATTGATAACAGCAATCCGTATTAGGGCTGTGCACAATTAAGTCAAACCGACCAAATCGAACCAAGCCAAACCGAATCGATTGGTTTAAAACCGAATCGATGGTTCAGTTGGTTTGGTTCGGCTTCAATTATTTCAAAACCGACCGATTCGGTTCGGTTCACGGTTTGGTTATGCCAAAAACCGACTAAACCGAACCGAACTGAACCAAATCCTTGTTAAATAATTAAGGTTGGCCGGTTGGGTATGGGTTCATTGGGTTATATTATACCGGTTTGATTCATTTATTCACATTACAGCTATTTATCAAGTTGAAGTTGAAAGAGCTCTCTCTCTCTCTCTCTCTCTCTCTAGTCTCAAAGAGGAGTGCTTGCGGCTCTTATTATTTTTTAGTTGCTTCTGTGCACATGGAAGAGACTTTTGGTTGAATGTATATAATTTTTTTATATGTATAATTGGCATTTTTCTCCACCTGCAAAGCACAAGTTGAATTGAAGCTGCTGAATTGTATTTACTGTTGCAAAGTACAAGTTGACTGAGGTTTCACAGTCCATTTTTTTATGTGATCAAAATCGACCAAGTCGAACCAATCCAAACCGAACCAAATCGGTCGGTTTCAAAATCGAACCGACCATTTGGTTGTGGTTTGGTTCGATTTTGTTTATTTTCAAACCGATTAACTTCGGTTTGACTTCGGTTGGGACCAAATAGGTCGACCACCGACCGATGCACACCCCTAATCCGTATTATTTATTACTGGTAATTGTATATATTAATTCCTAAATGATAATTTTTATAATAATAAACTAGGTTAATTGATTTAAGTAAATTGATATTATTTTATTTCTTTAATCTAATATGTTGTTACTTAACCTTCTTAGTTGTTAATAGTTAATTATTAACCACTTGACTGAGGTTGTTGAAGTTGCTTACTGATTTTTGATATTATTAAATTTTGATTTCTACTTGCTAATTTAGGAAATTTACTAGTTATCTATTCATGAGCTTAATCCTATTTAGCAATGGGAAGGATTAGTTTTGATCAGTAATTAATTCATTTTGAAATTAGTTGGTTTTAAACTGATTCGGTTAGTTTGTTATGAAAGTTATTACAATTTTTCCAAATACCGCCAGATCAATTCCTAATTATAAACATTGCCACTGTTCTTGGCTTTGGGAACACCCTAATTATTTTATTATAAATAATGTTCTGACAGCAGTCCAATCAATCATAGTACACAGGCACATCATTTCAATCCATTAACTGCTACTGTTCCTGGCCGACCCCCAGTTCGTGGTGTTCACTGGGCCGGTTCGGCCCGGGCCCGCCCGTGGACCGGACCGGCCCGCCGTGGGCCCGAACCGGCCCGGCCCCCCACGCTCATTCGGTTCGGGTCGGGCCCCCCCCCCCCCCCCCTCCACAGCCCGAGCCCGGCCCGGCCCGGACCGGTCTTTTTTTTTTTTTATTAAATAGGCCCGGCTCGGTTGGACCGGCCCGGCCCGGCCCGGCCCGCTGGGACCGGTCCAGCTGCAGCCGACCGTTGGAGGCCCTTTTTTTTTTTTTCAAAGTTTTGACCGTTGGGGGGGTTCTTTTACCAAAATACCCCTCCCATATAGCCGTTATTAAAACGTTGGGAGGGATATTTTGGTCTTTTTTGGCCTAAAATTACCAAAATAACCCCAAAAAATTCCTATAAATAGTCCAAAAATTCTATTTTTCAAACACAACTCATTCCTCACAAATTCTCTACATAAATAGCCCAAAATAACCCCAAAAAATTCCTATAAATATTTGTAATCTTTGTATAAAATTTTTTTGTATAAACATTTCTATATATTTGTATAAACATTTGTATTACAAACTATTACTAAATTATAAACATTTTTGTATTACTAAATTATAAACATTTATATACATATTTTGTATAAACATTTTATAAACATTTGTATTAAAAAGAAAACATTTTATAAACATTTTATAAACATAAAATTATAAACATTTTATAAATATTTTGTATAAACATTTTATAAACATTTAAGTTACAAATTTTTAAATTTAAAATACAAAAGAAAATGATTAAAAAACTAAATTAAAAACAAAAACTGTAAAAAAAAACTGTAAAAAAAAATATATAATTCAAAAACCGGGCCGGTCCGGTTAAACCGGCCCGAACCGGCCCGAACCGTCCAAGCCCGGACCGGCCCGACCCTATAATGTCCGGTCCTCTGGGCCGGGCTGGGCCCATCGGAAGAAAACCGGGCCGGACTAAGCCCGGACAGAAAATCAAAGTGGGCCGGTCCTGGACCGGCCCGAAACCGGTCAGGCCCGCAGCCTTCGGACCGTGGGCCGGCCCGGACCGGCCCGATAACAACTTGACCCCCAGTCGAGCGCTACCACTTCGGTCGTCGCGACATCGTCGGACTCACATTGACGCACCACCAGTGCCACTTCTCCACTCTGCTGTCCCCACAACTAGAGGCCGCCACGAGGACCGTTGAACCCGGGGGTCCATAGTTTCCGTTCGGCCGGATCTAGACTTCCCCATGGTCGATCGATGAAGATGATCAGAACCCATCTGCCTTCGCCTTTCCTGGAGCACCGCGCCGCAGTTCGGTCGTCGACGTTGAATGCCATGAGACGTCCTCGCCCTGTCAGGTCGGACACAGATCTCCTCGTCCAGATCCGTCGGAGCCAACATTGATCCTCGTCAGTCCGGCACCTCCAGATCTTGGCTAGACTGGGTCGCTGTTCTCTCCGGAGATCGTCGGCACCGCCTCGAGACACCTCACCGAAGCCCGAAGCCTCGACTGTCGCGCCTCTACGTAGACTGCGATGTCGCGTAGCCGACCGCGGGATCACCGTCACCACCATGCCACAGCGCTGGAGAGCCGCCCTCTGTTGGATCCCCTCCGTTGAAGTCGAGCCTTACCGCTACGATCTGGGGGATGCCACCTCGGTTGTGTCATCGGCGACAACCAACCGAAGCTAGGCGGTAAGATCCTCTCCGATTTCTGCTCTTCTTCCCGACCTCCTTCTTCATCCTCTGATTCCTTCGTTGTTTTTATTTCTTTTGGTAACTAATTAAGTTTGTAAGCTGAGTGGTGAGAAGAGAGAGATTGATGGGTTAAGTTGATATAGGGAGTAGGTATTTGGGCTTTGAGCTTTGGCTTGCGGCTGGGACTTTAGTAATGGAGTGGAGGGAGATGGATCTTTATTATCACTCCTTTCATTTAAGTTTCTGCTCTTGCCTCTTCGTAAATCGAGGAGCCACCTTTGTGTTCCCCTTCAATGAAATGAAGAGCCACTAGTTGGCCTTCATGATTCGAAGTTGACAAGTTAGACTTCATATGTACAGTCTTGTATATATTAGGAATCTTGTTAAAATAGTGTATTATATAGTATTATATGAATAATAAGATATAGATGTATGTTATTATATGTTATATATATAAATAAATATTTTATTCACACTATTTCACTGTTATTTATCATGTATAATAAATAGTTATATAAAAATATTCTTTACAAAGGATTTTGCATTCATTTAGTTCAAAAATGAATTTTTGACATATAATTATTATCATAATATTTTGCTATAAATTATGATAGCATTATACATATATTGCCATAGATTTTTGTATCTTACTAGTATCTATATGTATGATTAGTTAGATTAATCTATATCCTAGCTAAGTAATATTCTTAGTTAGTTTATGTCTACAGTTAGTTTAGTATTGGATACAGCTAATTATCTAGTTAGCAATATTTAGCTAAATTTCATTATTAGAATCTAACCTTTTCTTACCTAAATACGAGGTGGACATTTATGCTTTACTACTCTCGTTCTTCCAAAGCAAGGCAAGTACACCGACTTGAACTTTTACTTTACAATTATGTCATACTTTCATGTTCTCATATCGGACACGAGATTCACATGATTGTATTGTGTCTTGTTCATTGTACTGTGGCTCATTGTTCTTGTGGGGATTTGGGGAAATATTGACTAGTTGTGACCACACCCAACGTAGGTATTGTGAATAGCCTAATCGTATACCTCACATAAGATTAAGCCGAACCTTGTAGTATTGTGATATTATGAATTATGAATTATGAATTGTGAATTGTGGATTATGGTTCCCAGCTGGTCATATATTAGTTTAATATTTCAAATTTCACACTTGCATTGATTGTTGTGTTTATTGTCTTGTTTATATTGATTGTCGTGTTCATTGTTTCGTTCATGTACTTCAGTTTCATATTCCAGTTCTTGTATATTGTTTCATATTGTGGTCCATATTGTATCCTGTATTTCGGATTATATCGTAGATTATTTTTTGTCGGTGTTGTAATTTGCTCTTTTCCAGATAGGATACGTTGCAGGTGAGCTTGAGGCTAGATGGAGTACGATGATATCATTGGGATTGCAAGATTTAGTTTATTGCTTAGATTCATTTCATGGACATTGTATTTTGGATTTCATCATTATATATTTTTATTTTACTGAATTTGTCTCCGGATGACATCGTACAAATAACTTGATGGATTGTGGTGATTTCTGGGACGTTTATAGATGCTGTGGATGATTTTATATTATTGTGTCTTAGAGTTTTTCTTAGTATTGTACATCTTACTTTGTCGTGTACATCGATGAAGGCTGGGCGTATCCGACTCGTATCCGATTATTCGGGAGCAGATTGTGACATTTTTTTGGTGGCCCATACAGGTCTGTCCTAATGGCACTTAGGCTATAAAGTGCTATTGGGGGACCAGCGAAACTAAGAAAAACTTATCACAGCATCGGAATCGTGGAAAAAGGTTATGGTTATAGTTTTACTAAGATTGTTTATTATTTTGTAGTTTAGGCCGTATCTAACCTGTTTTCTATTTTTCAGGGTGGTTCAGACACGCAAAGATTGTCGATTCCCTGCACTTGAGGTTTCTGAGATTATTTATCTGATATATTTTGCCGGTATAAATATTTAATTTTTGAGCTTTCATTAGATTTTCTCTTAATGTCAAGATTTTCTAAAAAATTTCTTGTCGCAATTTGAGTCATTGTTTCCTAATTTAAGATTTGTTCTGTGGCCTCCTTATCCTACTGTTTATTTCTTGGTACCTAATAAAACTACTTGTTTTCTTAAGAACAAATAACTTCATCTTCCATCATTATTAGGGTTTAGAATTCGTTGAATTTTTATCAACTCCTTTGAAATTCTATTGATAAAGTTGAGAGAGTATTCGACGATCTACTATGACGTGGCAGATGCGCACTGCTGTCATTTATCTGGATTATGGAGACCGCAGATTTACTGCAGCCAGTTGCGCACTGGCGAGGCATGGGCTCTAAGTCAAAATAATTTCAGGTATTCATAGGTTCTCGAATATTATCAAAGCTATGTCCTAAAATCATAAATTTTTGATCTTCTAAGCTATTCCGATAACATGGATAAAGTTGATAGAAATATTCGGTAATTTATTATTATTTGAGTCATTGAGCCAAAGTTTACTGCAGTCAAATGTACCCTATACTGGCGAGGCATGAACTCTAGGCAAAGTGATTTCGAATATGTATAGTTTTCGGATTCTGTTGAGATTATATCCGTGTTATATACCATGTTTGACCTCTTATCGCCATTGACAATTTTATCAGGAAATTATCTTGATCTTATGTGAAATCTACGCAATTGATTCCATTTTTCTCTTGATTTATCTTAGAAATTTATTAGGACCTTTCTTTAATATTTGTTAGTCCAATCTCTTTCATGGTTTGATTTTAAGTGTATTGCATACATTTTTTTAATGGTCCCATATTTTGATTTTTCTAAAATTCCTTGTTCATAGTCATACCATTTATGTAGTTAGCTTATTTTAGTACTTATCAAACCTAAATGATTTTGATAATATTGTTACTAAATCGTGTTATTATTCAAATTTTAGTTATATTCGTGTTAGTTATACCTAAATGATTTTATTGGATTTAGGTCATAAATTTATGACTATGTCAATTTGGTACAATTTTTAATATGCCTAAATTTTAAATTTTTCTCATGTTTAGGTTTTATCTTGCCTAGATTTTTTTTTACTTTGATCATTTCTAAAAAATCGTGATTTTACTAGTTGTGCGAATCCTAGGTTTAAACCAATTTTAATTATTTCCAAGTTTTCGTAATTGATCAATCTTAATTGTGTTTTTATGCCATTTGAAATTTCGAGGACAGAATTTTTGTAAGGGGGGTAGATTTGTAACTCCCTAGAACCCATTTTGTTGAATTTTAATGATTTTTCTGAATTTTTTATAAAAAGTGTTTCATATAGAAAACCTAGTTTTATTTAAAGGGCTATTTTTTGTAATTAATTTTTACTTAATGCTATTGAATATATTTTCTAATGGTATTTCTTATATAGATTATTGATAATAGTAATATGTATTATTTATTACTGTTAATTGCATATATTAATTCCTAAAGGATAATTTTAATAATAATAAACTAGGTTAATTGATTTAAGTAAATTGATATTATTTCATTTCATTAATCTAATGTTGTTACTTAACCTTCTTAGTTGTTAATAGTTAATTATTAACCACTTGACTTAGGTTGCTGAAGTTGCTTACTGATTTTTGATATTATTAAATTTTAATTTCTATTTGCTGATTTAGGAAATTTACTAGCTATCTTTTCATGAGCTTAATCCTATTTAGCAATGGGAAGGATTAGTTTTGATCAGTAATTAACTCATTTTGAAATTAGTTGGTTTTAAACTAAATCGGTTAGTCTGTTATGAAAGCTGTCACAATTTTTCCAAATACCCTTAGATCTATTCCTAATTACAAATATTGTAACTATTCATGGCTTGGGGAACACCCCAGATATTTTATTATAAATAATGTTCTAACAACAGTCTCATCAATTATAGTACACAGACACATCATTTCAAATCATTCACTGCTATTGTTCCTGGCCGACCCCCGGCCGAGCGCCACCACTCCGGTCGCTCTGACATCGTCGGACTCACATCGACGCACCACCAGTGCCACTTCTCCACTCCGCCGTCCCGATAACTGGAGGCCGCCACGAGGATCGTCGAACCCGAGTCCACAGTTTCCACTCGGTCGGATCTAGACTTCCCAATGGTCGATCGATGAAGATGATCAGAACTCGTTCTCCTTCGCCTTTCCTGGAGCATCGCACCGCAGTTCGGTCGTCGACATTGAACGCCACGAGACGTCCTCACCGTGTCAGGTCGGACACGGATCTCCTCGTCTAGATCCGCCGGAGCCACCATTGATCCTCGTCAGTTCGGCACCTCCAGATCTCGGCTAGACCCGGCCGCTGTTCTCTCCGGAGAACGTTGGCACCGCCTCGAGACACCTCACCGAAGCCCGAGGCCTCGACTACCGCTCCTCCACGTAGACTGTGATGCTGCGTAGCCGACTGCGGGACAACCGTCACCGCCACGCCACAACGCTGGAGAGCCGCCCTCTGTCGGATCCCCTCCGTTGAAGCCGAGCCTCGCCGCTACGATCTATGGTGCGCCACCTCAGTTGTGTCATCGGCGACAAGCGACCGAAGCTAGGCGGTAAGATGTAAACATTCTCTTTTCTCTTGTATGGCAACAGTTCATTCATTCAGGGCATATCTCTAATTTAGCACGGCATCAACTCATTTGATTTAACATGGCAACAGTTTATCGATCAAGACAACAATTATTTCTTAGCAAGGCATCATACCGTTTCTTATTAGCAGGCAACAATTCTGCTTCTTAGCATGCATATTATCTCTTTTCATGTATTAGCAAAGCAACATGTGGATTCTCTTATAAGCATACTCAATGATTATCATCTTGTCATTAGAAATTCATTCATTCAAAAATGCACATTCTTATTAGGCATAAGCGAATCTTAAAATGCATCTTTGCCCACTCACCCAGATTAATCATCTTCTGATTGAAGAGCCAGCAGTCCGATCTCTCTGTCTATCTAGTGCCTTCGTGGAGTGGGGGACTACACTGAACACTCATATCATGAATTGCCATTCAAGTCTGTCGTATGCTTTCTCCATGTCCCGCTTGATGGGGATGTTCCCACCTCTGGCCGGGAATTTCATACAGGTGATCATTTCCTCGGCCAGCAGAATGTTGTCTAAGATGTTCCGACCACTGACAAAGTCGTTTTGCTCCTCGGAGATGGTCTTGGGAAGAAGACCAGACATGTGGTTGGCAATAATCTTTGAGATGATTTTGTTGGTGAAGGTACACAAGCTCAGAGGGCGAAAAACTAAAAAAAAGTAGGGCTTTTTCGACGTTTTTTTTTCCTCGACGTTTATGGTAAAGTCGGCTTAGGCATGATACAATGACATTCTATAATAAACGTTGAAAAATACCAATGTTTGCTTTTAAACGTTGAGGATTACCGACATTTTTTTTCGATGTTTATCTTCAAGTCGGCTTAAGTGAGCAAATACTTACCTTTTTATTAAACATTGAAATTTTTTTTAGACGTTTTTTTTCGATGTTTTTATTAAACGTCGAAAATTTAACCGAAACTTTATCGAAAATATTAATTTTTTTATTTTGGATCAATTTTTCCCTTTCCCTCTAATAATTTTCCTTTCCCTCCTAAATCCCTATAATTTTCACCCTTCAAATTCTAAACCTCCTTTCTTCTGTATTACTTATTTCTCACGTCATATAGAAAGTGTTGGAATCCAAAGTTTCTGCAAATGTTCATTCCCATACCAACACTCTTCGATCCCTAGAGAGCTTTTCCCTCTCTCTCTCTCTCTCTCCTCATCTATCCCCTCTGATCCACCCCGACTATCGCTAGAACCTGACATCCTAACCCTAATTTTCTTTTCTTCTCCAACAATTGGGGAAGGGGTTGATATGGCACGGGCAAAGGACATGAAGGAGAGGATGGGCCGACGTCGAGCGCCTCTACCACTTCCTCGAATCCTCCCCCAGAAACCTCGGCTCCTTCGAGGTCAACTCCCTCGTCAACGCTACTATGGATCTTCTTAGAGACGGTATCTTTTGGGTCTCCGAAGGGACGCTGCAGGCGCTCTCCTCCACCGCCGTGCTCTCGGGAGAGCACCTCAACACTTCATCAACCTAGTCCTCGCCGTCGTCGAGAGGCTCGGGACTGGAAGCAGCGCTTTAGGGTCGCCGCAAGCTTCTTCTCACTCTCATGGAGGTTCGTACGGAGAACCATAACCTTAGATTTTTGAATAATTTGTTTAGCTTTGATACTGGATCTTGTAGTTTTGGAATTTAGGGCTTTAAGAAGATTTGTTGATTGTTAAAAGCCCTCAATTAGAAAATTTGACAATTCTTTAGGTTTTTGTTTCCCAACTATGGCATGATGGAGGAATATAAGTTGAATTTCGAGTGATAGCATAGGTTTTGGGGGGTTTGACCTCTTTCTTCTAGTTTCTAACTATAGGTAGGTGTTGGCATCCTTGATACCCTAAAATTAGCACTTATTTCCTAATATTCTTGAAACTTTTAACAATTTACTGAAAAATCCTCATTTTTTGTAGTTTAACCAAGACATGGAAATAATAAGCTTGTAGCATGTGCCATTCATTTGATTCAGATTTGAATTTAGGAGTAGTAGATTATTGTACACCGATGTTCACACTACTCCTAGTTAGTATTGCAGAATTATATGCACTAAGCATTCTCTACTGCATTCTTGGAGTTACTTTAGGAGGTGTAAGTGAAAGCCAACTTTACTAAGTAAGTCACTATGTTATTTTGTATGAGCACTAATATTTAAAATACTACCAAAGGTTATATATATATTGTTAAGTATTAGTAATAGTGGGCTTTAGTCCTACATTGGAAAAGAGGGTAAAGAGAGGAGCTAGACTCCTATATATATGTAATCCCTCTTCATAATAAAATTAACCTATTATTCTCATTCTATATGGTATCATAGCCATAAACCATCCTCCTCCCATCTCTTCCACACAAAAAACCCTAACCCTAATTCCCCCCTGCTGCCCCGCCACTCCAGTACCCTCCCGCGGATCCAGCCCCCTGCCCCCCCGCTCCAGCCCCCACTCGGCTGCTCCCCCCCACCACCCGATCCATCCCCTTACCCCCCTGCCCCGCTACAGCCCCCCTGTTGCCCCACCTCAAGTCCACCCCGGGCTGCTCCCCCCTGCTGGCCCACTCTCCTCCAGCCCCTCCGACTGCTCCCCCCCACCCGATCCAGCTCCCTGCCCCCACGCTCTAGCCTCCACACTCCAGCCCTCCCCTCAGCTGCTCCCTCCACCACCCGATCTAGCCCCCTGCCCCCCCCGCTACAGCCCCCCTGCTGCCCCCCTCCATCCTCCCTCCCGGTTGTCCCCCCCACCCGCTCCGGCTGTACCCCTTTACGCCACCAACCCTAACCCTAGCCCATCCAATCCCTAACCCTAGTCGCTACTATGTTCCTTCTTCCAAATCCTAACACTAGCCCATCCATCTCCTACAAACCCTAGCCGTCTTTTTTTCCAAAAAAAGTCGTATTTTGAAGACAAACGATAGCCAAATGCTTTATTTGCACACCCTCTGTTCCTAGATTACGCTGTCAGGAATTAACAAAGGGTAGACAACTTGATTGTCTACGTGGATCTTTGTTTTTCCTACCCCGATCTTCACATCAGGATTTACACAGAGAGTGATCGTATTTACTCCTGTGTCCTGACGTGTTCTCCAGCTACACAGAGAAGGAGCTTGTTTACTTCTGTGTCTTGCTGTCTTTACTTTACATACGTGCGCCGGTGTTGGCCACGTTACTAGCATACTCGTAAAGTTGATATGATTAATGGGTTTGGGAAGAACTTACGACGGTTGCATTCATTTCAAGATGACAGACCCAAAGGCAGATAATGGTGATTCTACTACCAGTTTCAGCATCGCAACGGGCACTGGCATGACGGTCTCTTCGACTCAACTCGTCGATCGTCGATTGGATGGACCAGATGGCTACTCAACATGGAGGAAGAAGGTTAAGAAAACACTTCGGGGGATACGACTGTCTAAACATCTGACTGACAGCCCTCCGGCAATGACTGATCCCACCTTTGAACAATAGGAGACGGATGATAGTCGACTGTTTACACAGTTGATCAACTCAATAGAACCGTCTGTCGAGGACATGGTTCAGAACACAGACATGGTCAAGGATCTATGGAAGGTCCTCGCAACGACGTTTGATGGAAAATATGACTTGTTTCGTATCTACGACTCGGTTGTTGGCGTTTACCGAGCAAATCAGGGAGACAAGTCACATAAGGACCACTTCCGGTCCTTCAAGGCTATGACAGATGAAATTGATCATGTTCTTCCTCTGACGACAGATATCAATAAAGCTCGATCTCAACGTGAGCAGCTTCATGTTATGGCATATCTTGCCTCTCTCCGTCCTGATGCAAACTCGGCTCGATCACAGATCATTGCTGGATCTGAAGTTCTGTCTTTGATGGAGGCCCACTTCCCTGTTCTTCGGGCCGTAAAGGTGGTTGAGACCACTCCGGGGGATGCTCTTGCTGATCGATCTACAGTTTGTAGTGCTGCTTGTCCTGGCATTCGTGGTGGGCGTGGTGGACGACCAGGTGGCCGGACTTATGGTCGTAATGGTGGGCGAGGCAATGGTGGTCGTGATGGGGGACAAATACGAACATATTTCCGCTGCGGTCAGCAGGGACATTTCCAGTGGCAGTGTCCTAAAGCTTCTGCAGCCAATGTTACTTCAGACGCTTCTAATGATAGCGTTCGTTCGGTTCAGATGAGCGTCGATTCTTACACGGATTTTCTTGAGTTATAAGCTTAACGTTGTGGTGAGACAACCACGTCCGGATCAACAGCTGGGTACTTTGCGGCTTGTGTGGTGCGATCGAAATATTGGGTCATTGACTCTGGTGCGTCTGCTCATATGACTGGCGACGCGGGTATGATCCGTAATTATATATCGGTGGGTCGTACTTCAGGTATTTTTGTTGCCAATGGTGGTTCACTGATAGTTCGTGGGCGAGGAAGTGCCCATCTTTCTTCTGACTTATCACTTTATTCTGTGCTGCATACACCTAGAAACCCTTTTAGTTTGCTTTCCATTAGTCAAATTACTCGCGACTTACACTGCTCGGTAATATTTTTTTCTGATGGTTGTATTTTTCAGGATCTGAAGACTGGAAAGACTATCGGTAAATGACATGTGACTGGAGGCTTGTATCTGTTTGACGTCTCTGATTACTTGTGTTGGCATGAAACTCAATGCTTTTGAGTTACATTGTCAGTTCGGCCATCCGTCAATCCAAGTTCTTCAACAAATGTACCAATATTTAAATGTTCTTTTTAATTTTTATTGTGAGTCGTCTCAGTTAGCCAAACTTTACCGGATTCCCGATCCGGTAAGTCAGAATAAAATTATGTCTGTTCCTTTCGAGCTGGTACATTCAGATATATGGGGACCGTGTCCTGTCAATTTAATAATGGGTTTCAAATATTTTTGTTACATTTGTTGATGATTACTCACGTATCACTTTTGTTTATCTGCTAAAATAACGATCCGAATTATTTGAAATTTGGTGCAAATTCTATGCAGAAATTAAAACACAATTTGGTGTTTTGATAAAATGTCTTCGAAGTGACAATGGTCGTGAGTATTTGTCCAGAGATTTTAACTCGCATCTGTCTCGACATGGCATCATCCACCAAACTTCATGTCCTTCCACACCACAACAGAATGGTGTGGCCGAACGAAAGAATCGCCACCTCTTAGAAACAACGCGTGCTCTTATGTTTAAAGTACGTACTCCCAAAAGATTTTGGTCGGATGTGGTTCTTACAGCTTGTTATCTTATTAACCGCATGCCATCATCCGTACTCAATGGTGCTACTCCTTTCTCTCGGTTATATCCCGATCGGAATCCGTTTTCACTTCCTCTTAAAATGTTTGGGTGCCTGTGTTATGTTCGAGATACCCGACCGACTCTTTCTAAGCTATATCCTAAGGTAATACATTTTATTTTCCTTGGGTATCCTAAGGATCAGAAAGGGTACCAGTATTTTTCCCCTGTCTTAAAACGATAGTTTTTCTCTCGGGATGTTGCCTTCGTTGAAACAGAGTTTCTTCACTCCCACAAACTAATAATTCGGTTTCCAATGTTTATCCAGATAAGAATTTTTTGTTGTTTCCCGTTCAAATGCACCAGTCTCTTGTACGAGTGCCCTCCTCTACCGAGTCTGTCTTCCGGTCAGACGACGGTCAGACGATCCGCATACACCAGTTCCGTCAGCACCATCGTCATCCCGGTTAGACGAATCGTAGACACCAGTTCAGTCAATACCGATATCGCCTGATCATGCCTCACAGATAGTGCCTCCGGTTACTGACTCATCATCCTCGTCTAGCACTCCTGGACAATCCTCCTCAAGCTCCTCTGAATCGCCTCCAACTTCTCCACCAGCTCGCCCTCGTCATACCTGTCGTGATCATCCCTTGTATGTTAACAACTATAAAGGCCTAGCAAGCCACACTCAGTTCCTCATAGCCACTATTGATGGAATTCGATTCACAATACTATTGAAGAGGGTCTTCGACATCCCGGTTGGCGTACTGCTATGGAAGAAGAAATGAACGCTCTTCGAAAAAACCATACTTGGGATTTGGTCAATTTGCCACCAGGAAAATAGGTAGTCAGTTGTAAATGGGTGTTCACGATCAAAGTGAAACCTGATGGCACTCTTGATCGTCTTAAAGCTCGTCTTGTGGCTAAAGGATATTCTCAGACATATGGTGAGGATTACTTTGAGATATTCTCTCCGGTTGCCAGAATGACTTCTGTTCGTGTACTATTGGCCTTAGCTGTTCGCTATGACTGGCCACTACTTCAACTGGATGTCAAGAATGCATTCTTACACGGGGATCTTGACGAAGAAGTATATGTAGTGCAACCTCCCGGGTTCGTTACAAGGGAGGGTAAAGTGTGTCACCTGAAGAAGGCCCTATACGGTCTCAAACAATCACTACGGGCATGGTTTGGTCGATTCACGCATGTTGTTACTCAGTTTGGCATGTGTCAATCAAAGAAGGATCATTCGGTATTCTACCGACAAACATCAGCTGGAAGGATACTACTTGGTGTCTATGTTGACGACATTATCATCACGGGAGACGATAGCCAGGGCATTATAGGACAGAAAAAGTTTCTGGGAGAGCAATTTCAGACTAAGGATATGGGAGCGCTGAGCTACTTTTTGGGTGTTGAAGTAATAAGGGGAAAGAAGCGCATTGTTATGTCCCAGAGAAAGTATGTATTGGACATACTAAATGATGCTGGAATGATGCAACCCAAGGGAGCAACGTCTCCAATGGACCTAGGAGAAAAGTAACTTCCTGACGAGGGGACACTGATGACTAATCCATATCAGTACCATCGAGTAGTGGGAAAGCTCAACTACTTGGCAGTTATGAATCGTCCAGATATTTTATTTGCTGTTAGTATTGCGAGTATATTTATGTCTTCTCCACGGATTCCACATTGGCAGGCAGTTCTCAGAATTCTATGTTATCTAGTTCAAAATCCTGGAAAAGGAATTCATATGGAAAATTAGGGACATACGAATGTTGAGGGCTTCACTGATGCTGACTGGGGTACAAGTCTAACGGATAAACGATCTACATCTGGTTACTCTGTATTTATTGGCAGAAACTTGGTCTCGTAGAAAAGCAAGAAGCAGAGTGTAATTGCACGATCAAGTTCCGAAGCAGAATATTGAGCTATTGCTGATGGCACAGCAGAAGTGCTATATCTGAAACATCTACTACAAAAATTAGAAGACGAAGCAGGATCTAGAGCAGCAGACATGTGGTGTGATAACAAGTCCGCTATTCATATTGCTACTAATCCTCTTTTCCATGAAAGGACAAAATACATAGAAATCGACATCCACTTTGTATACGATGAGTATAAGAAGGGGGCAATAAAGTTTCGTCATATGAGGATCGATGATCAGATAGCTGATATCTTCACAAAGTCTATGTTGGGTCCTCAAGTTCAATTTCTGTGTAAAAAGCTGGGCATGATTGACAAATATGCTCCAGCTTGAGGGAGGGTGTTAAGTATTAGTAATAGTGGGCTTTAGTCCCACATTGAAAAAGGGAGGTATATATATATATATATATATATATATATATATATATATATATATATATATATATATATATATATATATATATATATAACCCTGGGTCAGGGTCGGCCCTGGAAAAGAGAAATTGCAAGTTTCATGAGTTGAAATTCAAAGTAAGAATGTAATTTAAGCACATAATACCACTATACTAGGTAGGCACTATTGTAAAACTTCATGATTGACGAGTGCGACTGTACTTTGGTATTGGATGGTGCACTTACCAATAAGCAAGAGCATGCTTTACAGTGAATAGTCAATGTTAGTGCGCAAGAATTCGTAAAACTCTTATGTGGTGAACTGGAGGTCACCTTGTACCATATTTAGTACAAATTAGTCTGGTACAATCCGTAACTGAAAAGCACATTTGCTTGCTAAGGTTATATGTGAACCTTGTTACCTTGATTCTTATGTTAGCCTCACTTATGAAATTCTGACATCGGAGGCATTTTCTAGGCCTTCTAAAGGGTTAGAAATGTGTCAAGTTTTATTTGATGGATCCCTATAGAGGCCTTCTAATGTCAAACATTGGGAAGTATCAGAAGTACTGTAATTAGCACGTATAGGACATTATACAAAACATCACTGCCAGATTAATTAAATCATGTATCTTCTACTTAGAGAGAACTTTTGAATTTCGAGATATCATTATGCTTGTTCTATATCTTTTGAAGGGATATTTTTTTTACTGGAGATCTGGTGGTGGTTGTTTTTTGCTGAAGTCTATGATTACAAGATATGTGTGCAAAATTTAGATGTTTTTCCATTGAATTATGTGATCGGAAGCCAAGTATATTCCTTTATTTTATAATTATATTCTCGTTTAGCATCATTATAAGACAATTTTATGGGATTCAAGTTGTTATACAGTCTCCAGTAGGAGTTTGCTCCATCCATGGCTTACTTCGTAGGTTCAGTGACTTCTCAAAGTTTTTTTTTTCTGCTGTAAGTACAAAAGGTTTTCTTCGCTTATGATATATATCTCACACTGACGTAACTCTATAGGTTCTTCATATGTTTATTATACATGGTTAAATTTTATTAACAGTAATAATAGCTCGCTCTAGAAGTAAGCTTATCATGCATCTCAATAAGGTTGCAACAAAAACTGCAAGATAATAGGATAGGTGTACTGATTAGCATACAACTGCTTTTGCTGAAAGACTCTCAAGATTAATGAAATGTTTTGGGTTTGATTAGTGTCTCTCGATTAAACATGACTTGCAATCAGCAGATCAGCAGGCATATCAACTATTATAAACTAAAGTAGGAAAAAATTATGTTCAGAAAAATATTTTTGCTCAAAAGGTTATCTCTAGATAAAGAAAATGTATCCTCTGATTTTAATCTCTCAATCAAGATGGGATTTAGAATCTGATCAGTAGCTATATCAACTATTACAGAGTTCCCTAGAAACATTTGCTTTTGGCCTACCAAAAGGACACCCTAAGATGTCGTTACAACCATCCACTTTTTCCTACTAAACAAGATGTTAATGGTGAATATTTTCTATGACACTTAAAGTGGAATTGGACTTATTCTCTATTTACAAGCAAATGTTGGTCATTCTTGGTAAAACCATCAGATATATTTCCAATCTATGAGAGCCATCATAGTGGTTCTCGAAATTGTGGCTATAACCTAGCAGAATATCATTTTGTATCCTCATAGTATCCTATTCATTATTTAATATGTGGATACATGTCATTGGATCTAATAGAGCTTAATTGTCTTCCTATTTTTTGTTATTGTCTTCTAGTGCCATTCATTTCTCTGCTTAATATCCTAGCATCTATGAGAGATTTAAAAAATGGTTTGTATGATACTCTTCTGTCACCCTCCAATATGGCATTAAGGGTAATCTCACTTGCTATTCCTGTTTATAAATTGGTTTGTATGATACTCTTCTGTCACCCTCCAATATGGCACTAAGTGTAATCTCACTTGCTATTCTTGTATATGTTATAGGATTATAGAGTGAATTTGAATAAATTTTGTATCTGAAATATCGGAAAGAGGAAAGATTAGTCCATACAACTGTAAGACATGCACGATATTAGGGCCTGTTTGGTTCAATTTGATACACTACTATTTCCTTATGTTTAGTTTGATACACTATTATTTCCTTATGTGTGATATTAGAGCAAAAAATAGTCTATACATTACAATTTCCTTATGTTCAGTTTGATACACTGGTATTTCCTTAGGTTCAGTTCAATCGATATACTGTTGTTCAGATTGATAGTTCAGTTTGGTACTGCTATTTACAATTCTTGATTCATTTTGTACTGCTGTTCAGTTTGGTACTGTTGTTCAGTTTGATAATGTTGTTCAGTATGGTACTGCTACTTACAATTCTTGATTCATTTTTGTACTGATGTTCAGTTTGGTACTGTTGTTCAGTTTGATACATTTGTGTTTTTTGTAATTTCTACGTACCACTAGATCCATAATGAAGTTGTGCAGGCTAATATATGTCTTAGTTATAAAGGAATGTCATATCCCTTTCTTAGTTATCTACACGGGAGATTATTTACAACAGAACTAGAGAGTGTGTGTTTGAGTTGGTTTGATTGATGAATGGAAACAGTACACCCCTTGACATTGAGATATTCTACTTCCTGGTACCAACATATTAGACTTTGCATGATGATGAATGTAGTGTCCCGCTCCTAGCGGTTCACTATGTAAGTCTTGTGGCTTGGCTACTCGGTCGGAACCGAGTATTGGAGAAACTTATCGTCGGCACCGAATCGATCACGGACAAGTGCATAAGAACCTTTCCAACTAATGGATTGGTTTCTCTTGAAACGCGTCCAAGAGTTTTCTCTGGATGTTTTGCTGCTAGTTTTGTTGACTGGTTTTGATGGATGCTTTTCTGAATGATTTTCGATGATTTGATTCTTGCCCATTTTCATCGATTTTTTATAGCATTCATTCTTGAGAATTTTGAGAGAAGAGAACACAACGAGACGGAATATTAACCAAACTTTTGATGCCAATGCAGACTGATGCGTGACGGAAGGCTAAGCGTGCAAGTGTTCCTCTCTCTCTCGACGATTCTCTAATTCTGGTGAGTGTGGATCTCTGTGGTGGTATTGTCCCTCTCGCTATTCCTTCATGCCAACTAAATAATTGTCTTGCAACATCCGTTGACCGATATCAAGTTGCTAAATGCCACAAGTCAATACCACTAAGAAGCTAGAGATTGAACAATGAACATTGAAATGAATGCTAGTCCCTTGAACATTGAAAGAATAGATTACACTGCTAACAACATTGAGATTGTGCTTGTCCCTTGAACATTGAATTGAGATGAATTGATGCCTATGATGATGAGATATGAAATATTGAGAATAAACATGTTGCTTAGTACTTAATATTTTATGCACACAATGTTTATCGAGTCGGACACACATTCGCATGACCATAGACGTACTTGTATACAAGGATTTTCTTGAACGGTACCTGCGGCGGTGGGATCGAGTCAGCCTAGGAGGAATTAGTGCTTTGGTAGCCCAGTATCGGAACCTTCATTCGGGCTCGCAACCTGGTGAATGGTCAACCGCATACCAATACGAAGTCCTATATGGCACGTCGACATGGTGCACAACCACCAGTGGTCATGTTGTAAGGATGTATGCTAATCAATGTCTTATGCAGGGGCGGTAAGTATATTATGATTATCCTGTATCTTATGCCGAAAAGCTGGATTCAGCCAACGGTAAAGTAAACATGGTTTTATGAAATACCATGTCATTTGAATTGTGATTTGCTCTAAATGTTGCCCGTCCCTAATAAGTTCATATCTTTAAAATGCTTGTCATTAATAAAATATTGGTTTAGCTGAGTGGGCCAACGGGGCTCACCAGCGCATTGTTGTAATGTGCTGACCCCTCCTCCACAGGTACTGGAGAAGGCTCGGGCGCACCTCGCAACTAAAGCTTTCTGAACTGCTGTTTCCTTTCAAGTTCTTTTTTCCTAAAGACGCACAAAGTATTACGGAGTTTTCAAAGATAGCTGCTTATATTTCAAAGTACTAAAAAGGGCATGATGTATAGAACGGAAAGTTATTTCATGGCAGCCTATCAGTTGTACTTCTTTTCATGAATCAATGTAGCCGAAATGGCATTTCAAATATTATCGAGAAAAGTTGTATTTTGACTACAATTATCAATAAAATGAGTATTTCTTCTTCCTATATTGTGTCCCAATATTTCCGCAACTGTGGCTTATTTTCAATGTTTCAAAATGATATAAATGTGCATATTCTAGCCTTGTACAAGTGCAACTCCAGACTTGTATGGCATCACGCCTTAGCGGGGATGATCGATTCGGTGTGAATCGAAGCAAAGCGAGCGATTCCCCGAATCGGGGCGTGACAAGTTGGTATCAAAGCCAGGTTCCAAATCCTCGAATTTCAAAAATATTTTCAAAAAAAGGGAAGTCTTGATGCAAATTTTCTCGATTGATGGTGTCGATAGCGCTGGCATGAAATAATGTTCCATACAATAAGCCCATAAATATTTTATGAGTGCTAATGGAATTATTTCTTTGTTATAGAATGACCAAGGGTGATAGCGCAAAGACGAATTCATCATCGGACCCAATTGAGAAACTGATTAAACAAATGGAGGCTCAAAGGAAGCAGAGCGAAGCTCAACATCGCGCGCTTCAAGAGCAACTTCAGTATCAGTTTTAGGAGCAGCTAGATGCTCAACAAATGCAAGTGGATAGTCTAACTCAGATTGTCACCAAGCTGACGGCCGATTCCAATATTTATGCAAAGGCCGCAGCAACCGAGACCGTAGAAGTGCCGGCAGAGATACCTGAAACGCCGACACGAAAGAGAACGAGCTTCAAGTTCTCTAAATTCAAGAGTTGCAACCTGCCTGAATTTAATGGGAAAGAGGAGCCAGATGAGGTGATGGGCTTCTTGAACACACTTGAGGGCTATTTCCGAATGTTTAAGATTCAGGGCAGTAAGAGAGTGGAGTGTACCGCTGTACAACTTCATCTCAAGGCCCAGGAATGGTGGATTTCGCAGAGACAGGCACTTTGTGAAAATAGTCAGGATACGAAGATATCTTGGGAGACCTTCAAACAGGCCTTCATCGCGTAATTCATTCCACCAGCTGTCCGTCAACAAAAAAAAGATGAGTTCCTTGCACTCCGACAGGGCAGTATGTCGGTGGATGACTATAAGACAGAATTTTTAAAGAGAGTTGCCTTCGTTGGGTACATAGTACCGAATGACGATGCCAAGAGAGGAAGATTTGTGCAAGGCTTGAATGAGGGCCTATATCGGGATGTGCTAAGTCAAAAGTGTACGTCATACAGAGAGGCGTACGAAACAGCTCTCGAGATGGAGAGATTTCATCGATTGGCTGGTCGTGGGACGACACAGAATTACCAAGGCAATAACCAGAACTGACCTTGGTCGGCGGGAAGAAATGACGTACCTAATTGTCACAACACAGGGGATAACAAGGGACCTCAGCAGCAGTTGCCACATTGCAATAAATGCAATAGGTGGAGGCACAAAACTGAAGACTGTCGTGCTGGGTGTTTCAAATATGGAGGTATAGGTCACCGGGCAGTTAACTGTAGAGGCAGAGGAAATAATCAGTATCGTGGGCATAACATTAATCAGAACCGGGGCCAATATAACAACCAAAATCGTGGCAAAGCGCCACCAGCCTTACCAGCTCCGAATGGAAATGCACCAAATCAACAACAAGGTGGGCAAGCAAGGGTTTATGTCTTGACTCAGGTAGAGGCCCAGACCGCAGAGAATGTAATAACAGGTACGTTGCTATACAAAGGCATACCTGCAAGAGTACTTTTTGATTCTGGCGCTACTCATTGGTTTATCTCATCTGATTTTACAACGGAAAATAAATTTTGTATGACTCAACTAAAGACAGCTTTGTGTGTTAGCACTCCTTCGGGAGTAGATATGCCTGAAACTTTGATTTGCAGGGATGGCTATATTAAAATTGGAGGCAAGACTTTATCTCTGGACGCTATTGTACTCGACATCAAAGAGTACTATATCATATTGGGAATGGACTGGCTCAGCGCCTGTCATGCAACAATCGACTGTACGGATAAGAGAGTTGTGTTTCGCCTACCTGGTGAAACGGAGTTCTCTTATTCGTACGGCTCGACGTTCCAAGAACCCTGTGTCATATCGGCAGTTACAGCAAGGCACATGTTGTACTCAGGGTGTGAAGGCTTTCTCGCTTCTGTCTAAGACACTCGAATAAAGAGTGTAGGCTCGAATCAGACAGAAATTATGGCAGAGTTCCCTGATGTGTTTTCGGACGAGATACCTGGAATGCCGCCAGATAGAGAAATCGAATTCACAATTGATACATTCCCAGGTACTCGCCTGATATCAAAGGCACCCTACAGGATGGCTCCGGCAGAATTGAAGGAACAAAAGGTACAGCTACAAGAATTACTAGACCAGGGATGCATTCGCCCAAGTGTATCTCCATAGGGAACTCCAGTACTGTTTGTAAAGAAGAAGGATGGGACGATGCAGCTGTGCATCGATTACAGAGAACTAAACAAGGCAACCATCCGTAACAAGTATCCCTTACTAAGGATAGATGATCTATTCGATCAGCTTCAAGGGGCGACCGTGTTTTCAAAAATTGATCTTCGTTCAAGATATCACCAATTGAAGATCAGACCCGAGGATGTCCCTAAGTCAGTATTCCGTACGAGATACGGACATTATGAGTTTTTGGTCATGCCATTCGGCTTGACTAATGCTCCAACAGCCTTTATAGATTTAATGAATAGAGTGTTTCGACCGTTCTTAGACAAGTTTGTTGTTGTGTTCATCGATGACATCTTGATCTACTCAAAGGACAGGGAGACTCATGTCGAGCACTTGAGAGAAGTACTTCAGATGTTGCGGGACAACCAACTGTATGCAAAACTAAGCAAGTGCGAATTTTAGATGAACAGCGTGTCGTTCCTTGGACATGTTGTTTCGGCAGAAGGTGTTGCTGTCGACCCAAAGAAGATTGAGGCAGTTATAGACTGGAAGCAGCCTGCATCAGCTAGTGAGATACGGAGTTTCCTTGGTTTAGTCGGGTACTACCGTAGATTTGTGAAAGATTTTTCAAGAATCACATCGCCTTTGACTCGCCTAACTCAGAAGGGAGTCGTATTTAAGTGGACTGACGACTATGAGAGTAGTTTTCAGGAACTCAAGCAGCGGCTCATCACGGCCCCAATTTTAGCACTTCCGGAAGGCTCTGAGGGATTTCAGATCTACAGTGACGCATCGGGACTTGGTTTGGGATGTGTTCTCATGCAACGTGGGAAGACAATATCTTATACGTTGAGACAACTCAAACAACATGAGAAGAATTACCCAACACATAATTTGGAACTGGTAGCGATTGTGTTAGCGTTGAAATTGTGGCGACACTATCTCTATGGTGTGTCCTACGAGATCTTCACGGATCACAAAAGCCTAAAGTACATATTCACGCAGAAGGAATTGAATTTGAGGCAGCGCATTGGTTAGAATTGATCAAGGACTATGACTTGACAATCTCCTACACGTCGGATAAAAGAAACGTGGTAGCTGATGCCTTGAGTCAAAAATTTGTTGGGTCCCTAACAATAGCAAAGGAGGTACTACGAGATCTTGAAGAGATGGGCATCGAGTTCAGGATCCGTCCACAGAATGTGTAGTTGGCTCAGTTGTAACTTGAGCCGAGTCTCCAGAGAAGGATTAAGATTGCTCAGAAGGATGACCCATTTCTGCAGAAGATACGCGAGTTGATTCTAGCAGGAAAGGCGTCAGATTTTACCGTTGAAGATGACACTATTTGTGTCAAGAGGAGATTGTGCGTCCCTAAGGATGAGAATATCAGGAAGAAAATACTGACTGAGGCTCATTTTGCGAAGTATTCCTTGCATCCGGGAAGCATGAAAATGTATAAGGATCTGCGCACAACATTTTGGTGGCATGGCATGAAGAAGGATGTGGCGTTATTCGTGTCACAATGCTTAGATTGTCAGCGTGTGAAGGCCGAACACCAACGGCCAGGTAGAGAACTACAAAATTTGGCTGTTCTACTGTGGAAGGGGGATAATATCTGTATGGATTTTATAGTCGGCTTGCCAAGAACTCAGAAGGAAAATGATGCGATTTGGGTTATCGTGGATAGATTAACCAAGTCGGCACATTTCATTCCAATAAAAGTTACATGGGGAGTAGAACGGTTGGCTCAGATCTACAAAAATGAAATTGTTCGATTACATGGGGTGCCAGCTTTTATATTATCGGATAGAGACGAAAGATTCTTGTCGCGATTTTGGAAAAGTCTGCACTCGACAATGGGCACAAAGTTGAACTTCGGTACGGCATACCATCCGCAGACTGATGCTCAGACAGAGAGAGTAAATCAGATTCTTGAAGATATGCTGAGATTGTGCGTACTCGATTCGAAGACAAATTGGGATGCACATCTTGCATTAGCAGAATTTGCCTATAACAACAGTTATCAGGCAAGTATCCAAATGGCCCCGTACGAAGCATTGTATGGACGAAAATGTCGATCACCGATATGCTGGGATGAAGTCGGTGAACGGTAAGTGCTCGGACCAGAACTTGTAGAGCAGGCCGTCGAGAGGGTTCGCTTAATTCGAGAAAGACTTAGAGTTGCTCAAAGTCGACAGAAGAGTTATGCGGACGTACATCGACGATCTTTAGAATTCACAGCAGGCGATCATGTCTTCTTGAAGGTCACGCCCATGCGAGGTGTGATGCGATTTGGGATGAAAGGAAAGCTAAGCCTGAGATTCGTTGGACCCTTCGAGATTTTGGAGAAGGTAGCCTCAGTGGCTTATCGACTTACACTACCTCCGACTTTGGCTGATATGCACGATATTTTCCATATATCCCAACTGCGGAAGTACGTGCATGATCCAAGTCACGTAGTGAACTTCGATCAGTTGCAGCTGAGCGCTGACCTCTCCTACACTGAAGAGCCTGTCCAAATTTTGGACAGAAAAGAGAAAGTTTTGCGGAATCGGACAGTACCTTTAGTCAACGTGCTATGGCCGAACCATGTTGTCGAGGAGTCGACGTGGGAATTAGAAGAGGAGATGCGGGTGAAATACCCCTCGTTGTTTGATAATTTTGAGGTAGGACTTTTACTTTAAGTTTCGAGGGCGAAATTTTTTCTTAGTGGTATATTATGTAGTGTCCCGCTCCTAACAGTTTACTATGTAAGGCTTGTGGCTTGGCTACTCGGTCGAAACCGAGTATTGGGAAAACTTACCGTCGGCACCGAATCGATCACGGACAAGTGCATAAGAACATTTCCAACTAATAAATTGGTTTCTCTTGAAATACGTCCAAGAGTTTTCTCTGGATGTTTTGTTGCTGGTTTTGTTGCTTGGTTTTGATGGATGCTTTTCTGAATGATTTTCGATGATTTGATTCTTGCCCATTTTCATCGATTTTGTATAGCATTCATTCTTGAGAATTCTGAGAGAAGAGAACACAACGAGACGAAATATTAACCAAACTTTTGGTGCCAATGCAGACTGATGCGTGACGGAAGGCTAAGCGTACAAGTGTTCCTCTCTCTCTCGACGATTCTCTAATTCTGGTGAGTGTGGATCTCTGCGGTGGTATTGTCCCTCTCGCTATTCCTTCATGCAACTAAATAATTGTCTTGCAACATCCGTTGATCGATATCAAGTTGCTAAATGCCACAAGTCAATACCACTAAGAAGCTAGAGATTGAACATTGAAATGAATGCTAGTCCCTTGAACATTGAAAGAATAGATTACACTGTTAACAACATTGAGATTGTGCTTGTCCCTTGAACATTGAATTGAGATGAATTGATGCCTATGATGATGAGATATGAAATATTAAGAATAAACATGTTGCTTAGTACTTAATATTCTATGCACACAATGTTTATCGAGTCGGACACACATTCGTATGACCATAGACGTACTTGTATACAAGGATTTCCTCGAACGGTACCTGCGGCGGTGGGATCGAGTCGACCTAGGAGGAATTAGTGCTTTGGTAGCACGGTATCGGAACCTTCATTTGGGCTCGCAACCTGGTGAATGGTCAACCGCATACCAATACGAAGTCCTATATGGCACGTCGACATGGTGCACAACCACCAGTGGTCATGTTGTAAGGATGTATGCTAATCAATTTCTTATGCAGGGGCGGTAAGTATATTACGATTATCCTGTATCTTATGCAGGAAAGTTGGATTCGACCAACGGTAAAGTAAACATGGTTTCATGAAATACCATGTCATTTGAATTGTGATTTGCTCTAAATGTTGCCTATCCCTAATAAGTTCATATCTTTAAAATGCTTGTCATTAATAAAATGTTGATTTAGCTGAGTGGGCCAACGGGGCTCACCAGCGCATTGTTATAATGTGCTGACCCCTCCTCCACAGGTACTGGAAAAGGCTCGGGCGCACCTCGCAACTAAAGCTTTCTGAACTGCTGTTTCCTTTCAAGTTATTTTTCCCTAAAGACGCACAAAGTATTACAGAGTTTTCAAAGATAGCTGCTTATATTTCCAAGTACTAAAAAGGGCATGATGTATGGAATGGGAAGTTATTTCATGGCAGCCTATCAGTTGTACTTCTTTTCATGAATCAATGTAGCCGAAATGGCATTTCAAATATTATCGAGAAAAGTTGTATTCTGACTACAATTATCAATAAAATGAGTATTTCTTCTTCCTATATTGTGTCCCAATGTTTCCGCAACTGTGGCTTATTTTTAATGTTTTAAAATGATATAAATGTGTATGTTCTAGCCTTGTACAAGTGCAACTCCAGACTTGTACGGCATCACGCCTTAGCGAGGACGATCGATTCGGCGTGAATCAAAACAAAGCGAGCGATTCTCTGAATCGGGGCATGATAATGAACTCGTGAATGTGTGTTGAATACCAACATATTCTACTTTCTGATAACAACATTTTATACTTTGTGATTCAATATTGGAAATTATTTACATGTATATTGACTTAGTTTTTGTTTTCCTATTCCAGTAGCATGTATTATGCTGTGTTCCCACATGTTTTCCTATCTAGTAGCATGTATCATGTTGTGTTCCTATATGTTATAAACTTATATGTGGCCAAATATGGTGACACACAAACCTAGAACTTATAAGATTATGCATGTAATGATGCTGCTTTTGTACTATTTCTTTGCAGGGGTTGGCTTTGAATGACGATTATAAGTAATGATGAGGAATGTGTTACCTCGATTAGAAGCTAAAGTTGAGGGCCTCCCCCACCAATTTGGTGATGGATGGAGGTATCCAACTTTTAGCTTAATTTTAGACTATGATGAGAAAGGTGCTACCTTTGAGTCTAAAACATAGACCCGTCTGATATTACAATTGAGTATCCATTCGTGCCCTCGATTAGAAGCTAAAGTTGATGGCCTCCTCCACCAATTTGGTGATAGATGGAGGTAGTCAGCTTTTAGCTTTATTTTAGACTATGATAAAGAAGGTGCTACCTTTGAGTCTAAAATCTATAGATTGGCAATGATGAGTAGGACGGTGAATTCTTTGAGCCAATGTGTAGATATATTTTTTCTAACAAAGGCTACTTGTGTTAGCTTGTATGTTTCACTTGGATTACATTCAGTTAAATTACTATATATTGGTTTACATTTTATTTGAAGCAATTATTGATCTACTTTGATTACATTTAATTGGATAATTGTATATGGATGTATTTTGAATTTGATTTCTCTGGTACTTGCGGTTTGCCAATTACATTCACTTGGATTATCTCTGATACTTAGATTGCATTCACTTAGAATCTCTCAGATACTTGGCTAATTACTATATATTTGTTTACATTATGTTTTATCTACTTGGATTAGTTGGATTCTTTCTGATACTTTAATAACATGTGATTTATCTAGTACTTGCAGTTTGGCCCATTTTTTGTTATCGATACATTCTGATCTTACATTCTGATATATGATATATTTTGTTGATTTATTTGGAATGAAGCTCTCTCATACATTTAATAGTCAGGGGCTATTTGGTTTACGTTTAATTTCATTACATTCAAGCTCTCTGGACTCAAGAACTCTGAGATATCATTTGTTATATTTTGGTACATTCAGTTATGAGGGTTATTTGGTCTGTGATATATTTTTATACATTCAGTTGTGAGGGGTTGTTTGATACATTTTGTTTAAATTTATCTAGACTCAATCTCTCTGAGATTGGTTTACGTTTACATTCAATTTAATTTGGTTTACATTTAATTTAATTTGGTTACATTGGTGACTTTTCTAGAATCAAGCTCTCTGACATTGGTTTACACTTTATTTGCTTGACATTGATTTCTCTGATACATTTACCTCTGTGATGCTAGCTCAGTCCCTTCTACTTTTATCTTGAAGAATAAAGCTCTGGATACTAGCAAAATGTTTGAAGTAAAAATTTTATGTAATACATATCTCACTAATTTTATTTCCAGCAAGAATTGTAACATGTCTGCAGAATTTTAGAAATTCTTATGCAATTTTCACTACTTGCACCAAGGTTCATGTTTGTGGAGTGGTAAGCATACCCCTTTTTTTTAGAAATTCTTATGCAATTTTCACTACTTGCACCAAGGTTCTGTGTTAGACTTGTTTCTGGGCAATTGATCCTTGCAGTTTTACATATTTTTTAATATATATCTTGTTGCCCATTTTGAATGTTACAGGAAGATGTTCTTTATGCCACTGTGAACAACTGGTGTTGTCGAGATTCAGTTCAGGTGACATTTGAGTTATGTAAGGTTTAATTATATTTTTACTAAATAATGACTTAAAATGTAGTTATATTGTTTATTTATTGCTGACTTACATTTATATAGTAGTAATAATACTCATTTATATGTTAAATCTACTCTTGCTAAGAGATGCAACTTACTTTGTTTTCTGGAAGCACAAAAATGTAGCATGCTAATAGAAGAAGTGAACTGAATGATGAATAAATTGAGCTTGCATGTCAATCTTAGCTCGTCTCGATTGCACCCTATGATGTACACTGAGGAAAAAAATTCTAGTTTTTTTGTACATATTTCAGATGATGTAGTTCCATTATAAATGGATTTCTTGTTTGAAGGGGGAAAATGACATTTGCACAAATCATAGTGATCAATTCATTTTATTATTTTTCTTATGATAATTTTGATTTCGATGTCTTCAAAATATGTCATTAAACTTATTTTTTTTATTGTTGCATGCAGGTGTTGATAGTTGTTGTTCAAATCTCCATCTTTCGTTTGGTGGGATCATCTTTCGGAGAACCAAAGTCTAGTATATAATTTATATATTATTTGTAAAAACAATTACTTTTTGTATTTTTGTTATAAAGATCAACTGTTGTCATATGTTATTTAAATTATAATGTTCAATTTAACTACTTTTCTTGAATTTATAATGTTAATTGGAGTGTGCATGGCAAATATATTCAATTTTTTTAAATGGCTTTACCTGTACCGACGTTTTTGGTAAACGTTGGAAACTTTTCACCTATCAACACAAATCCCAACCTTCTAGGAAAAAAGGTTAGGAAAAACAGTTAAGTTTTCTGCCATTTTTGTTAAAATGATGAAAAACTGTCAACCATGGACACAAATTCTTGACGAATATTAAACGTTGCTGCAAACATTGGCTTTGCTTTTGCCGACGTTTATTGTGAACATCGTAAATTCCCAACTATGACAACGACGACGTTTGTAAGAAACGTTGATCAAACGTCAGTAAAACATATATCGACGTTTTTAGATCTTTTCTCGACGTTTATAAAATGTTGGTAAAAACCAATTTCTTGTAGTGGAAGTCTTTAAAAGTCTCCGAGTTGTCCTTCTTGGGGATGAGAATGAGGTTGGCAAAAGAAATCGATCTGGGGTACCTCGCTCCATGGAAGAAGGCAGTTGCCACCTCGTAAATATCAGATTCGATAATGTCCTAGCAAGATCTGAAGAAAACTTTAGTGAATACATCAGGACCTGGCGCACTATGTTCGTTTAGGGCCCAAACTGCGACTTTGACTTCAGTCGCGGAAGGGAGCAGTTGTAGCTGAGTGTTATCACTATCTTCTATCAAGTGGGGGATCTCCGCTAAGAATTCTACGTCCTTGACAATACTTCTTTAGAGAATAACTATGAATAATAATTACCAGCGGCAGTTTGGATACCCCGTTGATATTTAAGTAAGAGGATGCTCTCGTTAGCGATCTGATGAAGGTTCAGTTGTTGTCTGTGCCCCTTTACATAGGAGTGGAAGTAGCTAGAGTTTCTGTCACCTTCAATGTCCCAAGTCAGCCTGGCTTTCTATTTCTAGAATTCTGTTTTGACCTTCAACCGGAACTTGAACAGCGCTTTGGTGAGGTTGAGGGTGGTGCGGGCTGCGGGGGATCTGTCGGTGGAGAATAGAATCTCCGTACGAGTAACGTCGTCCTCTGTCGTGCGTACGGCTTGGAAGATATTACGAAAAGCATTCTTGCTCTAGACCGTGAGAGCTTTTCTCGTGGCTTTCAGTTTGGTCGCCACATAGACGAGAGGGTCGGGGTTGTCTGGGATGCACCATGCGGCAGCTACGGTATTCCTGAATTGGGCGTGGTGACTCCAGAGGTCGAGGAACCAAAAGCTTTTCTTGATTTGGTTAGCTTTGCTGCTGATCTCAATGAGGAGGGGGAATGATCCGATTCAGTAGAGTTGAGGTATGAGATGTTGGAGGTGAGACCCATGTCTGTAACACCCAGTTTTCCAGATTAGGGTAATTTTGAAATTTTATAATTATAATTATTATTTAATGATATTTATTTCATATTATGATTTTTAGTAATTTTTAGATTATTTTAAACTATTTAAATTCATGACTTGTGGTTTTGACATTTTGCTAGTGAAACCCTAGAGACTGTTTGACCTAGAGCCTAACCATGTGATTATGATATTTTAATGTCATTTTTGGCCTAAGGATATTTTTGCATTTGACCTCTTTGAATTATTTTGATATCATTTTATTATTTATGATATTGTTTTGGGGTTATTTGAGTCGGGTTCGAATTTCAACTCAATCCGACTTGAAACAGGGACCCGGGGGTAGTTTGACTCTAGTGGGACCCACACACTAGTTAGGCATGGCCCACATGATATTAAATTTAGTCCACATGATAGAAATATTTTAGTTAGAGGTTAGACTAATTATTATGGAAAAGGTTAGTGTGATTAGAGACTTTAGAATGACTAATTTAGTCTCAACCAATTAGCCCTTTCCTAATACTCATAGAATAGGTTAGTGGGGGCATTTTTGACCTTACCATAATAGGACAAATAGCCCCATATCGCCAGCCACTTTGGGAGAGGATAGGCTCAAGTTCATTTCATTATTCTCATCCACACTCTCTCTCTTGTTCTTCCCCAAATTTCTAGAGAGCAATCCCTAGCAATTTCTTCACCAAATCCTTCCATTTCGCCACCAAATCTTCTTCTTTCCTTCTCCATTCTAGCCAAGGAGGAAGCTACCCAAGTTTGGGAGGATTCGGAGCTCGTTCGTGTCCTTTTAGAATCTCTACGTGTCGATGTCGTTCCGGAAAGGCTTTTCTTCGATTCGATCTACCGGGAGGTATAAATCCCTTCTCCTTTTCATTTCCTCATGCATATAGGTCTATTTTGAACCCATAGGAATGATCCCCAAGGTTGTATCTCCATTTGTGTCCATTTCGTGTCTATTTGGAGGTCATAGGAGTGTCCTTTGTGTTGTGGTTGTGTCCATGTGGGAAAATCCCAAATTTGGACACACTATGTGTTGTTGTTATGTATGAATGAATTATTACATGTTTAATCTCATATTTTTGTATTGGAGATGTGTTCTATAGTGTCTCATATATATATATATTAGTGTAGAGAGTGAGTTCTTGATATATTATGTTATATACTTGTGTTCTTTTGTCTCAAACTACCCAAATCCGTCATGATTTTTATCCACATTTTTAATTTCAGCCCTAACTTAGAAATGTCATAACTTCTAGGTCAAAGCTCGGTTTAATCTCCCGTTTTTTTTAAAAGAAACGAATTGACGTTAGCTTTTCAAAAGTATATATTAATAGGCCTAATTCTTTTTGTAACTTTCTGGAGAATTATTTGAGTGTCAGCTGTACGAAAGACAAACGCGTTCTCGGTGTTTTCGCGATTCCGAGAGTTTTCGGAAACGAAAATGCGATCCGTTTGAAGTTTTGGAAAGCTAACACATAGATCTATAATATACTTTAATCCTAGATTTTAATTCATGCTGAGATGGTACAGTATTGATTATTAGTAGGAGTTACTATTCGGCATATGCATTTTGTGCACCTTTGTGTGTAATATAATGTTCTATTTGATTTTAACCCATGTTAATGTATATACATTATGTAATTAAATAGAGAATGCAAGCATGAGTAAATGTTTAAATAAATTATGTATGAGGTGTAAGTATCCTATCTAATGTAAGCATGTATAAGTATGGCTTGTAATGAATATGTGGGTTCCATAGTATGTAATGTATGGTGCATATAGTGGTGCAAAGAGAATAAATGAATGATGAATGAATGCAAGCATGAATGTAATGTAATAATAGATGTAATATATGTAGCCTTGTTAGGAATAAAACTGGAATTTAGTTTTGTTTCACTAAATAAGAGATACATGAGAACTCATATATGTGAATGTTAACTTCCTATTGACACTTTGCTACACAACTGTCATGCCTCACTATCACTCCACACACAATGCACACTACACTATATAACCCTCACACCCTCACTCATTGACACTCTCACTCACACATTGCCTAACACTCATTCCATGATAACACACACATGTTCTTGTGCACTTTCATGACACACACACACACCCATGAACACATACACATGCTCTTCTCTCTCTCTCTATATATATATATATATATACTATACATGGCTAAATGTGTTAATGTGGTAAATAGAGTTTTCCTATAGTTATATATACATATATGTGATATAGGGCCTAGTGTTGAATTCTCTTTTCATGTACACCTCCATGTTCACACACACACATAGCTTTACATGTTAGCTTCCTTTCCCTTATGTATAATATTGAATGTGATAGCTTGTGTTTGGCTTGTATAGCCTTGTGATTGGTGTGTGATTGCTAGACTAGGCTTGGTTAGGCCAAGTGAGACTTATTAGACTTGTTGGGCTAGGATTTGACCTAGTTGACTAGTCTAGTTGACTGGAGTTGACCAAGTGTTGACTTTAGTCTAGTTTGACCTAGACAGCATGCAGATGCATTGTAGATTATATTTATTATTCCCTGTGTACATCTTGACTTGTGTTGCTCTAACTAGGAGTCAGGTACCTCATCTCGGACAGTACATTTACTTCAGACATTCAGTTACGAGGCGAGTACATTCTCTGACCGTTTCATACTTGTCTGGATTTATATTCTTAATCTAGATTACTGTACTTGATATTGACACGATCATTATCACGGATTGGTACTATACGGATCTTCTTCTGAGATGTTATCTCCTTGTATTCACTAAATACATATTGTGATGTGCGTTTCACTTACATATTGTATTTATTGAATACCCATATCCTTGTATACTCCTTGTGCATATTGTACTCTCAGTATCACATGAGTCCCAGGGATAGACCATTGTACAACTATTGTATAAAATTATACATCTATTGTATAATATTGTACATCCATTGTATAACATTGTACATCTATTGTATAACATTATACATCTATTGTATAATATTGTACATCTATTGTATAACATTGTACACTATTGTGCAAGATAACGTAACCGGAGTAGATCCTTGTGTATTGATTTGGGGAGGGGGAGTAGAATTGGTTATGTAATCAAATCCTATTGTACAACATTGTATAACTATTGTATATGTCTATTGTACACCCACGTACAATGGAGTTACCATTGCATTTTCCTAGACCGTTTACATAACCATATTGTACTCTAAATCACAGTAGGCTTACAGTTCTTATTTATCATATTTAGATATTTTCTGTTATCAAATCTCTACTATTTTTCGTATACTTCTTACTTTCAGCATTTCATGTACCTTACTCTATTGCATGCTTTATATTTCCTAACATGATATGAACTGCGTGAGATGTTTTGTGCTCGCTCCCGTCCTGACTGGACCTGTTGAAAATTTTACAGAGGATGATGAGGCACCCTGCACCCTTACTTGGAGTTTGCCTAGTTGACACTCGCGACCTGGACCCCAGGGGAGGTTCAGGCAGCTGCTGAGGACGATACCTTGCTTAGTATAGATAGTTTAGACTGTTTTCCTTTTATGTTTAGTTGTTGTTCTTGATTCAGAGTTTGTATATTGTAGAGATGTTGAGACTTGTATTTCATTTCTGTTGTACCTCGGTTGAGGATTCTCTTATCTATTTTATCGTGCCATATTCTATCTCTAGATTGTGATTGAGTTGTACCTCTATGTTGGCCTCCTTATGGAGAGCATTCATATTATGTTAGTTATAGTTCATGACCTAGAACAGCGTTCTACCGCCGATACTGCGGCGTAGGCTAGGCGTTGTTACGCTCTCGTACCCTCACAGTGGGTGCGGGTCGTGACACGTCGAGGATGCACAGACCGTTGAAGATCTTGCAGCGAGTTCCATTTTTCTTAATTCCATTCCCGCAATTGTCTTTTATAATTACCTTGAAATCCGATTCCATCTGTTCCTTGTTGATTGATTAATTTTGTCATATTACTCTTTTGTTGTGTTTTTTTTCTTCTTCTGAGAAAATCATATGGGCTAGGTCGCCTAAATCATGGGATCTAGAATCCTTGATAGTCATGTTAGTTGGCATAGTGAGGACATGTAGTCAGATTTCAGATGTATTTCTTGGGTATGGGAATTTAAGGTTTTCGCCGTCGCATGCGACTATATGAAAATTTTAAATACCATGAACCTAGAGGTACGTACCTTAGTCAAGGACTCTGTGATTATCTTAGCCTTGCTCACTAGCATGATGAAGACTCTGGACAACATGATTTTGGACAGACACATATGATTAGCAGATTGTATCTTGAGAAGGTTTAAAACATCATACCCTTTTTGTTGTTATAAATGACTTAGGAGTAGGGATATTTAGATTGTAGAGCTTGTTCATAGGTAGTTCCTTCATAGTATATAGATATGGTGACTTGTAGAGTGTCTGTACCCTAGAGGTGATAGTTAGCATTGGTGCTAGAATAGTAACCCATTGCAGATAATTCCCTGTTATTATGATACCAACCAGTTACGTATAGGATGTTAGTATGCCATACAACCTTGATGATTATTTATTATTTTCCTTTACCCTTCCAGTAAGGCACCCAGTAACCAGAGCCTGCCCTTGAGCATAGTTGTAGTTTCACCTAGGACTAAGAGGTCTATATATATATATAGATGATATACTTAGGATATATGTGATGGGTTGTTGTTCTTGAGCATATATATATATATATATATATATATATATATATATGGTATTTGGGATTGGTGTGCTTAGCTTGTGGATAATTAGTTATGGGTGACTTGATAGGATTTGGAAGTTAAGAGCTAGTCTATTATAGAGTTTTCTTTGCTAATCCCTAGTTGCCAACACTAGGTAGCTAGCATAGGTAAAAGTCCTAAGAAGTTGACCAGCTGATGACCAAGTACTAGGATGTTGAGGAAATTGACTAGTGATTGACCCTTGTCTATGTTCGGCCTAGAAAAGGGTGCGATCATCTTAATTTTGAGGACGAAATTTTTATAAGGTGGGTAGGATTGTAACACCCAGTTTTCCAGATGAGGGTAATTTTGAAATTTTATAATTATAATTATTATTTAATGATATTTATTTTATATTATGATTTTTAGTGATTTTTAGATTATTTTAAACTATTTAAATTCATGACTTGTGGTTTTGACGTTTTGTTAGTGAAACCCTAGAGACTGTTTGACCTAGAGCCTAACCATATGATTATGATATTTTAATGTCATTTTTGGCCTAAGGATATTTTTGCATTTGACCTCTTTGAATTATTTTGATATCATTTTATTATTTATGATATTGTTTTGGGGTTATTTGAGTCGGGTTCGAATTTTAACTCAATCCGACTTGAAACGGGGACCCGGGGGTAGTTTGACTCTAGTGGGACCCACACACTAGTTAGGCATGGCCCACATGATATTAAATTTAGTCCACATGATAGAAATATTTTAGTTAGAGGTTAGACTAATTATTATGGATAAGGTTAGTGTGATTAGAGACTTTAGAATGACTAATTTAGCCCCAACCAATTAGCCCTTTCCTAATACTCATAGAATAGGTTAGTGGGGGCATTTTGGACCTTACCATAATAGGACAAATAGCCCCATATCGCCAGCCACTTTGGGAGAGGATAGGCTCAAGTTCATTTCATTATTCTCATCCACACTCTCTCTCTTGTTCTTCCCCAAATTTCTAGAGAGCAATCCCTAGCAATTTCTCCACCAAATCCTTCCATTTCGCCACCAAATCTTCTTCTTTCCTTCTCCATTCTAGCCAAGGAGGAAGCTACCCAAGTTTGGGAGGATTCGGAGCTCGTTCGTGTCCTTTTGGAATCTCTACGTATCGGTGTCGCTCCGGGAAGGCTTTTCTTCGATTCGATCTACCGGGAGGCATAAATCCCTTCTCCTTTTCATTTTTTCATGCATATAGGTCTATTTTGAACCCATAGGAATGACCCCCATGGTTTTATATCCATTTGTGTTCATTTCGTGTCTATTTGGAGGTCATAGGAGTGTCCTTTGTGTTGTGGTTGTGTCCATGTGGGAAAATCCCAAATTTGGACACACTATGTGTTGTTGTTATGTATGAATGAATTATTACATGTTTAATCTCATATTTTTGTATTGGAGATGTGTTCTATAGTGTCTCATATATATATATTAGTGTAGAGAGTGAGTTCTTGATATATTATGTTATATACTTGTGTTCTTTTGTCTCAAACTGCCCAAATCCGTCATGATTTTTATCTACGTTTTTAATTTCAGCCCTAACTTAGAAATGTCATAACTTCTAGCTCAAAGCTCGGTTTAATCTCCCATTTTTTTAAAAGAAACGTATTGAAGTTAGCTTTCCAAAAACATATATTAATAGGCCTAATTCTTTCTGCAACTTTCTGGAGAATTATTTGAGTGTCAGCTGTACGAAAGACAAACGCGTTCTCGGTGTTTTCGCGATTCCGGGAGTTTTCGGAAACGAAAACACGATCTGTTTGAAGTTTCGGAAAGCTAGCACATAGATCTATAACATACTTTAATCCTAGATTTTAATTCATGCTGAGATGGTACAGTATTGATTATTAGTAGGAGTTACTATTCGGCATATACATTTTGTGCACCTTTGTGTGTAATATAATGTTCTATTTTATTTTAACCCATGTTAATGTATATACATTATGTAATTAAATAGAGAATGCAAGCATGAGTAAATGTTTAAATAAATTATGTATGAGGTGTAAGTATCCTATCTAATGTAAGCATGTATAAGTATGGCTTGTAATGAATATGTGGGTTCCATAGTATGTAATGTATGGTGCATATAGTGGTGCAAAGAGAATAAATGAATGATGAATGAATGCAAGCATGAATGTAATGTAATAATAGATGTAATATATATAGCCTTGTTAGGAATAAAACTGGAATTTAGTTTTGTTTCACTAAATAAGAGATACATGAGAACTCATATATGTGAATGTTAACTTCCTATTGACACTTTGCTACACAACTGTCATGCCTCACTATCACTCCATACACAATGCACACTATACTATATAACCCTCACACCCTCACTCATTGACACTCTCACTCACACATTGCCTAACACTCATTCTGTTGACACAAAGTCACAGTCAACCAAATATTGACTACATTGACTAAATAATATCTGTATAAATTCAATACGACACACGACGTCTGCATTCAGTTCAGGACATACAACAGCTCAGTTTCCGACTCTCAGTGTATTTTTGAGTCTGTACTTTTACATTTTATTGAGTCTAGAAGTATGTACTCTGAGTTATGCTGAGCTCTTGGAACTTAGTCTATAAGCCTACCCAAAATCCCAAGCTCCACCAAAACAAAAATTGCCCACAAGTCCCACTTAGAACCACTCTGTGCTCTGGAAACAGAGTTTGGGCCGAACTCTGCCTCCACACAGAGTTCGGGCCGAACTCTGTCCCCTAGAAATCAGGAACCCTAATTTTAGGGTTAGCTGGTTGCTAGCTGTCCAACGGCCAAATTTTTGAATTTTCCTACCCGAATTCTGGCCGAATTCTGCCTCTAAAAACACTATAAATAGGGCATGAATTCTCTCATTTCAATTCACTCAATCTTCTCTTCTCTTCTCTCCTACAAGCTCAATAAGCCATACCCTTACTATCTACTAGCCACAAGCCTCCTAAGTCTCGAGTGCTCAGCATCTCTCAGTTAGGATTCTTGTGCAAGAGTGAAGAAGTCGCTTGGACAATTCCAAGCAAATCGCCACTACGATCCTCTGTTAGAAGTTGACGTGCTCTTCTGAAGAAAAGGCACGGGTTGTAAGCTACTATTTCACAAATAGTGGATTTAATCCTGAGCTAGAGTTCTCAGGCCTGGACTAGTCCTCCACGAGGGAAACCAGGTTAAAATCGCTGTGTTTGCGTATGCTCTTCTGCTCTTCATTTATTTTCCGCACTTTACTCTGATTATTTATTGTTGGTGAAAGAGTTATTTTTAATTGGCTATTTTTCTATATAAACTCTATTCACCCCCCTCTAGAGTTGCCAAACTGTTCCTCAATTGGTATCAGAGCTCTGTTCTCTTTACAAGGACTAACATCCTAAGAGCTGATCCATGGCAACCACACAATCCTTGATTTCCAATCATAGTGAAGGTCAGTCCACTCATAGGCCTCCCCTATTTGATGGAACTAACTACACATATTGGAAAACAAGGATGAGCTTCTATCTTAAGTCTCTAGACTTTGACCTGTAGACTGTCGTCACTGACGGTTACAAAAAGCCCGCCAGGATAGTTGTCGATGGTGACCTCATTGAGAAACCACACGACAAATATTCTGTCGAGGAGAAGAAACAGACAAGTCTAGATGCTAGGGCTATTAATGCTTTATTCTGTGCTATAGACAGGAATGAGTTCAACAGGGTCTCTACATGCACCACTGCTCATGAAGTATGGAGACTTCTAGAAGTGACGCATGAAGGAACCACACAGGTCAAGGAATCTAAAATAAGCCGTCTCACTCAAGAATACGAAGCCTTCAAGATGAAGCCAAGTGAGACGATCACTCAAATGATCACAAGATTCCTCGACATCATCAATCCTCTATCTTCGCTTGGAAAGCAGTACTCAAACCACGAGAAGATTCGTAAGCTGCTCAGAGGGCTACCAAAGATTTGGAACCCTAAGGTGACAGCCATCATAGAAGGAAACGATCTCACAACAATGTCAATGGAGACCTTGATGGGTAAGCTTATGACTCACCAGCTTGACCTCAAGGACTTCGAAGAGCCTGCTCCGAAGACCAGGGAGATCGCACTCAAAGCTCATCAACGAAGAGCTAATCATGATGAGACCGAAGAAGATAACTCGGATGATGAAGACCAAGCTCTCATGGTTCGCAACTTCAGGAAATTCCTTCGCTTCAATCGAAGGAAGAAGGAATCTCAAGAAGACGATGAAGAGGAACCAACTTGTTATGGTTGCAAGAAAACTGGACATGTCCGAAAAGACTGCCCATTCCTGAAGAAGAGCAACCGCTATGAGAAGCCATACAAAAGGAACTCATCAAAGAAATATGCCAACACAGGCATCTGGCATGAAAGTGAAGCGAGTGACTCTGAGGAAGAAAAGGACTCTCCTCAAGATACAGCAAATGTGTGCCTGATGGCAACTTCCAACAAGGTATCTAACGAAACTCTGGATGACTTCTCTTTTGATGAACTTGGCGATGCTTTCACTGATTTACTCGATGATCATAAAAAGGTCATCGGTAAATATAAACATGCCAAGGACAAAATCAAAAGTCTAGAAGATGAGATACAAAGAATTTCTTTACTTCTTGATAATGTTAGAAACACATCACCCACTAATGACACTGATGAAGTATCCAAGCTTAAATTAAGCTTACATGATGCTGAAGCACGTATTGAGCAACAAACTCAAGAAATCACTACTCTCAACACGTTGCTTGCTGAAGAAAAGAGTAGACACAAAATTTCTATGACTAAGATTTATGGCTTAAATATTAAGGTTGATGAACTGCAAGCTGTTTCTAAAAGATTAGAAACCAAATTGGGTAAACAGGTTGTTCAACCTCAAACCCAATCACATGGGCACAATACCACTCATGCTAGTCAATCACGTCATTCTCATGCAGCACATAACCATGCATTTATATACACAAACTTTCACAAACCACGTGCACGTAAGAACAATTCTCACTCAGTACACACTCATCATGCACAAAGACACAATCAACATCACTCCACACATAAAAATCATCATGCCATGCCATATAGACAAGGTCCTCATATACCATATAGACAAAATCATCATGCCATGCCATCTAGAAAATTTCAGCAAGTCACACATCATAGACAATACCATCATTCTATGCCTCATAGACACCATCACCATGCCACTTTTTCCATGCATAATCATCTTCACCATGCTAACTCTTCACATCATGTCCATCCTCATCCTGTTGCTTATAGATATTATTCTCATGCTCCTAGTATAAATAAGAATGCTATCTGTACTTATTGTGGATTACATGGACACATCTCACCACAGTGCAGAGTTAGAAGACTTGTAGATAAAAGGATATATGCTTGGTTCCCAAAGACTAACTTTTCAGGACCCTCAAGAACTCGGGTACCAAAGGTCACATCTACTCTTGATGTAGGTGGACCTTCCCTCATCAACTGAAAGTAAGTGGATTCTCGATAGTGGATGCTCGCGACATATGACGGAAGACGCAAATCTTTTTGCATCACTATTGATGAAGAGAGAAGGATACGTATCCTTCGGTAACAATCTCAAAGGGCACATTATAGGTAATGGTATCATTGGTCATCCTCCTTCTCCTGTAATAAAGGATGTCTGCCTAGTGACCGAGTTAAAGCATAACCTGCTCAGCATTAGTCATCTTGCTGATCATGGATATGATATTAACTTTGGACAAAACAGTTGCTATATCTATGATAGGTCAACAGGAGACATTGCTTTTGAAGGGAAAAGAGAGGACAACATCTACATTTTCTATCTTTCTATAAATACTAACAATGCAGGTAGATGTCTATATGCCCACAAAGACGAACGACTACTTTGGCACCAGCGTCTTGGTCATGCCAACATGGATGCTATATCCAGGCTTTCCACCAAGAAGCTAGTGAGAGGATTGCCTGACATCATGTTCAAAAAGGACACGGTATGTGCCGAATGTGAACTAACAAGACAACTAAATCCTCATTTCATTCTATCAACTCTGTAAGTACTACTAGACCCTTGCAACTACTTCATATGGATTTATTTGGTCCTAGTAGAATAGCTAGCCTTGGAGGCAAACTTTATGTATTTGTTATTGTTGATGATTTTTCGAGATTTACATGGGTTTTTTTTCTCGCTAATAAGAGCGATGCTATTTCTGCTTTCAAAATTTTTGTAAAGAAAGTTCAAAACGAAAAAGGCTACATGATTACTCGAATCCGAAGTGATCATGGAGGCGAATTCATAAATTATGATTTTGAAAGTTTTTGTAATGCAAATGGTTTTGATCATGAATTTTCTTGTCCTAGAACTCCTCAACAAAATGGTGTTGTGGAGCGGAAGAATAGGACTCTTGGCGATATGGCTAGAGTCATGTTGAATAAATTTTCTCTTCCGAAATATTTTTGGGCAGAGGCTGTAAGTACAGCATGCCACATTTTGAATAGGGTGCTTATTCGTCCCATTACGAAGAAAACACCCTATGAGGTTTGGTTTGGAAGAACCCCCAATGTTTCGTATTTTAAAGTTTTTGGTTGTAGATGTTTTATCCTTAACACCAAAGACAACTTAGGCAAATTTGATGCCAAAGCTGACGATGGTATCTTTCTTGGTTATGCCGCCAAGAGTAAGGGATATAGAGTTTTCAACAAACGCTCACTTATTGTGGAGGAGTCAACTAATGTGACTTTTGATGAAGATAACAGTGCAGTAAGCGCTCTTGATGATGATGTTGAGCCATCAATTTCTACTCCAATGAACACTTCAACTGAAACTAATTCTCTGGAGGGTTTGCCTAAGAAATTCTCTTTCAAACCTTCTCATCCAGAAAATTTAGTTATAGAAGAAGTTTCACGTGGAGTAACTACTAGATCATCACTAAGAGACTCCGTTGCTAGTACTGCCTTCATTTCACAAGTAGAGCCTAAAAACATTTCTGAAGCTTTTAATGATGAATTTTGGATTTCTGCTATGCAAGAAGAACTCAACCAATTTGAGAGGAGCCAAGTATGGAAACTAGTTCCTAGACCGGCTAATCACTCAATAATTGGTACCAAATGGGTGTTTAGAAACAAAGTAAATGAAGATGGTTCAGTCACTCGTAACAAAGCCCGTCTAGTAGCTCAAGGATACAATCAAGAGGAAGGTATCGACTACGATGAGACATATGCTCCTGTTGCTAGACTAGAATCCATTCGGATGCTTTGTGCTTTTGCCAATCATCAGAACTTTAAATTATTTCAAATGGATGTTAAAAGTGCTTTCTTGAATGGCTTTATTAAGGAGGAAGTTTATGTCAAACAACCCCCTGGCTTTGAAAATCACAAATTTCCCGACCACGTGTTCAAGCTGAAGAAAGCACTTTATGGCCTTAAATAAGCCCCCAGAGCTTGGTATGAAAGGCTAAGCAGTTTCTTGCTTGAGAAAGGTTTTTCAAAAGGGAAAATTGACACTATACTGTTTATCAAATCCTTCAGAGACACCATTCTATTAATTCAGATTTATGTTGATGATATTATTTTTGGGTCTACTGATGAAACTCTTTGTCAAGAATTTGCCAAGTGTATGCAGACGGAATTTGAGATGAGCTTGATGGGAGAGCTCAACTATTTTCTTGGTCTGCAAGTAAAACAACTGGCTAATGGAACTTTCATCTGCCAATCAAAGTACACCAAGGACATGCTGAAGAAGTTCGATCTTGACAACATCAAACTAATCAGCACGCCAATGGCTACTTCAACCAAACTCGAACCAGATGAGAGTGGCAAACCTGTTGATCAACGTAAGTATCGAGGTATGATAGACAGCTTACTTTATTTAACTGCTAGTCGTCCCGATATCATGTTCAGTGTTTGCCTATGTGCTAGATATCAAGCTAATCCTAAGGAATCACACATGACCGCGGTTAAACGTATCTTTAGATACCTTAAGGGTACGGTTACAGTGGGCCTATGGTATCCCAAGTCAACATCATTTGATCTTATTGGTTACTCCGATGCTGACTTCGCTGGATGCAAGGTCGACCGTAAAAGTACGAGCGGCACGTGTCATTTATTAGAAAAAGCTTTAGTCTCCTGGTTTAGCAAGAAGTAGAACTCTGTTGCACTATCCACAACAGAAGCTGGATATATAGCAGCTGGGCGTTGTTGTGCACAAATTCTGTGGATGAAGCAAACCCTTGAAGACTATAAGTTATCTTTCATGCATATTCCTATATTCTGTGACAATACTAGTGCAATCAATTTGACTAAGAACCCTGTCTGCCACTCACGCACTAAACACATTGAAATCAGACACCACTTTTTGCGTGATCATCAGCAAAATGGCACGATTAACTTAGAATTTATTGACACTGATCATCAGCTGGCAGATTTCTTTACTAAGCCACTATCCGAAGAGCGCTTCAATTTTCTTTGTCGTGAACTTGGAATTTTAGATGAAGCAGTTATAAATTGAAACTCACCTGCGTAAATATCGAGTATATTGTGATTCTTTTACGAAGAATTTGGTATGGGTACAAGCCGAAAGGGTCCTTCTGACAACAAGACGTAAAAGCCTAAGCGACACGGTGCACTAGTCCTCAGGACTACCGCTAGCTGGGATCCGGCCCCTGCAGCTAACCCATGGCAAATTTGGACTATTGAACCATAGTATATGTCCTTATTTATTATATGGCTCATTTTCGATTTAATATTGCCTAATTGATATTTTCTAAAGTTCATTCTGTTTTCTGAGTACCTCTCTATCTATTTCTTTAAATTCAACACTCTTTGTTGTCCTCAACTATCTTTTGTTTAACTCTTAAACATTTTCTTCATGTTCTTTGCTTGTTTTCAGTTCTGGACCATTGATCCAGAACTCGGGCCGAACTCTTCCCCTATCAGAGTTCGGGCCGAGTTCGGTTCTTAGGTTCCAGAGTCGGGATCTGGCTCTGCCGTTGGATCAATTCTAATCCAATGGTCAATATTTCACCCGACCAAAGACAAAGCCCTACTTTATGTCGGGATTCCATCTCTCTCCTTCACTACTACCACCTTTCTCACCTATACAAAATCTTTCCTTGAAACCCTAACCCTAGTTTTTGATCTAGAGTGCTCCATTGCTTCTCAAAATCAAGAAAAAGGGGTTTCTCTCCATTCTCTTCCATTGTTTATTACTTGTTTGAGGTACCATTCCTATTTTCTATCTTCTAGTTAAAATCTTTTAATGGCTCCTTGCTTGTTCAATCGTGGGAAGAGAATTTGAGTTGAGAGTATTTCCTCTTCGGATTCTCCTCCATCAATTGAACAAATCATTGAACAACTTCAACCTCCTCATCAATTGAACAAATCATTGAACAACTTCAACCTCCTCATCCTTTGTTCAATCCACCTCGTCCTCAAAATCCTTCCACCTATGACAACAGACTTTTTGTCTCACTAGATGCATCAAACAACTGGTTTAGTGACTTTCGGAATCGTCAGGTATTCACAGGACATCCCATTAATTTTTCTATATTCTCTCAATATGATTCTTTATTCCATGACCTCTATCTTGATGAACTAGTTACTACAACTTCTGCTATCTATCGTCATGCCGTTCAAATGTTCTACTGCAACTTAACCTTTAATGACCTTCATATTTATTCACGAGTTGCAGGTATCAATATATCTTTTGATGACTTTGACTTAGCCGAATATCTTGATCTTCAAGAGCCCAATTCTTGGGAAAAGCTAGTTGACGCTCGCTCGTTCCGTTTTCCCGACGGAATTTCCCTTGAGAGCTTCAAGGACGATTTGTGTACTCCATACACACGTCCTCGCAAGCTCACGGCTAAATATCTCAACCCATATTTTTTTGACCTTCATTGGATTATTTCTAACACCATTCTACCCAAAACAGGTTCCCATGATGACATCACTTATCTTGAAATATCTGCTCTTTATCATCTTCATTTTGGAATTCCTTTCAATCTTCCACGTACCATGATGGACTGGATGATTCGCTGTAGGAGGAAACCACGAGCTTTGGTTTATCCTCTGTATCTTCCTTTGATCTTTCGTGCTTTTCATATACCACTTGATGCTTGTCCGTTCATGCCTGCACCTGCCTTTCTATCCAAAGCACGACGCCTTCAGCCTGTCGCTGCTTCTGAGTCATCTGAGCATTCTGCTGATGAGGAGCCTGACGCCCCTCCTTTTGGTCAGGATGCACCTCCTCCTCCTGCCACTCTAGATTCTCTTCAGACTATGCTTCGCGATCGTTTTGCCGTTGAGGATGATCGCTGGACGCAGCAAGATTACCGTACCACCTTGCAGATCAGTGCCCTTTGGAACTCTCTGCATGATATGCGGTATTCGCTTGCTCGTCATCCTCATCTGCATGTGCCTATTGAACGGGATCCAGATCGCGCGGGTCATCGTATAGACGATCCGTGGGTCATGAGGTATATGGATCCGGATGATGCTTTTGTGGATCTTCAGATGTTCTAGGACCTTTTCGATGTTCCAGGACCTTCTCGTGCTCCATGATGGAGATTGGCTTGATATGCTGCTGCCACTGCTGATGGTCTTAGTTGCCTTTTGATTTTAGTTATTTCAGTTTGTTATGGATTTATGTACTGGATTTATGTCTTCAAACCCTGATGATGTGCTGGTTAGTGGATAACATTTTATGCTATTTTTCGTAGTTTTACTTTATGTCAGTGACTTGTTTTATTAGTATTATACTGTTTCTTCTCTGCTTGGTGTGGTTGGATTACTTTTCATTATCTATACTGCTATTTCCATGCTTTTCCTTATGCAGTCTATATGATCCTTTATATTGCTAACTGCCAAAAGGGGGAGAAATATGTATATTTCAAATGTATATCTGTCTGTGCTTGTGTTTGCTTTTGGGAAAATATTTTTATCAGGCCACAGGTTCTATGCATTATTTACGGGGGAGAGCTATTGATTCTAGCTCGGCACCGTTCACTGATTACGGGGGAGCTATCTTATTCTAGCTCGGCATTGTTTATGGGGGAGCTGTGTTTTAACCAACTGTGTCCAGGTATGAATATTGAAATATACATTTATTATTTTGTCAATTATCAATATGGGGGAGATTGTTGACACAAAGTCACAGTCAACCAAATATTGACTACATTGACTAAATAATATCTGTATAAATTCAATACGACACACGACGTCTGCATTCAGTTCAGGACAGACAACAGCTCAGTTTCCGACTCTCAGTGTATTTTCGAGTCTGTACTTTTACATTTTATTGAGTCTAGAAGTATGTACTCTGAGTTATGCTGAGCTCTTGGAACTTAGTCTATAAGCCTACCCAAAATCCCAAGCTCCACCAAAACAAAAATTGCCCACAAGTCCCACTTAGAACCACTCTGTGCTCTGGAAACAGAGTTCGGGCCGAACTCTGCCTCCACACAGAGTTCGGGCCGAACTCTGTCCCCTAGAAATCAGGAACCCTAATTTTAGGGTTAGCTGGTTGCTAGCTGTCCAACGGCCAAATTTTTGAATTTTCCTACCCGAATTCTGGCCGAATTCTGCCTCTAAAAACACTATAAATAGGGCATAAATTCTCTCATTTCAATTCACTCAATCTTCTCTTCTCTTCTCTCCTACAAGCTCAATAAGCCATACCCTTCCTATCTACTAGCCACAAGCCTCCTAAGTCTCGAGTGCTCAGCATCTCTCAGTTAGGATTCTTGTGCAAGAGTGAAGAAGTCGCTTGGACAATTCCAAGCAAATCGCCACTGTGATCCTCTGTTAGAAGTTGACGTGCTTTTCTGAAGAAAAGGCACGGGTTGTAAGCTACTATTTCACAAATAGTGGATTTAATCCTGAGCTAGAGTTCTCAGGCCTGGACTAGTCCTCCACGAGGGAAACCAGGTTAAAATCGCTGTGTTTGCGTATGCTCTTCTGCTCTTCATTTATTTTCCGCACTTTACTCTGATTATTTATTGTTGGTGAAAGAGTTATTTTTAATTGGCTATTTTTCTATATAAACTCTATTCACCCCCCTCTAGAGTTACCAAACTGTTCTTCACATTCCATGATAACACACACATGTTCTTGTACACTTTCATGACACACACACACACCCATGAACACATACACATGCTCTTCTCTCTCTCTCTCTCTCTCTCTATATATATATATATATATATATATATATATATATATATATATATATATATATATATATATATATATATATAAAAATAAAAATATATATATATATATACTATACATGGCTAAATGTGTTAATGTGGTAAATAGAGTTTTCCTATAGTTATATATACATATATGTGATATAGGGCCTAACGTTGAATTCTCTTTTCATGTACACCTCCATGTTCACACACACACATAGCTTTACATGTTAGCTTCCTTTCCCTTATGTATAATATTGAATGTGATGGCTTGTGTTTGGCTTGTATAGCCTTGTGATTGGTGTGTGATTGCTAGACTAGGCTTGGTTAGGCCAAGTGAGACTTATTAGACTTATTGGGCTAGGATTTGACCTAGTTAACCTAGTTTGACTAGTCTAGTTGACTGGAGTTGACCAAGTGTTGACTTTAGTCTAGTTTGACCTAGACAGCATGCAGATGCATTGTAGATTATATTTATCATTTCCTGTGTACATCTTGACTTGTGTTGCTCTAACTAGGAGTCAGGTACCTCATCTCGGACAGTATATTTACTTCAGACATTCAGATACGAGGCGAATACATTCTCTGACCGTTTCATACTTGTCTGGATTTATATTCTTGCTCTAGATTACTGTACTTGATGCTGACACGATCATTATCACGGATTGGTACTATACGAATCTTTTTCTGAGATGTTATCTCCTTGTATTCACTAAATACATATTGTGATGTGCGTTTCACTTACATATTGTATTTATTGAATACCCATATCCTTGTATACTCCTTGTGCATATTGTACTCTCAGTATCACATAAGTCCCAGGGATAGACCATTGTACAACTATTGTATAACATTGTACATCTATTGTATAATATTGTACATCCATTGTATAACATTGTACATCCATTGTATAACATTGTACATCTATTGTATAATATTGTACATCTATTGTATAATATTGTACACTATTGTGCAAGATAACGTAACCGGAGTAGATCCTTGTGTATTGATTTGGGGAGGGGGAGTAGAATTGGTTATGTAATCAAATCCTATTGTACAACATTGTATAACTATTGTATATGTCTATTGTACACCCACGTACAATGGAGTTACCATTGCATTTTCCTAGACCGTTTACATAACCATATTGTACTCTAAATCACAGTAGGCTTACAGTTCTTATTTATCATATTTAGATATTTTCTGTTATCAAATCTCTACTATTTTTCGTATACTTCTTACTTTCAGCATTTTATGTACCTTACTCTATTGTTTGCTTTATATTTCCTAACATGATATGAACTGCGTGAGATGTCTTGTGCTCGCTCCCGTCCTGACTAGACCTGTTGAAATTTTTACAGAGGATGATGAGGCACGCTGCACCCTTACTTGGAGTTTGCCTAGTTGACACTCGCGACCTGGACCCCAGAGGAGGTTCAGGCAGCTGCTGAGGACGATACCTTGCTTAGTATAGATAGTTTAGACTGTTTTCCTTTTATGTTTAGTTGTTGTTCTTAATTTAGAGTTTGTATATTGTAGAGATGTTGAGACTTGTATTTCATTTCTGTTGTACCTCGGTTGAGGATTCTCTTATCTATTTTATCGTGCCATATTCTATCTCTAGATTGTGATTGAGTTGTACCTCTGTGTTGGCCTCCTTATGGAGAGCATTCATATAGGTTAGTTATAGTTCATGACCTAGAACAATGTTCTACCACCGACACTGCGGCGTAGGCTGGGCATTGTTACGCTCTCGTACCCTCACAGTGGGTGTGGGTCGTAACAATGTCTGACCACAGAGTGTTGACCAGGACAAGATCCAGTCAGGAGTATTGTCACCGGGATCCTTCCTGCATGTTATACCAGGTAAAGGCGTTGCTGGTGAACTGGAGGGAAGACAGTTGGACGTTGAATATGAAGCTGTTGAACTCATTCATAGCCGTCAGAGGGGGTGGGCGACCCCCGACTACTCCTCTCTGCAAGTAATAGCATTGAAGTCACCTACACAGAGCCACGAAAGGTTGATGAAGTTAAGGTGGGTATCCCTCAGGGTATCCCAAAGCTGTCTGCATTTAGCAATGCTACAGCGGACACAAGGGAATGGTACTGGAGCATGGGATGTTCCACCCAACATGAGAGCGCCTTTCTCGAATCATGGATGGTGCCGAACTTGACGTCGACAGCAAAGAGGATCCAAATGTCGTTACATCCCGTAGCAGTGGAGGGGAAGCCTAGCTGAAGCTGGATGAATTTGAGTTTCTTGTGGGGGATTTGGGTTCAGTGATCACTAGAATGTCAATCCTCTGGATTTTCTTGAGACTGATAATTCTTCTCAAGGTTGGTTTGTTCACCAAGCCTCTAACATTCCAAGATAGGATGTTAAGCATTAAGGTGAGTTTCATGGCTGACCTAGTGGTCATGGCCGTGGACTCCATATCGCTCTTCTTCTTCTTATTTTTTTGAATGTTTTGGTGGATATAGCCTCTACTCCTTCTTTCGTAGAGGACTTATCTTCGGAGAGGTCGACAGCTTCCTCTATCAGGTGCATGTATACCTCTCCCTTAATTTCTGTTAAGGCTCCTATGTGACTGTTCGAGCTAGTGAGGCCAGCCTCCATGGCTTGATGTAACCTGGCTACTGGTGCTGGACCGATGTTAGCCAGGGCTTTCGCTCGAATGATCGCTGCGTTGTCGGATGTGAGGGTGGCTTCAGGGACGTGGTTTGGGGGGGTCATCGTTATTTGTAGGAGTCAATAAATTCTCCAGTATCTGGTGTTCCTCCCTTTCGATGTCCGTGGTGTTCACGGTAATCTCTGTCGGGTTGAGGGCCCCTGTTATGGCTTCAGTGATGGTGGACTCCTGAGGGGCATCTGATAGGGCTGAAGCAAGTATGTCAAATTTTTTGTTGAGGTAGATAACTGGAGATTTATAGGGCACAATAGCTCTGTTCGAGGAGGTAGGGGATCGGGATTGGGAAGCTCCGTCATTGGCTTCGAATCGAATATGGGAGTTAGGTAGTGGTAGGATCAGGGAATGGTGAGTTGGATGAGTCTGCTGGGTGGTGGCTGTCTTTCAAGTCGTTTTCTTCTTCAGCTATGGGTGCGCCTTGAAGTAGTGCTCCGTGGAGTGACCTCTCATATGGCATTGCTTGCAGAAGATGACGCTGTTGTCATAAATAATATGCTGAGTGTGCATCTTATCTCCAAGCTCTATCTGAATAAGGTTGGGCAGGTCCTTCGACAAATCGAGTTTCATACAGATTTTGGCGTAATTGCCTCGCGAGATGTTACGAGTTTCTTCGGCCATGGCCACGAATGACCCAAATGAGTTGGCGATTCTTTTCAAGGCTGCAAGGGCGAAACAGATGAGGGGTAGGTTGGAAAAGGTGACCCAGGCCGAGACGATTGCCGAATCTTCTTTAATGTTGAACTCTGGGGTCCATTTTAAGATTTTTATGCTCTGGGCATCAATCCAGCCTGTGCCTTTAGTCCATATCCTCTTGTAGTCGATATCAGAGGATAGATAAAGGAACATGTGCTTAGGGTCTAAAGGCGCGACCTTGTATCCAAATGTAAGGCCCCAACCGGCGATCACTTCCTACATCCTGGAGAGTTTCGTGCACCCGTTGGAAAATTTAAGGACTAAGGTATGAGAGAAGGTGGCCGATAAAGATGATACTTCATCAAGGGAGAAGGGAACCCGAGTCGCTTGACTGTCAAACGGGGCAAAGTATGCAATGTCTGGGAGCTAAATCTCTTCGGCGGGAGGGAAGTGTCTCGTCGTACGGTCGGGCCTGAGAATCTCCGCATAAGACAGAGCGTTTGGCAAGTGCGCCGCAGAGGCGGAGGGAAGGGCCGGCAGTACGGGACCGGTCGTCGTGGAAGGCACGACAGGAGGAAAGATCACTTTCGATCCTGGCGAAGGTTTAGGCGAGGTAGCGTCTGGTTTACCGGATTAGGTGGCCGACCGGGGGGGGTTGGGGTATACATGAACTAGTATTGGGGGAGACCAAAGACGGGAGTAGAGGCGCCAGCGCTAGAAGGTCCTCAGGGAGAGCGTGAACGAGTGATGGGTGCGCTACCGCGAGGGGAAAGGTGGGGTATGCGCCACCCGATTGGGAGAGGGGGTGCACGCCTCGCATAGAGGGTGCAATGCCAAGTGCATCGGCAAAGGACAGAGAACCCAAGGTGGCGTCGACAGTATGGGTAGAGAGGTGCGCGCCACACTCCGGTTGTGCGTGGGCAAAAAAATTAGCGGAAGGCTGAGCAGTAAGACGAGAGGGGGGTGCACGCCACCCGGAGGGGAGAGGAGTTGTGCGCCACACGCAGGTGGTGCGAGGCCAATAGCGCCGGCAAAGGGCAGAGCACCCAAGATGGCACCGCCTAGAGAAGTAGAGAGGTGCGTGCCACACTCCGGTAGCACTGGGGCAAGAGCATTAGTGGGAAGCAAAGCACCTAAAAAGGCGCTACCCAGCTCTCACGAGCCGCACCTTGAGGAAGGGCACGAGAACGTGGGTACGTCCAGCCTACACCGCAGTATCGGCGGTATAACGCTGTATAGTTCGCCTATAACATCTAACATCTAACAACAAAATGATATAGCATATCATCTCCGTAAGGAGGTATAATATAACATCTCAACTCTATAGCTCAATCACATGTCTAGGGAAGATAGAGCACGATATGGAATAAGATAAAAAGAAAGAACTGAATATATAAGTAAAGTCATCACAACACACATATAGATGTCCAACACAAATAAATATAAGTCCTGAATATAAATAAGTCTCAACTACCAATCGGAACAATCCGATACAAACTGAAAGCTATAAGTACTAAACTAAACTAGGCACCCTCTACTGAGCAAGATGCTCCTCAGGATCCTGAATGTCGCCCTCATATGCCCCATAGAAGGTAGGGCAATCACCATCATCATCTGTAATATTTTGTCAACATATCCAGTCAGGATTGGAACGAGCACATATACTCTAGCAGTTCAAGATAAATGACAAGCGCTATGAGTATGAAATAGTAATGAGATTTTTGATGATCAAGTTATAGAGTTAATGCATAATGAAAAGACAAGTGTCCAAGATCATATGAGAATAGGCAGATATGTAAAAAAGAGTAAACCTGTCATGCAAGATATGTAGTTGACAACTCAGACAAACTGTGTTAAGACCAGTGATTTGAAATAACAAGTTTGACATGTGAATGGCTAGAAAGGGATATCCGGCAACCATACACGCACGTGTGTGGCCACTATTATTCACGTAAGACCAATGGGATAGAATGGGTATGTTCACATGTCTCCTAGTTATTCTCCCGTCCGACTAGTACACATGGAATCGAGGTTCTTCGACACGCATTTCATTAGTCACGATGGATGCATTAGTCATGATTACATTATTCAAGATAGACATGAAACCACGTATCTCTAGTCAAAAATCCATAAAATACCAATCCGTGAGTCCATCGTGTCAGAATCAAGATAGAACACTAGTATAACATGCATCACAGGATATATCAAATAAAAAGAACTATCAGAGAATGTACTCGCCTGTCGTCCAGAGTGGTGAATATGAATCGAGGTCCAAAGTGATGTCACACAAACCTAGATATGAGATATCAGAGTTAAATGGTGTTCTGGAGTACAAACATGAATATTTATGGTGATGCATGATTTCTAGGTTAATTCTAGGTCAATATTGACTTACAGTTGACCTTTGGTCAACTGGTCAACCATAGTCAATATCAAGGTCAATCTAACCTATTCCAAGTTATTTCCTACTTGTCTATCTATACACAATATATATATATATATATATATATATATATATATATATATATATATATATATATATATATATATATATATTAATTATAGTAGTTACTGATTTATTAAAGGGTCCCTTTCCTATTGCTACTGCTATAATATTATCCCATATACTAATTTGATTTAGGAAGATGAAGCCCTATTAGAGATGGCATACTGCCCTCACCCCCACATGACCAGGGCAAAACCCCTATCTCATACTGATATATGAGGGCTCCCTCTATCACATGTATACACACTAATTTACATCATAATCCTTCTCACTAGACAACATATATATACATATATCCCTCTTTCTTCTCTCTACTGGGCATACTAACACTAGGGTACTCTACTAAGACATTGACACTCTTGGTAACTCACTAATATATATATATATATATATATATATATATATATATATATATATATATATATATATATATATATATTTTTTTTTTTTTTATATATATATATATATATAAATATATATATATTTATATATATATATATATTTATATATATAATATATAAAATATATATATATAAAAATATATATATATTTATATATATATATATATATATATATATATATATATATATATATATATATATATATATATATATATATATATATATATATATACACAATATTTATTTACCTGCCCAAGTCCCCATTCATTGACCGATACTCAAATGTATCAATCCTAAACTCCTAACTGATACAAATAGGCCCTATCTACGTATCACAAACGCACATATATTATCAAATGTATATATATACCAAACTATATGCAACTTACACTCCTCAATGCTCACATGCAACCACATATCCCCTTTACCTCTGATATTTGTTTTCCCCAATCACTTACCTGTTACACAGGCATTACCTAGCTTGGGACTGCATGTATAAAGATCACTGGTTCCTTGCAGTAGATGTTCCTAAAGCATGCTTCACTGCTCCAGACTTCCTGCTCAGTCCACACTCGAGCAACCTCTATGATATCATATCTTCTATAGCTACAATGATACCCGAGCCCCCTACTATCAGTCATTGCATTACCTTCCAACCTAATGCTACAGACTTCTAAGCTAATACTTGTTGTAGGTAAGCCTCTCCTAAACCCAACACTCTCTTATGGTCACACAAGACTCTGTTACATATACCATGAATGGGGGCTGATACCATAAGTGCCCAAGCCCTTACTCACTCAACTAATACTTAGGCTAACCCAAAAATTCTAATAACATATGGCTAATGGCCAAAACAAGGACACTCACACATAATCTTTGATATGAACCCCTTCCTTGCTGTTACAGATATCCCGCATCCTTCTTCAAATATGGTATCCACCACCTAAATCATAGATACATCTACAAAGCATACCCAACTGATCTAAGTATCAGTATTCACTGATACCAACTAATGATACCACCCACAGGGACAACCTCTACACTCGAGCACATGCCAAAGGCCATGGCCACTCCTCCTTGCACGGCTGTGCCTATATGGCTTTTGCCAAAACCAAACTTATGGCCATGATGGCACTGGCCTAACCAGGGGAGGTCCCTTACTGCTGTCTATGCTCCCATTGTACAGACCACACATGAACCCCCGCTACTCTCTTATTCATTCATATGACATCATCTACTACCATGTATTAACTATCTACAAACTTCACATACTAACCTTGCCCAAAATATAGACAGATAGATAGAGAGGTAGATAGCCAATTAAATGATACATACAAATGAAACACACACTCAACAAGTGAGTTACTGTCACTTGGTAGTAACCCCAAATCCCTCTCTCTCGTGCACTTGGGGAATGGCCAAGTGCCCCCCCCTCTCGAGATACACACACACGCTGATACAAGCTCCTATCTAACACATATCTATTTAACTCACTGACCGTACTTCTTCACTGATGCACTCTTACATCCATATCCATATAATACCTACATCAACTACAGATGCCCACACATGAACCTATACATATCCTTACCAAACTCCCACTGATGTCTGATACCCTCTCATACACTAATGACAGCCACTATCCACTTTATTCACTCACCTACACTCAAGATAAAACATAACTTCTAACATTCACATTTATATGATAAACATACTACATTCGTGCCCCCTGCTTACCTGCAGGAAACCCTTCACTGCTGGAGGGGAGACAGCCTCGATGCCACCTACAATGCAAGCCACAAGGCTTGTTGCCAAGGGTCCACCCTTGCTGCAGGACGAGGAACCCCTGATCCTCTCAAAATACAGCAGTAAAAGTTATCACAGGTTGCATTCTCCTGCATCATACAGTATGGGGTTAAGCTCTCCGCTGCAAAAGACACTCCAAAGATCCCTCACTCCAAATATATATATACAACATATACAACATATATATACATATATGTAATCTATATTCCTATACATATACAATGATTGTATAACTCTAAACCATATAAACACACACTATAACTCCCCATGCCAACTTCCATCCCGAACCCAGTCCATATCAATTTCTTCTGACACAGCCTATCCCTTTAACAGGACTGGAACCTCATATTCATCTACTCTCCTTGAGTCCCTGCAATCCCCACAGGGGTTATATACTGATACCCAAGTCAGTATCACAATAAAACCCTCTACTACACAAACATTCACATTTAAGGATGGGTGACTGAACCTTAATAATCCAGGTGGACTGAACTCCAAAAAGACAGTGAACAAATGCCTATACACATCCAAATGACATATACATATAGGGATTAACATATATATATATATGTATATATATATATATATATATATATATATATATATATATATATATATATATATATATATATATATATACATATACATATACTCCTAATTCCCTAGAGATCAATATACACCTATCAATAGATTAACCAAGCTATATCCAAGCAAACGAACCTAAAAAACAGGACCTATATTGTCTTTGTGACATTTTCACAAACACCTATAGGTCAAACTTTGTAGTTTCTCTAAAATGGACACAAAACTCCATGAAACTACCCCAATAGGATTCATTAGGACCTCAATCTACTCCCTATGAGTCATGGGATGGGTTTCCTATATGAATACATGAAATTTGACCATAGAAATGTAAGTTTAGAGGGTTATACCTATGTAGAATGATGCCTCAACCAAGCCCCACAAATTTAGGGAAGAATGGATGGAGAAAGAGCTTCCAACACCTTGCTAGAATCTTCTCCTAGCCTCCTTGAGCTCCCCCAAGCTTTTGCCCAACCACTGGAGGAAAGAGAAGGAAATTTGGGGAAGTTTGGAATGGAGGAAAGGATGGAAACCCTAAATTAATGGTGGCTGCCATTTGGGGTTAAATGAGGGTTAAATAGGGGTTAAATAGGCTCTAAACTAGCCCTAATCCTTTCATTACACTTAGCATTAAGTAGGCCCTAAAGTGGGCTAAGTGGTTTGGCTTAATTAAGGCTTGTGTTCAACCTAACCATGAATAGAGTCTAAATAATCCAACTAATTGGTCAAGTCAAATTAAATGGGGTCCACCTTGACTAATGATTAGTTAGACTACTAATAATTACAACCATCATATTAAAAGAAAAATATATACTAAATTTGTGAAATGACATAAATATTCTTGTCCTAGAAAAGTGGTAGTGACAAATCTCCCCCCTTAGAAAATTTTGTCCTCGAAATTAAGATGGTCATACTTCTTCTAGGTTAAACCCCCAACAATCAAGGTCAAGAAAACTATATCTAATACATGCAAATTTTGGTCCTACTGGTCGTGATATAACAGTCTTGATCAGGGTCACTATACTATCTAGCACATCACAAAGTATCCTGACAGGCACTAATGGAATCATACAACAAGATAGAAAAAAAGGACGGAAAAGACAGACCTGCTATCCCATCACCTGCAGCATCGGTCTTCTCGACCGACAACGCAAAAGCCCTGCCTCTCTGGTGTTGGGCATAATGCGGTGCCACAGGTGGCCTATCTCCACCTCTCTGCCTTGCGCTCCGCCAGATGGAGGCACATTAGGAAAATCCCTCATATTTTGTGCAGTTGACCCACAAAATAGACACGCCATTAGTCTCTTGCTACAGAAGTCCCATGAATGACAGACTTTTTACAATAGTTGCAAAGAGAAGCCTGGTCTCCATGCCTCTGTTGCTGAACCTGAGCTTTAGCTCGCTGATGGTACTCCTTCTGAACGTGGGGACACTTAGCCGGTCCCGTACTACTGCTAGTACCACCCATGATGTCACTGGCCCTCTTGGGCCCATGACCGTAGTCCTTCTCTGCTATTTGTGTATCCATCAGAATTTGCTCAAAAGTTGCATCACGACGCCCAGATGTGCGAGAACGAACTACGTGGATCAGGCCCCTTCTGAACTAACGGGCCTTCTTCCCCTATCCTGAACCATCCCTGGAGCAAATCGGCTCAGGCAAAAGAACTCCGCCGTATGCTCGTCCACAGACGAGTTCCCCTATACCAGTCCTACAAACTGGCCCTCCAGTGTGCTAAGGGCTACATAAGAATAGAACTTCTCCTTGAATAGCCTCCAGAAGTTCTCCCAGGTCAACCCTCTGACTGACGCACGAAGATCCATATGGTACCATGTCAAGGCGTTATCAAAGAACTGACTCGCCTCAGCTGACACCCACAGCCTCCTCGGAAGCTCTGCTAATTCTAAGCTCCACTCAACATCCTCTAGCCAGTCATCAGCATAAAGGATGCCCACAATCCTCTTGAACTCCTGGGGCACCATCTTCTTAAAATCTAACACAGAGCTAGGCCTTGCCTGCTGCTGCTCCTAGACAGAAGCACCCTATGGCGGAATAGTAGCCACCTTCTCGTCTGCTTCCAGTGCCAACTGATGAGCATTCTCTATGCTCTGTCTCAAGACCTCTGCCTGACGCTGCAACGCCTCTGCCTGTGCTCGTTGTGACTCCATCATCTGCTGGAGAAGAACGAATATCTGTAAAGCGTCTGTCGGCAGTGTAGATGGAGGTATAAGAGTCTCTGGTACGACGATACTAGGCCTCTGAGCTTGAGGTGGAAGACCTCGTGGTACTGCTGCTGCTCCTCCCAACTGGGTGGTAGGAGCAATAGGGGCAGCAGAGACAACTATCTGGACCTCTCCCTTCTCCAAAGCAGTAGGCCTCGATGGACCAGACCTCTCCGGGGCAGTACTAGATCCAGCTGCTTGAGCTCGAGTCATCGTCATCCTGAGGATAGATTGAAGCAAGAGATCAATATGGCACAAGATAAGATATTATCAAGAAGATAATCAAATTCGAAATGCAAGAAGAGTTGTCATGATAATCGAAAGATCAAAATTTTCCTAATATGTGATTGAGTAACTTTCAATATAGCCTATAACCTATATCCTAACAGCAGGCTCATAGCAGCACTCTATGTCGAGCACTACTACAAAATTGCACTAGTTGCGATTCAGACCTGTATGGGCCACAACAAAAATGTGTCACGATCTGCACCCTGAGGAAGGGCACGAGGACGTGGGTACGTCCAGCCTACGCCGCAATATCGGTGGTAGAACGCTGTATAGTTCATCTATAACATCTAACATCTAACAACAAAATGATATAACATATCATCTCCGTACGGAGGTATAATATAACATCTCAACTCTATATCTCAATCACAAGTCTAGGGAAGATATAGCACGATATAGAATAAGATAAAAAAGAAGAACTGAATATATAAGTAAAGTCATCACAACACACATATAGATGTCCAACACAAATAAATACTAGTCCTGAATATAAATAAGTCTCAACTACCAATCTGAACAATCCGATACAAACTGAAAGCTAAAAGTACTAGACTAAACTAGGCACCCTCTACTGAGCTAGATGCTCCTATGGCTCCTGAATGTCACCCTCATATGCCCCATAGAAGGTAGGGCAGTCACCATCATTATCTGTAATATTTTGTCAATATATCTAGTCAGGATTGGAACGAGCACATATACTCTAGCAGTTCAAGATAAATGACAAGCGCTATGAGTATGAAATAATAATGAGATTCTTGATGATCAAATTATAGAGGTAATATATAATAAAAAGACAATTGTACAAGATCAAATGAGAACATGCAGATATATAAAAATGAGTAAACCTGTCATGCAAGATATATAGTAGACAACTCAGACAAACTGTGTTAAGACCAGTGATTTGAAATGCCAAGTTTGACATGTAAACGGCTAGAAAGGGATATCCGACAACCATACACGTACGTGTGTGGCCGCTATTATTCATGTAAGACCAATGGGATAGAATGGGTATGTTCACATGTCTCCTAGGTATTCCTCCGCCCGACTAGTACACATGGAATCCAGGTTCTTCGACATGCATTTCATTAGTCACGATGGATGCATTAGTCATGATTACATTATTCAAGATTGTAATACCCGTGGTTCGTATTACGTATTGGGAGTACGTGTACGTATTTTGGGCTCGTATTTTGGTTTGACATAATTAGCTAGTCTTGGGTTTTATTTTGCATATTGCATTAGTATGGTTCATCATGGCATTGCATTGGCTTGGTTTGGTTCGATTTAGTGGGTTTGGCTTGGTTTGGTTTTATGTGGAGAACCACTCCCACCTACCACCACTCCCACCATAAGTATCTATCCCACACTCTCTCTTCCATTATTATTCATTACTCATTCTTCTTCTCCATCTTTACTTCTCCACCTACCAGGAGAGAGGGAGAGCTTAGGCAAGTGCACCTTGCTTCATAGAGGAAGTCCATTTTTATTGTTCCATTGTCTTTCTCATGTGTTTCTAACCCACTTTAGTACTTGGCATTTTTTATTTCCATGGTTAAATTTTGTAGATCTAGTTTTGTGGTATTTTCGGTTTCCAGGATTTTTGATCCATCAAACTTGCATATTTTGCTAAGTTGATGATCCCATGTTGCAGAGAATTTCGTTTGGTCCAAATTTGACCTACGAGAAATTTGCTGAGCCGCATGGGCATTTTCAGCACTTGGCCGCATGCTAATGACTAGTCAGCCGCATAAGCATTCAGGAGTGCATTAATGCATTTCTCTAATAAATGAGCCGCATGCACCTGAGAATGCAAGCATGCATTCTTTTCCTTAATGCACTTTTGCATGTAAATAAATATTTTTTTAATTCTAGTGAGCCGCATAGGCAACACTGAATGTAATATAATAATGCATTAATTTTTATGCAGCCGCATGCATTTATTGCACTAATGCATTCAATGCATTACTAATAAAGGCATTCTCATGCCTTGAAAAATTCAAGAGCCGCAGAGGCTTCTGATGGTTTGATACATTATGCATTTAAGTCCTTGACTTAATGCTTTATGCATTTAGTTCTTACCTTTATGACTTGATACTTATGCATTTAAGTCCTTGTCTTTATTACTTAAATGCTTTATGCAATTAAGTCCTTACATTTTTATGTTTTATGCGTTAATGCTTGGATTAAAACATCCTGAGCCTAGCCGCATAGGCTTTGAAGAGTGCATTTAATACATTCTCTCTTGAAAAGCACTTTTCATGCATTTTCCTAAGTACATCCTGAGCTAGCCGCATATGGCTCCCATCAGCCGCATGGCCAAGTACACTTTTGGCCAATGGCCTTTTATTCCATTACTGACCCTTAGACATTCCGTAGCCGCATGGCCTTTGGCCATTAAATAATATTATTATTTGTATGGAATCTAAGGTGAGCCGCATAGGCTCCCTTCTCCCACTATCTAATATTTTGGTCACGTGGACCATTAATTAGGTAGCTCACGTGAACCTTTTCTTATTGCATTAATTGTGGGGGGTCCCACATAGCTTCTTTTAGTTGACTTGCTTGCTGAAGTGGGAGTTTGCATTTAATGAGGGTCCCACTGTCTTTTGTCTTATTTGATAGTGACCTATTTATTGTTAACTGACCGCATGGGGTCCCTCCCACTCTTGGCCGCATGCACAATTGTATGCTAGCCGCATATGGCTTGCTGGCCTTAAATGTTTGACTGATTTCATTTAAATAACTTCGGAGTCGCATGGGTGGCCTCCCACTCTCTTTGACAGCATGTTTGTTCTCCCACTTTTGGACCGTATGGGTCCCACTTGATTGTTTAAATATCTTATTTGCGTGAATTGTGGTCAGAATTTCTTCCCACTCCTAACATAAAAGTTGTAGAGTTTCTTCTTGGCTTCATGATTATATATATATATATATTAATATATTATTATTTAATTGTACAAGTTTCTCTCTTCTTGATAATTGGCATGACTTGATAGTGACCCGCCGTGGTGCACTCCCGACATGATAACTTGACCTGATAACTTGACAGTGAACTTGACATGATAATTCTTGATAGTGGCCTGCCGTGGCGCACTCTTGACATGATAAACCTGACATGATATTTCTCGAAATGCTGTTGCGACGGCTAACACGACATGACATGATTAAATGGCCTGGACATCGTGGACGATTGTGCTTGTACAAATGAACCCGTCTTGTCTTGCATAATTTCTAGGACGGGGATCCCTGAGTACCACGGTCAGGGGTACCCACTGAAATCAACTAAGGCTAACAACTAGAATAAATCCAGTAGTCATGAAGAGATTTCCCAGCTACAGGCAATCCCGTTATCTGGGCGCCCCACTTGGGATCTGTAGCCTGCCGTCGAGTAGGGCACATTTCCAGCACACTGTCATGTGTTGCACCATCTAAGTCACCTAAGGGTACATGCGTTTCCTGGACGATGTACCCACTTGAATTCAACTCTAATTGCGTCCGGATAGCCTGGATGGTCTGCAGGGCTTGTGGCTGTGGAATAATCTCATTGCATCTTGCTAGTAATTAGGCCTGTGGTAACCCTAGTTAGTTAAAGTATCAAGCCATACTTATTTCTTGGCCGTGAAATGTTGGATGAAGTTACCAGTCTATTCTTGTCTTGATCTTGTACAAGATGGTTACATGTCCTGAATCCTTATTTTACCTTGCCGATAAATGGTAGAAAAATCCAAGTTCTGTTCAGACGAAGGGTTACAACCCCGGTCCTTGTTTGGTTTACGGGTTGTAACCTGGCTATCTGAATAGTCTCATGGTTATCCCATCGTATATCACCCTGTTATACTTTTCTTAACTCCTGTCTTATTTATTACTTTATGGTTATTTGTGCTAATTGCTGGTTTTAGTTCCTAAGTGAAGCCTCCTTTGTGGCACTTGCTCTTTCTGGGGTCTGACCCAGCTGGTTTTGTATGGCCAGATACCAGAGCAGCTCCAGAGGATCTACCGAATCTCCAGCCACATGGTGACCACTAGACGGAATCCTGGCAACGAGTGGGTTATTTTTGGTTCTCCCACTCTATTATAAATTATTTCTTTTGAGGCGTTTAGCCGCCGAGAAAGTGTTAGCTCGTGTACATTTTTACTTACTGTCTGCCTATGGGCTGTAACATGATTGGCAACCTAGGATTGATCATGTATGACTAAACTCTTGTTAGTCCTCACATTTTGTAACGACTAGCTTCATGATCAGCTGGATATGTAATGTTTGGGACACCTTACTATTGTATATTTGGTGATCTTACATCTTGTAACTCTATTTACTTGCTTGTGATTGAGACACTAGGCTTGTTATTGACCCTAAGAGACAGATGGCTTGTAGATAAACCCTCATATATCTAGATAGCCGTGACCGTATAGTGGAGTGGATTCCATTTCATTATACATAGCTGGCTATGTCTGCCCCCGCTCTCCAGTATTCTGGTTCTGGGGCGTGACATGGTTTAAGTAGTGGCCCATGCAGGTCTTGTAAATCAAGATATGTGAGGGTTTACCGAATAGATGTCTCAATCAGTACTCGCTCTTGATCTCTGCTCGTATCCTCTTGAATCCCTGACAATCTTGTCCTGATCACATGCTTGTAATCGTTGATCTGTCCTGGTCCTTCCTTATTGTTCCCATGTCGTCTTCTTCAGCGGTATTGAACCTGGACCTGCCGATCAACAAGGCGGATCACCTCCCGTGGACCAGCAGCAACCAGAAGATCAGGCCCAACACTCAGGAGCAGCCTCCCGAGTCGTACCTACTGGAGGAGAGCCGCCAGTTCAGCCTGCAGAGCCTGATGATGGCACTTTGGTGGGTCTCATCAGATCATTGTTAGCTTCCCAAGATTGCCGAGGAGATGCCTTGCAACAGACGGTGGCAGATGCTCTGAACAGAGACGGTTATCCAAGGAACAGTGCAGCGAACAGTTTCAAGCGCCTGAACCCTCCATTCTTCGATGGCAGTGAAGATGCTATCGCTGCTGACGTGTGGCTCCAGGATACTGAAGTCATTCAAGAGGCAGCCAGAACCCCGGAGGACGAGAAGGTGGCCGTGGTGCGTCTACAGTTATTGGATCTTGCCCGCAGCTGGTGGGCGGCACAGGCCGTGGGACTAGTGGCACCTATTGCTTGGACAGTATTTTGTGAGAGATTCCAGACGAATTACTTCGATGCGGTGGCTCGGTACGATCTACAGACCAGGTTCACCAATCTGAAGCAAGGAGGCAGAACGGTCGACGTGTATGCGGCCGAGTTCTTCAGGCTTAGTCGGTTTGCTCCCACCTTGGTGGCGACCGAGTTTGACAGAGCCCAGCGGTTCCAGCAGGGGCTCCACCTCGAGATTTTGTTGGCAGTGGAACAGTTTGAGCATCAGACTTTTGATGCTGTATTGAGGGCAGCTAGGAGACACGAGTATACCTCCCACAGGATCGTGGACAGGACCGGAGGTCGGAAGCGATCTCACGGCCAGACGACCCAGTCGACAGCACCAGTCTCGGCCGTCAGGGCTTTGACAATTGGAACTCCGAGGCAGGCGGCCTCAGTGACGTCGGTCACGTCTCCTCAGCAGTAGAAGCAGTCTTCCGTAATGGGCTGCACTCATTGTGGGAAGCCAGGACACGTTGTTTCGGAGTATCGCAGAGCTCAGGGATTGTGCTTGGCTTGTGGAGCACCGGACCACAAGATAGGGTCCTGTCTGAATAGGGCCAGTTCATCATCGGCCCAGACTAGTCCCTCGGTAAGGGGACCAGCCCCAGTCCAGCATCAGCAGCAGTATCCATTGCCGAGGCCTTTGCCGCCTCAGGCCCAAGTGTTTCAGCAGCAGTACCAACCTCCGAGGCCATTGCCGCCTCAGGCCCTAGCCTTCCAGCTACAAACACCCCAGCAGTATGCCCAGGTCTAAGTTCAGATCCAGAACCGACAGAGAGGTTCCTAGCAGGATATCTTTCCTCTTTTTTGTGCCTTCGATTTCCTTGCTTACATACATGATTGCATGATTGATTGCTTAGTATAGCTTGCCTGAGATTAGTATAGCTTGTCTTTGCCACTCTAGCCTCTTGATTAAATTCCGAGGACGGAATTCTTTTACGGTGGGTAGAGTTGTAATGCCCATGGTTCGTATTACGTATTGGGAGTACATGTACGTATTTCGGGCTCGTATTTTGGTTTGACATAATTAGCTAGTCTTGGGTTTTATTTTGCATATTGTATTAGTATGGTTCATCATGGCATTGCATTGGTTTGGTTTGGTTTGGTTTAGTGGGTTTGGCTTGGTTTGGTTTTATGTGGAGAACCACTCCCACCTACCACCACTCCCACCATAAATATCTATCCCACTCTCTCTCTTCCATTATTACTCATTACTCATTCTTCTTCTCCATCTTTACTTCTCCACCTACCAGGAGAGAGGGAGAGCTTAGGCAAGTGCACCTTGCTTCATGGAGGAAGTCCATTTTTATTGTTCCATTGTCTTTCTCATATGTTTCTAACCCACTTTAGTACTTGGCATTTTTCATTTCCATGGTTAAATTTTGTAGATCTAGTTTTGTGGTATTTTCGGATTCCAGGATTTTTGATCCATCAAACTTGCATATTTTGCTAAGTTGATGATCCCATGTTGCAGAGAATTTCGTTTGGTCCAAATTTGACCTACGAGAAATTTGCTGAGCCGCATGGGCATTTTCAGTACTTGGCCGCATGCTAATGACTAGTCAGCCGCATAAGCATTCAGGAGTGCATTAATGCATTTCTCTAATAAATGAGCCGCATGTACCTGAGAATGCAAGCATGCATTCTTTTCCTTAATGCACTTTTGCATGTAAATAAATATTTTTTTATTCTAGTGAGCCGCATAGGCAACACTGAATGTAATATAATAATGCATTAATTTTTATGCAGCCGCATGTATTCATTGCACTAATGCATTCAATGCATTACTAATAAAGGCATTCTCATGCCTTGAAAAATTCAAGAGCCGCAGAGGCTTTTGATGGTTTGATACATTATGCATTTAAGTCCTTGACTTAATGCTTTATGCATTTAGTTCTTACCTTTATGACTTGATACTTATGCATTTAAGTCCTTGTCTTTATTACTTAAATGCTTTATGTAATTAAGTCCTTACATTTTTATGTTTTATGCGTTAATGCTTGGATTAAAACATCCTGAGCCTAGCCGCATAGGCTTTGAAGAGTGCATTTAATGCATTCTCTCTTGAAAAGCACTTTTCATGCATTTTCCTAAGTACATCCTGAGCTAGCCGCATATGGCTCCCATCAGCCGCATGGCCAAGTACACTTTTGGCCAATGGCCTTTTATTCCATTACTGACCCTTCACTAACAAATTACAGTACTTTAGCGACGGCCATTTAGCGACGGAAATTTTCCGTCGCTATCACCGTCGGATCCCCGACGGATTTGTGACGGAATGCCGATGGAAAGCAGTGGACAATTTTTTTTATTTTTTTATGTCCATATCCGTCGCTATGCCGTCGATAGGTAGTCGGCCATGTAGCGACGGTTTTATATCCGTCGCTAGAACGTCGCATATTTTGGCGGCAAAAGCCTAAAATATTGGCGCGAGATTTACTGACGACTTAGCGACGGAATAATCCGTCGCTACTCGCGCGAGATTTACTGACGCATTAGCGACGGAATAATCCGTCGCTACTCCGTCGCTAAATTTACGTTCCAGACTTAAATTGAAACGACGGGGGGAACTTTTTCATTCCCCCCAAATTTCACTCTCTCTCCTCTCTCTCTCTCTCCCGCGGTGATCGATCGGCGACCCCCTCTCCTCTCTCTCCGCGGCGGTGATCGGCGACCCCCTCTCCTCTCTCTCTCCCAAAGGTAATCCCTCTCCCTCTCCCTCTCTCTCTCTCTCTCTTGCTCTCTCTCTCTCGCGCGCAGCGCGCGGTGGTCGTGGGTGCAGCGGGCCGGGGGCGTCGGGGGCTGCGGTGGCGGCGTCGACTGCGGGGGGCGGCGGTGGCGGCGGTGGAGGGAGGTGTGGAGGGGGCGGTGGGAGGGGCGGGAAGCGTTGGAGGGATGGGGGCGCGCGGGGGCTGGCCGCGGGGTGCGGGGGGTTGCGGAGGGGGGCTGGCCGTGCGCGGGGGGCGGGGGGTGTGGAGGGGGCGGTGGGATCGAGGGGGCGGGCAGCATTGGGGGGGTACGATGGGGGCGGGGGCTGGCCGCGGGGTACGGGGGGGGGGTATGTGTGGAGGGGGGCTGGCCGAACACACACACACACGGACACACACACACGGACACACGGACACACAGACACACACACACACACAGATACACACACACACACACGGACACACACGGACACAGACACACGGATACACACACACACAGACATATATATATATATATATATATATATATATATATATATATATATATATATATATATAGGCATAATTTTAAGATGCTTAATTAGTTTACCTTATATATATAAGGTAAACTAATTATGGTAAACTAATTATGCCTATATATATATATCTATATATAGGCATAATTAGTTTACCTTATTTTAGAGTATGACTACATAGCTAGTGTGTAGAGTAGTATATGGTTACTAGATCCTAGTGTAGAGTAGTATGTAGAGGAGTATGGCTACTAGTGATATATAGATATGTAGGTCCATGTGTATCTGTATCGGACTATCGCTATCGGTATCGAACTATCGCTATCGGTATCGGACTATCGCTATCAGTATCGACCGTATATACTTAGTATCGGGCGTAGCGGATTAGTATCGATCAGTATATAGGTTTGGGTTAAGATCAAGGTTCAAAGTATCGGTATCAGAATAGTAGGCCGAATAGGAGGCCGAGATAGTCGAATGTGAAGAAGGGAAGAAGGGAGGAGCAGATGGGTTCAGAGCCATGGTGGAGGAGGAGAAGTAACATGAGAGCAGTTTCTGCCGTAACATCTCCTGGCTCTGCTGGCAACTGAAGTCCAGATGCTACAAAGGACGATCCTATATACTGATACTAATCTGATACTCTCTGATATTAAGTACATCCGGCTTACTAGCTAGCGGATCCACCAGTTACATGATTATATACTAATTATGTTAGATTGTGATACTAAGTAGCCTCGTCGTAGGCCTAACGTGTTATCTTGAAGCACCCAATATCTAGTGGAACACAAGATGCCCTTTCATCAAAAGTTACAAGAATTGTACTTTGTTGTATTGGTGCATGATTTTATCAGATTTTGTGTATCTAGCTTTTATTCGTACTTCACTTCTGATTGTAATATTTATTTCAGTTTGGGATATTTGCGTATTATTGTATGAGTTTCTTTTTGTAGATGGCACTCCTAGGCCTACTCGTCTGGGCGGCACTCATCGCCCTGCTGCTGGTATGGATATGTTTAGGTTTATATTCATTTATAAATCTATGTTGTCGGTATTTTGTTTATGTGTTCTATTTACAGGGCATGGTTGCGAGCACCCGTACTGGTGGTGCTGGCCGTGGTCGTGGCGGTGGCGGCGGCGGTGGTGGTGGTGGTCGTGGGCGTGGGCGTGGTGGTAGCGGTCGTGGTCGCCAGCCGCATTCCCCGGATGTGACCTCCGAGCCCGACTTGGAGAGCCCGATCACAGGCTCTTCCCGCCGTCATTCTTCCTCGGTGCCACCGACATCGTCGTCGAGGCCTGTGACTCCATCCGCTAGCGGATCCGTTCCGCCACCGGATGTACCAGCGGATGCAGCAGCAGATGCAGCAGGGGGCCCAGCAGTTACTGCAGGGTGGGCCTCGGAGTACCCCGGGATTCAGTTTCATCCTGATACCGGGGAGTACATTCGCGGACCCGCGGATCCCCCGACGCCACCAGAGAGGCTGGTGGGCGAGTTCCGACGAGAGCTATGGCCCGCTGGTGAATCGTAAGTAAATTTAAGTTAATTTATTAAATTTGTTTCATTTATTCAAGTTAATAATCCAGTCGTTGCTTCTTTATAGGTTTTTCCCGTGGGATGCTGCCCGGATTCTAGGGCGCATTATCCGGGATAACTACCATGGCCCCTACATCAATTTTTCTGAGGTGCCTCAGGACATGAAGTACGTCTGGCTCGACGAGATGAGGGTATAAATCCGTCGATGAATTATTAATTATTCTTTAAATCATTAAATTTTTTATTACGTGATATTTGAATTTGTATGTCAGAGGACGTTCTGGTGGCCCCTCCATCGCGAGGAGGCGATCCGCAGGACCTACAAAGCCGCCATCGGGAAGAAGATACGGGATGCGGTGTACGACCTTCGTACGGCGCATACGAGAAAGGACTGGATCCGGGCGGAGTACTATGAGCAGATGTTGGAGAAGATGGATACTCCGCAGTTCAAGCTGAAATCGGAGAAAGCTAAGGCTAATCGACAGGGCGCGGGTCTGCATACGGGGGGATCAAGGCCCCACGCATCGACGCGTGCAGATTTGGTGAGATAGCGCAAATTCAAATTCATTCTATTATTTAATTTCGTACTGTTAATATACGAAGTTAATTAAATTCTACGTATGCAGGTCCGACAGGCGGTGAAGCAGGGGAAAGAGGCGGAGACGGTCACCGCTCACGATGTATTCGTGCATACGCACAAGAGGCGGAAGGACGGGAGCTTCGTCGACGCGAGGGCCGAGAAGACTGATGTAAGTACTTACGTTTATGAGATTTATGTTAGAAATATAATTATTGTTAAGTTAATTAGATAAACTTAGGATTCAGACTATAACTTAGGGAAACATAGGATTTATATTATAACTTAGGAAAACTTATAGTACAAACACATTCATTGGATAGGCCGCGTATCGTGAGGCACTTAGTCGGCTTGAGATCGAGCCCCCTTCCGAGAATGTCGGCGAAACGACGCCCACCCAGACGCACTCTTCTATGGCCGCTCGCTACGACGACGTGTTCGTAGAATCCGTCGGCGGCGTTAGGAAAGGGCGCGTCTACGGCTTAGGTTCCATGGCGCCCTCGTTGCAGCCGTCCCCGAGATATCCACCGCCTCTGCCTCCCCCAGCGCCCCCGGTTGACGATGTGAGGGCGCAGCTTGCGACTCTGACCTCCGCGGTGTCAGATTTGCGGGTGATAGTGTTGGGGCGCTATCCGTCTGCTCCCGGTCCGTCTGCTCCCGGTCCGTCTACTGCTGCTGCCGGTGCTTCGGATCGACCTGGTCCTTCTTCCCCCGGACGGCTTTCGTTTAACAGCTCTGCGGACGCCCGCATCATATCGGATAACACCATCTTGACGTTTCTTGACATGTTGTCGCCACAGCAGCTACGCGCGCTTCCAGACCATGTCTTGTCCCAAGTGCCGGCACACACGGTGGAGGAGTACATACGCAAAGCGGATGCGGCGGCACGAGCACGAGACGATCTGACGGACGGGGTTTGTTTTTGTTTATGTTGTTGGTTTTGTAGACATTTGGATACATTGTATGATCGGATATTTTTTTTATGTTTGGATAATTTAATGTTGGATATTGGATGTATTGTGTTGGTAATATTTTGTTGGATATTGGATACGTTGGATATTGGTGTCGGATATGGATATTTTGCATATGGATATATGGTGTTCGATATTGGCTACGTTGGATATTCGTGTTGGATATGGATATATGGTGTTGTATATGGATATTTGGCATGTTTGATATTGTGTTGGATGTGTTGTATAAACAGGAAAGAGTCTGTTTGCAGTATTTTTTTTTCAAAAATTAGAAGTTAGCGACGGACAGGCGACCCCTCAGCGACGGATAGCCCGTCGCTAACTGGAGAAACTGAGGTTAGCGACAGATTGGCGACGTAAAAACCGTCGCTAACTGGAGAATTTTACATTGAGCGACGGTTTAGCGACGGAATATCCGTCGACCTGGTTCTGTTTGATATCAATAAATTTTGCAGTTAGCGACGGATTGGCGACTAACTTACGGTGGACTGGCGACAAAGTCCCGACGGACTATCCGTCGCTAACTGTAGGAATTTAATTTTTCGACGGATTGGCGACGGAATATCCGTCGCTACCTGGAGAATTTTACCTTGAGCGACGGTTTAGCGACGGAATGTCCGTCGACCTGGTTCTGTTTTGATGTCCATAAATTTTGCAGTTAGCGACGGATTTGGGACTAACTTACGGCGGACTGGCGACAAAGTCCCGACGGAATATCCGTCGCTACCTGGAGAATTTTACAGTTAGCGACGGTTTAGCGACGGAATATCCGTCGATATGGTTCTGTTTGATGTCCATAAATTTTGCAGTTAGCGACGGATGTTTTGTCGCTAATACGACGCTAATCCGTCGTACACCTCGGCGGATTAGCGACGGCATAACGACGACCTGCCGTATGGAAAAATCTCTGATATGCTTTTACCGACAAATTTACGACGGATTAGCGACGGATATTGCGTATCAGAAAATCACTGATACGGTTTTGCCGACTCTTTAGCGACAAAGGTTTCCGTCGCTAATCCTATATCCTGATACATGTTTTGACGAAAGCTAGTCGGTAATCCGTCGCTATATATATTTAAATGCGCCGACGGTATTCCGTCGCTAAGTCGTCGCTGAGCGACGGAGTAGCGACGGATATGTTTTAGCGACGAGGTTATTCCCGACGGCTGTTTTACCAAAATATCCGTCGGTAATCCGTCGGTATTTATTTTTGGCGACGGACTACCGACGGATATGGCCGTCGGTAAATCTATGTATTTTGGTAGTGCTTAGACATTCAGTAGCCGCATGGCCCTTGGCCATTAAATAATATTATTATTTATATGGAATCTAAGGTGAGCCGTATAGGCTCCCTTCTCCCACTATCTAATATTTTGGTCACGTGGACCATTAATTAGGTAGCTCACGTGAACCTTTTCTTATTGCATTAATTATGGGGGGTCCCACATAGCTTCCTTTAGTTGACTTGCTTGCTGAAGTGGGAGTTTGCATTTAATGAGGGTCCTACTGTCTTTTGTCTTATTTGATAGTGACCTATTTATTGTTTCCTGGCCGCATGGGGTCCCTTCCACTCTTGGCCGCATGCACAATTGTATGCTAGCCGCATATGGCTTGTTGGCCTTAAATGTTTGACTGATTTCATTTAAATAACTTCAGAGCCGTATGGGTGGCCTCCCACTCTCTTTGACCGTATGTTTGTTCTCCCACTTTTGGACCGCATGGGTCCCACTTGATTGTTTAAATGTCTTATTTGCGTGAATTGTGGTCAGAATTTCTTCCCACTCCCAACATAAAAGTTGTGGAGTTTCTCCTTGGCTTCAAGATTATATATATATTAATATATTATTATTTAATTATGCAAGTTTCCCTCCTCTTGATAATTGGCATGACTTGATAGTGACCCGCCGTGGTGCACTCCCGACATGATAACTTGACCTGATAACTTGACAGTAAACTTGACATGATAATTCTTGATAGTGGCCCGCCGTGGCGCACTCTTGACATGATAAACCTGACATGATATTTCTCGAAATGCTGTTGCGACGGCTAACACGACATGACATGATTGAATGACCTGGACACCGTGGACGATTGTGCTTGTACAAATGAACCCGTCTTGTCTTGCATAATGTCTAGGACGGAGATCCCTGAGTACCACGGTCAGGGGTACCTACTGAAATCAACTAAGGCTAACAACTAGAATAAATCCAGTAGTCATGAAGAGATTTCCCAGCTACAGGCAATCCCGTTATCTGGGCGCCCCACTTGGGATCTGTAGCCTACCGTCGAGTAGGGCACATTTCCAGCACACTGTCATGTGTTGCACCCTCTAAGTCACCTAAGGGTACATGCATTTCCTGGACGATGTACCCACTTAAATTCAACTCTAATTGCGTTCGGATAGCCTGAATGGTCTGCAGGGCTTGTGGCTGTGGAATAATCTCATTGCATCTTGCTAGTAATTAGGCCTGTGGTAACCCTAGTTAGTTAAAGTATCAAGCCGTACTTATTGCTTGGCCGTGAAATGTTAGATGAAGTTACCAGTCTATTCTTGTCTTGATCTTGTACAAGATGGTTACATGTCCTGAATCCTTATTTTACCTTGGCGATAAATGGTGGGAAAATCCAAGTTCTGTTCAGACGAAGGGTTACAACCCCGATCCTTGTTTGGTTTACGGGTTGTAACCTGGCTATCTGAATAGTCCCATGGTTATCCCATCGTATATCACCCTGTTATGCTTTTCTTAACTCCTGTCTTATTTATTACTTTATGGTTATTTGTGCTAATTGCTGGTTTTAGTTCCTAAGTAAAGCCTCCTTTGTAGCACTTGCTCTTTCTGGGGTCTGACCCAGCTGGTTTTGTATGGCCAGATACCAGAGCAGCTCCAGAGGATCTACCGAATCTCCAGCCACATGGTGACCACTAGACGGAATCCTGACAACGAGTGGGTTATTTTTGGCTCTCCGACTCTATTGTAAATTATTTCTTTTGAGGCGTTTAGCCGCCGAGCAAGTGTTAGCTCGTGCACATTTTTACTTACTGTCTGCCTACGGGCTGTAACATGATTGGCAACCTAGGGTTGATCATGTATGACTAAACTCTTGCTAATCCTCACATTTTGTAACGACTAGCTTCATGATCAGCTGGATATGTAATGTTTGGGACGCCTTACTATTGTATATTTGGTGATCTTACATCTTGTAACTCTATTTACTTGCTTGTGATTGAGACACTAGACTTGTTATTGACCCTAAGAGACAGATGGCTTGTAGATAAACCCTCATATATCTAGACAGCTGTGACCGTATAGTGGAGTGGATTCCATTTTATTATACGTAGCTGGCTATGTCTGCCCCCGCTCTCCAGTATTCTGGTTCTGGGGCGTGACATAGATAGGCATGAAACCATGTATCTCCAGTCAAGGAATCCATAAAATACTAATCTGTGAGTCCATCATGTCAGAATCAAGATAGAACACCAGTATAACATGCATCACAGGATATATCAAATAAAGAGAACTAGCAGAGAATGTACTTGCCTATCGTCCTGAGTGGTGAATACGAATCGAGGTTCAAAGTGATGTCACGCAAACCTAGATATGAGATATCAGAGTTAAATGGTGTTCTGGAGTGCCAAACATGAATATTTATGGTGATGCATGATTTCTAGGTTAATTCTAGGTCAATATTGACTTACCGTTGACCTTTGGTCAACTGGTCAACCATAGTCAATATCAAGGTCAATCTAACCTATTTCAAGTTATTTCCTACTTGTCTATCTATACACAATATATATATATATATATATATATATATATATATATATATATATATATATATATATATTTTATATATCTATACACAATATATATTTTTTTTATATCTATACACAATATGTATTTTTTTATATCTATACACAATATATATATATTTTTTTATATATCTATACACAATATATATTTTATATATCTATACACAATATATATATATATATATATATATATATATATATATATATATATATATATATATATATATATATATTTTACTATTTACTAATTTAGTAAAGGCTTCCTTTCCTATTGCTACTGCTATGGATTACCCCATATACTTATTTGATTTAGGAAGATGAAGCCCTATTGGAGATGGCCTACTGCCCTCACCCCCACATGACCTGGGCAAAACCCCCATCTCATACTGATATATGAGGGCTCCCTCCATCACATGTATATACGCTAATTTACATCATAATCCATCTCACAAGACAACATAATACAAATATCCCTCTCTCTTCTCTCTACTGGGCATACTTACACTAGGGTACTCTACTAAGACATTGACACTCTTGGTAACTCACTAATATATATACAATAATTATTTACGTGCCCAAGTCCCCATTCATGGACCGATACTCTAATGTATCAATCCTAAACTCCTAACTGATACAAATAGGCCCTATCTACGTATCACAAACACACACATATATCATCAAATGTATATATATACCAAACTATATGCAACTTACACTCCTCAATGCTCACATGCAAACACATATCCCCTTTACCTCTGATATTTGTTTTCCCCAATCACTTACCTGTTACACAGGCATTACCTTGCTCGGGTCTGCATGTATAAAGATCACTGGTTCCTTGCAGTAGATGTTGCTAAAGCATGCTTCACTGCTCCAGACTTCCAGCTCAGTCCACACTCGAGCAACCTTCATGATTTCATATCTTCTATAGCCACAATGATACCCGAGCCCCCTAGTATCAGTCATTGCATTACCTTCCAACCTAACGCTACAGACTTCTAAGCTAATACTTGCTGTAGGTAAGCCTCTCCTAAACCAAACACTCCCTTATGGCCACACAAGACTCTGTTACATATACCATGAATGGGGGCTGATACCATAAGTGCCCAAGCCCTTACTCACTCAATTAATACTTAGGCTAACCCAAAAAATCTAATAATATATGGCTAATGGCCAAAACAGGGACACTCACACATAATCTCCGATATGAACCCCTTCCCGGCTGTTACAGATATCCCGTATCGTCCTCCAAATATGGTATCCACCACCTAAATTAAAGATACATCTACAAAGCATACCCAACTGATCTAAGTATCAATATTCACTGATACCATCTAATGATACCACCCACAGGGACAACCTCTACACTCGACTACATGCCAAAGGCCATGGCCACTCCTCCCTGTACAGCTGTGCCTATATGGCTTTTGCCAAAAATCAAACTTATGGCCATGATGGCTGTCACGACCCGCACCCTAGAAATAGGGCACGTGATGTGGGTACGTCCAGCCTACGCCGCAGCATCGGCGGTAGAACGCTGTCCTAGGTCATAACATCTAACAGATAAGGGTAATATACAGTTATACTCCCCGAATGGGGGTGACATAACACAATATAACTCAACCACATCTAGGATAGAACAGGAATGAGATAGAAAGATAAAGATAGATAACATCCAGGAATGTAACATCACAGAGATACAAATCCAGAATCTAAGTGACTAAAATAAATACATCTCAGAATATCTCAAAGTCTAGTACAGTAATCCCATAATAGTAAGATAATCCTAAACTAAAGGAAGTAACATCAACTGCCAGCAGGTCCAAGTCACTAGTGATGTCTAATGCTGCACCAAAAGGGATAGACACCAGAGCCTCATCATTCAATGTAAAATTTTCAACAGGTCCAGTCAGGACGGGAACGAGCACATATCTCTCAAAACAGTTCATAGCAGGTTAGGAGTATAAATCATGCAATAGAGTAAAATACAGGAAGTGCTGAAAAGAAAGTACGAGTAAACAGGAGATATTTTATAACTGAAAGTAAATACATGATAGTAGAGACTGTAAGTGGCTACGTGATTTAGAGCATAATGGTTATGTAAACGGCTTGGGGGCACATGAATACAAATAAAGAGACACATTTATACAGCTACTGGGGATAGTGTTCACATAACCAATTCTACTCACCCCGCCCTAACCAGTACACAAGGATCCATTCAAGTTACGTTATAAGCACATGAATACAACTAAGATACGTGAACTCATGTAATGAGTAGTACATGAGGCACGTGAAAGCACATGAGAACATGTAAAAACATGAACTAGTACGAGTACAAGGAGTACCTGATGCACATGATAAAGTACATGAACATGAAATACCCGATGCACCCGTAAAGGGATAACATCTCAGGAAAGGATCCATATAGTACTAATCCGTGAAGATACGTGTCAGCATCAAGTAGAGTAATCTAGAGCAAGAATATAATCCAGATAAGTATGAAAAGATCAGAGAATGTACTCGCCTGCTAACTGAAAGTCCGAGATAAAAATACTGTCCGAGGAGTGGTGTCTGGCTCCTATTAGAACAGCACAAGTCACTATGAGTCTACAAGATAATATGATGCAATCTAATGCAGTCTACATGAAAACTAGGTCAATCTAGACCAAAGTCAACTCTTGGTCAACTCTGGTCAACCTAGAGTCAAACCTAGTCAATAGTCAATCTAGGTCTCACCAAACCTACTCTAGGTTCTAACAAGTCTCCTCTAGATTTTACCATGGCTAATAGCCTATTTAGGATGCCTCTAACTAACACCTTACAGCCCACAACACTACATGGTCTATGACACATCATACTCTATGACACCACAACCCACATACATACACTACACATATCAAAACACCACATTCACCATATATATTAAATTACACAAACACATCTATAGGAAGGCATGTATTTATATATCTAGAACATATATACACAAACCTAATATAGGAACTATCTGTATAACAAATTCAATGAAATGCATTACATAAGAAAAGATGGGGCAACATCTACTAGTGTGTGTGTGTATCAATACAAAGTGTGTGCCAATACCAAGTGTGTGAGTGAATCAATACAAAGTGAGTGTGTATGCAGGACTGGAATACAGGGCCAAATCCTATGTTCAAAACAGTTGGCAGTTATCTAATGAAGTGACAGTGTAATCCACATCCAGTTTTACAGTGAAGGCTAATATTTGTAGGAAAGAAATCAGTTCAATGCAAGTCCAAGGTTATTCTTAGTTTTACACATAGCAAGCAGGCCACTAGAACAACCACCCAGATTTCAGTCCAAGTATAACAGGTTCTAAAAATTAAACTTAGATTAACAGTGAACTAATAACCAGTTTAAACTCAGATTTCATTGAACCCAACAGTTAACAATTGAGCTATCCATTCAGTTTTTATAGTGAAGGTTATATGCAGGAAGAAAATTAGTTCACAGGTTAGACTCTTAATGCCCAGGTTAACAGGGAACAAAGGTAATGATATCACAGGTTTGTACATCACATTGACATGCCCTATATGAAATCTCATATTTCAGTTTTGCAGTAAATATAACAAAGACAATGCATATCAATTCCATTCTCAGATTAATATCTAATCAGTGGCAATGGCTACAAAACCATGTCTCAGGTTTTAGGAAGAATTCAACTCAGTTAATAACAGTTAATCTAATCAGTTCAAAAGCTCATGACAACACATTTAAAACCATCAAAAACAGTTCCTATATAGCACAGTAACACATATTTCATAACAGTTCAAAAACCCAGAAAAAAACAGTTTAAACCCATCATTTAAATCTCAGATTTCACATACAACTCCCCCCTATCAAACTCAGATTAACATATTGGAAGAACATTCAATTCAGTTCACAATATCAGTAATCATATAGACATAAAAACCAAGACAATAGTTCAAAAACAGTGCTATGATGTAAACCCAGATTTTTGGTTCAAAACACATCCAAATATACCCAATATCAACACACTATTAGATATCACATAGGTCAACATATTAGAGGCTTAATAACAAGTATTTAAGAGTGTCTAATAGGTTTAAAAGCTTGCTTAAACTCAGATTTGAAACTGGACAGAAATAAGCATTTTACTGATACATGGTTTTGACAAAAATGGGAAATCGAGAATTATCATTGAAAAATCAATTTAAAATAGAATTTAATGGTTGGTAACAATTAAACACAATGTACACATGCTATAAGATGTGTTTGTGTCCACAGAAATGGACACAAACGTGTCCAACAAATAAATCCCAAAAACAGTGAACTGCACAACACAGGAAACAATCGTCGTGCACGTGTTCGTGTCGATCGTGTGCACGACACACAGCGACACGACTCACGAGAATTGGTCCACGTGTTCACCTAGACTAGGGCTATCGACTGGACACCCTGAATCGTGTCCAAGTTGCGTGTACACGACACAAGACACGCGTGTCAGTGCACGTTTTCAATAGAAAACTGCACAGTGCAAAACACATGCACGTGCTCGTGTGTGTCCGACACGACACGATAGGTCGTGCAACTTGACACACCCGCGTGTTCCTGTGTCTGTGTGGACTCGACACAGCACTAAGACACGACACCAAGCATAGAAATGTGTAAGCAAGATCAAATCATAAATTCCTATTCAAACAGAACACCAAAAACCACACGAAATGCCCATTGGGGCATTTCATCAAACACCTAGCAGTGTGCACTGATACGTGTCTAGAACGGACACGAAATGACACGAAAATTTAGGAAACCCTATTCCTATAGTTTGGCTAGGGTTAGGGCAACCTAAAAATGATTTTTACAGAATTTATAATGAATTAGAGAGGATTATACCTATAGGTGTTCAAACTCCCAAAAGCTTCAAAGAGAAGGATTTTTCAACCCACCAAAACTCTTCCAAATTGTTCCTTTCCTGTCAAAAATTATTTCCAACAGCAAGGACATAATATTTAGATCCTATAGGAATTTGTTTGAAAGAAAAAGGACCTAATTTGGATTTAATATGAATTTATGAAGATGGAACATTACCTCTTTCTAAAACTTGGTGAAATTTCCTAATGGAGGCTAGCCCTAACTTTGGGAGGGGATTAAATAGGATGGGGAGGATCATTTGTCCAGCCATGGGCTGATTAGAATTAGGGTTAGCTACTTGGTGGGCCTATGGGCTTTAAGCCTATTAGTCATAAAATGACTTGTGACTTCACAAGCCATTTCCATATGAAACTAACTCCTAATTTCACAAAATTAATTCCAATGGGTTCATCCTCATGAACTTAAGTCATCATAGGTTTTCAAATCCTAATCACAAAGTCAAGACCTAGGTTAGCCACTAGGTTAGTTTTCAAGGTCAACTTAAGTCAAAGTCTCTAAACACCAAAAACAATTATTCTAAAAAATCACTCAAAAATCACAATAATTATAAATAATCATAATAATTCAATTTAAATTCTAAAATTTTAAAAATGACCAAAATACCCTCATTTGGAAAACTGGGTGTTACAATGGCACTGGCCTAACCAGGGGAGGTCCCTTACTGCTGTCTGTGCTCTCACTGTATAAACCATACATGAACCCCCGCTACTCTCTCATTCATTCACATGACATCATCTACTACCAAGTATTACCTGCCTACATACTTTACATACTAACCTTGCCCAAAATATAGACAGATAGATAGAGAGGTAGATAGCCAATTAAATGATACATGCAAATGAAACACACACTCAACAAGTGAGTTACTGTCACTTGGCAGTAACCCCAAATCCCTCTCTCTCGAGCACTTAGGGAATGGCCAAGTACCCCCCTCTCGAGATACACACACACACACACACACACACACACACACACACACACACACACACTGATACAAGCTTCTATCTAACACATATCTATTTAACTCACTGACCATACTTCTTCACTGATACACTCTTACGTCCATATCTATACAATACCTAAATCAACTACAGATGCCCACACATGAACCTATATATATCCTTACCAAACTTCCACTGATGTCTGATACCCTCTCATACACTAATGATAACCACTATCCACTTCATCCACTCGTCTACGCTCAAGACAAAACATAAATTCTAACATTCATATTTATATGATACACACACTGTATTCGTGCCCCCTGCTCACCTGCAGGAAACCCTTCACTGCTGGAGGGGAGACAACCTCAATGCCACCTGCAATGCAAGCCACAAGGCTTGTTGCCAAGGGTCCACCCTTGCTGCAGGACAAGGAACCCCTGATCCTCTTAAAATACAGCAGTAAAAGTTATCACAGGTTGCATTCTCCTGCATCATACAGTATGGGGTTAAGCTCTCCGCTGCAAAAGACACTCCAAAGATCCCTCACTCCAAATATACATATACAACATATACAACATATATATACATATATATAATCTATATTCCTATACATATACAATGATTGTATAACTCTAAACCATATAAACACACACTATAACTCCCCATGCCAACTTCCATCCCGAACCCAGTCCATATCAATTTCTTCTGACACAGCCTATCCCTTTAACAGGACTGGAACCTCATATTCCTCTACTCTCCTTGAGTCCCTGTAAACCCCACAGGGGTTATATACTGATACCCAAGTGAGTATCACAATAAAACCCTCTACTACACTAACATTCACATTTAAGGATGGGTGACTGAACCTTAATAACCCAGGTGGACTGAACTCCAATAAGACAGTGAACAAATGCCTATACACATCCAAATGACATATACCTATGGGGATTAACATATATATATATATATATATATATATATATATATATATATATATATATATATATATATATATATATATATAAAAATATATATATATATATACAAAAAAAAATATATATATATATATATATATACATATACTCCTAATACCTTAGAGATCAATATACACATATCAATAGATTAACCAAGCTATATCCAAGCAAACAAACCTGAAAATAGGACCTATATTGTCTTTGTGACATTTTCACAAATACCTATAGGTCAAAATTAGTAGTTTCTCTAAAATGAACACAAAACTCCATGAAACTACCCCAATAGGATTCATTAGGACCTCAATCTACTCCCTATGAATCATGGGGTGGGTCTCCTATATGAATACATGAAATTTGATCATAGAAATGCAAGTTTAGAGGGTTATACCTATGTAGAATGATGCCTCTACCAAGCCCCACGAATTTATGGAAGAATGGATGGAGAAAGAGCTACCAACACCTTGCTAGACTCTTCTCCTAGCTTCCTTGAGCTCCCCCAAGCTTTTGCCCAACCAATGGAGGAAAGAGGAGAAAATTTGGAGAAGTATGAAATGGAGGAAAGGATGAAAACCCTAAATTAATGGTGGCTGCCATTTGGGGTTAAATGGGGGTTAAATAGGCTCTAGACTCGGCCTAATCCTTTTATTACACTTAGCATTAAGTAGGCCCTTAAGTGGGCTAAGTGGTTTGGCTCTAATTAAGGCCTGTGTTCAACCTAACCACGAATAGAGTCTAAATAATGCAACTAATTGGTCAAGTCAAATTAAATGGGGTCCACCTTTACTAATGATTAGTTAGACTACAAATAATTACAACCATCATATTAAGAGAAAAAAAATACTAAATTTGTGTAATGATAGAAATACCCTTGTCCTAGAAAAGTGGTAGTGACACCAGCTGGAAGAATGTGTGCCCAAAAGGAGGAGACGGGTCCACCACCAAAGGAAGCGCGGAGACGTATGAAAGCAGGAGGTTTGAGTTTAAAATCTGGTCAGAGGCCGTCCAGGAAGAGAGCGGGAAAGGGGTGTTACCGAGGTAACAGATGGCGCAGTCCCCGAGGGGGACAGGTCTGCCAACTGGAGCAGAGCGGCAGATGCCTCGATCCCCAAGGGGGGCTGGACAGCTCTAAGGAGAGGGGCACCCACGTCCCTCGGAGGCTCTCGCCGGGGATGTAGGGGAAGGTGGCCGGACCCAGGCTGGCAGGGGGTGGGGGTGGGAGAGGGTCAGGGCGGGGTTGGCCGGAAACCAGCGACAAAAAGGGGGAAAGAGAGGGGGTAGCGGACGGAAGGGGGACAGGCGGCAGCCCGAGTAGGGCCAAGAAGTCTGGCGGCTAGGGCGCCGCCTACGGAGGGATGGGAGGGCCGATCCAAGGAATCGAGGCGAATGGAGAGGGAGGGAGGGTTGGGGAGGGGATCACCGGGGGAGGATATATTTGCACATGGTTATATATATATATATTATATATATAATATTATATATATATATTTATAATATATATATATATCTATATATATATATGTGTGTGTGTACACACACATATATACACACACATATAGACACACACAACACACAACACACCACACACACACATATATATATATATACATATATATCTATATATACAATATATATAATATATATATATATATTATATATATATATCTATATATAATATTATATTTACACACACACACACACACACACACACACACAATATATATATATATATATATATATATATCTATATATATATATATATATGTAAAATATATAATATATATATCTATATATATATATATATATATATATTATATAT
>JANAVB010026799.1:26839488-27015448 GCA_029216955.1 Iris pallida
TAATATATATATATATATATATATATATATATATATATATATATATACTTACCATCTAGTGTACATTATAACTATGCGTATTATTTGTAGTTGATAGGAGTTTAGGTATTATATATAGCTAGAATATAGGGTATCTAGTATATGATATAATTTGAATATAAGGTTATTTATAGTATTGATACCATTACACCCTACCTGAACCATGACTAGAACTTAGTAAATAGTCCCAATACCCAAAGTTTTAGGGCAACGGACCAATAGTGACCAAGTTGACTCATGACCTAGAAGTAGCCTAGCAGCATGTAAAAATCATATTTAATCTATTGTTTAAATTAGAACACTGTGTAACCGTTGCTCTAAATAGGATCTGGTGACTCCAGTTCGGACATTTGTACACATCGATTACTCAGGATATCAGGTGAGTACACTCTGATCGTTTATACTTGTTAGGATTTATATTTATGCTCTAGACTTTAACTTGATGCTGTCACGTGTGTAACCAGATTGGTACATATGGATCCTTACATTGAGATGTTATCCCCTCGGGAGCATCGGATACATCATGTCATGTGCGTTTCATTTTTATCATGTATTCCTGTGCTTTCATCATGTATATCTTGTGATTCATGTACTCATGTTCACAGAGCCCTCATGTATACCTTCATGTGTACCCATTTATGGGCCCTTATGTGAAATATTGTACAATAACATAACTTGTCTGGATCCTTGTGTATTGATTGGGGTACGGCGGAGTATAAATGGTCATGTGAACAATTCCAAAGTAGTGTAATCATGTGCAAACTCTTAGTAGAATCATGTGCAAATTTAAGACGGTTATATATCTATCTTGTACTCTACATCACTAGCTACTGATAGTCTTACATATAGTAGTATTTCCTTACAGTCATCTCTTTTACTTAATGTATATTCTCAGCATTTATGTATCTTACTCTATAGCATGCTTACATTTCCTGTCATTATATGAACTGTGTGAGATGTATTGTGCTCGTTTCTTTCCTGACTGGACCTGTTGAAAATATTACAGGTAACCTCGAGATTCACAGCTAGCCTAGAGGACCAGTAGAGCTTAGAGTAGATTACTAGTTTATGGTTTAGTTTCTTTTGGAACTTGTTTGTAATAAGTGGTGTTTTGAGTTTGTTGAGATGTTGTTATTTTGGGAGTTTATTAAGTTGTTGTTTTGAGTTTTATATAGTTGCTAGATTCCTGTGTTAACATCATGCTTAGACTGTGATTGAGTTACATTATATCTTATAGTTGTCCTCCCTTCGGAGTTGAGATCTGACATGTACATTATATATATTGTATGAGTTGTTTAGTTAGCAACCTAGAACAGCGTTCTACTACCGATACTGCGACGTAGGCTGTATGTACCCACTTCTTGTGCCCCTAAACTGGGTGCGGGTCGTGACACCGACATACCCTGTATAGTACAGAGGCCTATTATATCGGTTGTTCTTCAGCAGCATGTCTTGTTGGGTGAAGGTGATATTGGGGATCACTTCGACATATTATGACAATGTGAGCAGGCCGCATGGTCTTCCTTTGGTGGTCCCCCTGAGTGAGGAAGGACTCAGTGTTCTGCAAGGCTTCACTGAGCGCATCCCGAGTCTTTTTGGAGAGATGGAGGATCTCAAAAAGTGACAATCTAGCTGGGGTGTTGGCTAGCTACGCCAGTATGTCGAAGTTGTAGGGTTTGATAGGCCATACTGTCGAGTCTTTTCTCAGAAGCAGTCGGCAACCTCCTTTTTCTGCCTATCTATGGCAGAGTCTGAGATGGACCTACCTATGATACATCAGGAACAAAAATGGTAATTAGTGGAGGTGCTGTCTTCTCTGGAGCCTAGTTCTCCTCTTGCCGCTGCATCGAGGGATGGTCACCAAGGTGTCGTCGGTCGAAGCCGAGACCATACGACATGTCTTGACCTTCTTTCCTTTGACAGAAGGGGTACTAGGCACCATCATGTTGGGAGTAAGGTCGGGGTGGACCCACATGACCTCGCCTCATGGGGTGGAGAACGGGATGAGCCCTTGAGCGTTGTCACGTGCTGGTGGAAGATTGACTACTTCCATTGTTGCCCTCGGGATGGGGACGACCCCGACCTGTGCCTCCGTGGTTGGAAAACTTCCAAATTTGTGAGTAACCATGTTGGCCGTGATAGTCTTTTCTTCATAGTCAAGTGATATGACTTTGGCGTCGATGTGGTGCTGAATCTGTCCTTTCAACACGTAGCAAGCTCATGTCGAATGGCAGACATATTGATGATAATGGCAGTATTTAGGGTTGTCCACCTTCCCCACTTCGTCGGGGTACTTTGGTGTTGGAAGAGACAGCTCGCCACTCTATGTCAGCATATTGAAGAGTTCCAGCGTATCCTCGTCATTGAAGGACTAAGTCTCCCTTGGCTTTTGCTTTTCTAGAGACTTGGGGTTCATGGTTACCGAACCTTTGGAGATGTTGACGGTCATGGCCTGCTTGCCTTTTCCGTCCTTGGGGTTGTTGCTCGACGAACGTCTCCCTTTGTCTTCTAGAGAAAAAAATTCAGTCCCAGGAGCTGTGCGTCCTAGGCTTTCCTTTGTTCCACGTCTGCTTCTGTAATGAAAGGCTTCCACTCTGTATAAGGAGCACTGTACCACAATTTTATCGCAGGCAGCATATTTTTACGGTATGAGTCCATAAGCATGGGCTCGAGCATACCAGGCGGAAGCTTTAAGGATGTCTGACGGAAGTGGTCAATGTATGTGTCACGCCCCAGAACTAGAATACTGGAGAGCGGGGGCGTACATAGCCAGATACGTATATTGAAATAGAATACATCTCAACTATACGGTCACGGCTGTCTAGATATGAGGGTTTACTACAAGCCAACAGTCTCTTAAAGTCAAGCCTACTGTCTCAATCTTAAGCAAATAATATAATTACAAGATGTTTGACCACCAAATATACAATAAAAGGCGTCCCAAATATTACATATCAGCTAATCATGAAGCTAGTCGTACAAAATGCTAGGACTAGCAAGAGTTAAGTCATACGTGATCAACCCTAGGATTTGTTAATCATGTTTACAGCCCGTAGGCAGACAGTAAGTAAAAGTGCATCGAGCTAACAGGTGCTCGTCGGTTAAACGCCTCAAAAGAATAAATTTACAATAGAGTGAGCGAAACAAAATAGAAAACCCACTCGTAGCCCGGGTTCCTTCTAGTCGCCACCATCGGGCCGGAGGTTCGGTAGATCCTCGGGAGCTGCTCTGAAATCTGGCCACACAAAACCAGCTGGGTCAAACCCCAGAAAGAGCAAGTGCCACAAAGGAGGCCACAAAAATAATAACAAAAGCCAGCATATCAGAACATAAGAAAATGAAAGAAAAATACAAGTAATAAAGAGCACGTCAGGACAATAAACGACTAGGGACGTGGAACCATTCTGGGAGCCAGGTTACAACCCGTAAACCAAACAAGGACCGGGGTTGTAACCCTTCGCCTGAATAGCTTCTTGTCTCTACCCAATTATTGTTAGAGATAAGTAAAACAAGCATGTACAAGAGTTCCAGATACAGGGGCTAGACAAGACTTAGACAAGGCTAGACTCCATCCATTCATAAAGCGGCCAAGCAATTACTACGGCTTACTACTTAACTAACTAGGGTTATCACAAGCCTTAATTACTAACAAGATGCAAGTGAGAATTTCCCAGTCCCAAGCCCTGCAGACCATCCAGTTATCCTTCCGCGGGTTGAGAGTATAGTTGGGTACATCGCCCCGGAGACGATATACCCTTAGGTGACTTAGAGGGTGCAACACATGACAGTGCGCTGGAAATGTGCTCTACTCGTCGGCAAGCTACAAGTCCAATTAAGCGCGCCCAGATAACGAGATTGCCTATGACTGGAAATTTTCCATGAACTATAGTTTGATCTAGTCATTAGCCTAATCCATATTCAGTATGAATCCCTGACCGTAGGAACCAGGGAGTCACGTCCTAGACATGATGCAAGACAAGACAAGTGGATTGCACAAGCAAGCTAGCAGGAATACCCACGGTGTCAAGTTAATTATACGAGTCAAGTTAGCTATCGCAACAGCATCAAGTCAAGTCAAGTTACAAGTTACAAGTCAAGTCAAGTCAGGAGTGCGCCGCCACGGGCCACTATCAAGTTATCAAGGTAAATCATGTCAGGGTACTTGTCAGGAGTGTGCCACGACGGGCCACTATCATGTCAGGTTGGTCATGTCAGGAGTGCACCACTACGGGTCACTGTCGTATTATGCTAGTTCTTTTGTCATACCATGCCATGTACAATAGTCATTCCAAACATATTGAGTAAAATCAAGTTCATGACAAAAGGCGTAAGGATATAAAATGGGCATAAAATATCTAATAAAATATCAATATACAGGTGTCAGCTGCACAGGGTGACAAGTGCGCAGGAGCACAGGGCACAGGGGCAGATGGCGCATGGGTCAGATTGCGCATGAACAGACTGCGCAGGAGTGAACTGCACAGGGGTGGATTGCGCATGAGCCGACTGCGCAGGAGTGAACTGCGCAGGGGCGGATTGCGCATGAGCCGACTGCGCAGGAGCGGATTGCGCATGAGCCGACTGCGCAGGAGTGAACAGCTCAGGAATGGTTGGCGCATGGGGCTGAGCGCAGTTCACCATAGGGCAAGCTGTACAGTCGGTACTGCGCTAAAGAGCGCAGGCCGAGAGGGGCTGCGCAGTCCAGCACTGCGCTAAAGAGCGCAGGCTGCAGGCTGCTACTCCAGGCCGAGAAGAACACCAAGAACACCAAGAATTCAAATTTTCATATCTTTGTCAAATCAAAGCCAAATCTAGATTTTCAAAGTTCTAACTTGAGTAAAATTGAATTCTCTTCCACATGGAAGCATCAAAACCCACAAAAATCCAACCAAAATAGATCAAAACCATGTAAATTCGAAAATAGTTAAAACCTTGATCTAGAACAATGGAGACTCTAAATCACAAAATGTCAAGTTCTAATGTTGATCACCATGGCCTAATCTAGCTAATGAACAAATAAAATATGGTTCTCATGTGGTGGCAAGGTGCACTTGCCTATGGGTGTTGGTGAGTTGTGTAGAGGAAGGAAGAAGAAGGAGATGGAGAAGTAAATGAAAAATAAAGAGGAGAGAGAAAAGTTAGGTGGGATTTAATGGAGGTGGGTGTGTTGTGTTGAGGGTGGAGTGTTGGTTAAAGTGCTCCAATGCATGTTAAACCAAACCAAACCAAACCAAACCAATTTTCCTCCACAAAATAAACCAAGCCAGGTAAAACCCGATTACGAGAACCAAAATCTGCAAGTCAAGCCAATTACAAGTACATGCCAAAATCCGAGAAAAAAATACAGGTCTGAAATACATGCAAGCTTGACAAAATACATATTCAGAATATGGGTGTTACAACTCTACCCACCTTAAAAGAATTTCGTTCTCGAAATTTAATCAAGGAGCTAGAGAGACAAGGACAAGTTATACTATTCACATGCAAGCTATACTAAGCAGTCAATCAAACAATCACGCATGCAAGCGAGGACGGAAGGCATAAGGCATAAGGAAGACATTATACCTTATGAGTCAAACATGTAGGGATATCGCGATCGGATATTGTCCTCACGCTCCCACGTTGACTCACCTAGAGAGTGATGACCCCAAGCAATACGGACTAAACTAATAGTCTTGTTCTTGAGTATCTTCTCTCTCCGGTCCAATATAGACACGGGCCTCTCCTCATACGAAAGGTTGGTACCAACAACCAATTCCGAATGGTCTTGGATATGGCTCGGGTCCGGGATATACCGTCGTAATTGGGACACATGGAATACATCATGCACCTCACTTAGCGACGGCGGAAGAGCAAGACGATAGGATACATCTCCTACTCGCTCCAGGATATCAAACGGCCCTATATACCTAGGACTAAGCTTTCCCCGCACGCCAAAGCGAATGACGTCGCGGTTAGGCGAGATCCTAAGGAATATATGGTCGCCGATAGCAAACTCTAGGGGTCGTCGATGAGCATAGGCCCAATGCCGCTGGCGATCTTGGGCAACTCGAAGACGATCTCTGATCCTTCTGACCACTTCAACTGTCTGGGCAATCATTTCTGGACCGAGCATTTGCCTCTCTCCAACATCATCCCATGCTAGCGGGGATCTACACTTCCTACCGTATAGAGCTTCGAATGGTGCCATCTGGATACTGGCCTGGAAACTATTTTTGTACGAGAATTCCACAAGATGCAGGTGATCTTCCCACGAACCACCGAAGTCGAGCGTACAAGATCTCAGCATGTCTTCAAGAGTCTGGATTGTGCGCTCTGACTGGCCATCTGTCTGCGGATGATATGCCGAACTGAACTGGAGACGAGTTCCCAAACTTCCTTGCAGGCTACGCCAAAAGTGTGACGTGAACCTTGAATCTCGGTCCGAGGTGATACTGACTGGCACACCGTGAAGCCTGACAATCTGCCTGAGGTACATCTCTGCCAACTGAGCCGTTGACTGCCTAACTCTGAATAGGAGAAAATGAGCCACCTTCGTGAGCCGGTCAACTATAACCCAAATAGCATCTCGACCGGCTGGGGATCTAGGCAATCCAGTCACAAAATCCATGGTCACATGCTTCCACTTCCATTCTGGAATTGGCAAGGACTGAAGAAGTCCAGCGGGCCTCTGATGTTCAGCTTTAACCTGCTGGCAAACCAAACACCGAGAGACAAACCGGGCTATCTCCCTCTTCATGCCATTCCACCAGAAGTGCTGACGGATATCACGGTACATCTTCGTGCCACCGGAATGAATAGAATACTGCGAACTGTGAGCTTCTGCCATAACCTCCTGTCTGATATCTCCACTGGGTACACAAAGACGAGTGTCGTGCCGAAGTGTACCATCCTCATGAATACATAACTCTGGCCTTCTTCCTGCCTCACACTCTGCTCTGAGCCGCTGAAGCTTAGAATATGTAGATTGTGCCGTCCGGATCCTCTCAACTATGCTGGACTGAACCTGTAGACTGGCCATCAATGCCACACTGGTAGGGAGAACCACTTCAATTCCCATCTTCTGAAAATCTGTCAATAACTCTGGTTGCGCCGTTAGAAAATAAACTTCGGCTCTCCGGCTCAACGCATCTGCTACAACGTTGGCCTTCCCTGGGTGATACTGCAAGTCCACATCGTAGTCCACCAGTAGCTCGAGCCATCTTTTCTGCCGCATATTAAGGTCCTTTTGGATGAAAACATACTTCAGGCTCTTGTGATCAGTAAATATCTCCACTCTATCTCCGTACAAGTAGTGTCTCCACAACTTAAGTGCAAACACTACTGCTGCCAGTTCCAAGTCGTGGGTCGGATAATTCTTCTCATGATCACGAAGTTGACGTGATGCATAAGATATTACCTTCCCATGCTGCATCAAGACACATCCCAATCCTCTGCCTGAAGCGTCGCAATAAACTGTGAATCCTTCGGTCCCATCTGGAAGTATGAGAATGGGAGCCGTTATCAAACCTCGCTTCAACTTCTCGAATGATTCCTGGCACTCTGCTGTCCAAGAAAACTGTATATCCTTGCGGGTCAACTGGGTCATCGGCGCTGAAATCCTTGCAAAATCTGAAATAAATCGTCGGTAGTAGCCGGCCAATCCAAGGAAGCTGCGAACCTCTGCCACTGAACTAGGTGCTGGCCAAGTCTCGATAGCCACAATCTTCTGGGGATCCACTTCTACTCCTCCTCGGGTAATGATGTGACCCAAGTACGAAATACGATCGAGCCAGAACTCGTATTTACTGAACTTGGCGTACAACTGGTGCTCCCTAAGCGTCTGAAGGACGACTCTGAGATGCTGCTCATGCTCTGCTTCGCTCTTGTTGTAGACCAGGATATCATCTAGGAACACGATCACGAACTGATCTAAGTAGGGCATGAAAATGCGATTCATGAGGTCCATGAATACTGTCGGTGCATTGGTTGCTCCAAAGGGCATAACAAGGAACTCCCAATGTCCATACCTCGATCTAAACGCTGCTTCGGGATGTCCTGCTCTCTGACTCTGATCTGGTGGTATCCTGACCGCAAGTCTATCTTCGAGAACACTAAAGCCCCTTTAAGTTGATCAAACAAGTCATCTATCCTCGGGAGAGGGTATCTGTTCTTGATTGTCACTGAGTTTAAGGTACGATAATCTACATATAACCTGGACGTACCATCCTTTTTTTTTACAAGAAGCATCGGGGCTCCCCAAGGCGATCCACTTGCACGAATGAATCCCTTGGTCCTGAGTTCTTCAATCATCTTGTACAAAATCTCCAACTCTGAAGGCGCCATTCTGTAGACTCTCTCTGATACTGGTGCTGTCCCGGGGATCAAGTCTATAGTAAACTCGATCTCCCGCTCTGGCGGCATCCTTGGAAAATGAATGCGATGCACCAGAATCAAATAATACCAATGCTGGAGAGAACTTCTTCTTCCATAGTCATCATCATGGCCTGACCTCTAGCTGCGGGTCCCCTCTGCTGGAAACCTCTCTGCCTGCTCTGCACTGGAACCTGGGCACACTGCTGCTGGAATGCCTGGGCCTGAGGCAACAATGGCCTTGGGTACTGCTGCTGCTGCATAGGTGCTGGTCCCCTAACCGATGGACTGGTTAGGTTGGAAGAGGACGAACTACCCCTATTCGGGCAGGCTCCTATTTTGTGATCTGCCGCTCCACAAGCTAGGCACAATCCTTGTGCCCTACGACAATCTGCCACTACATGGCCTGGCTTCCCGCAATGAGAACATCCCATCGCAAAAGTCTGCTTCTGCTTCTGCTGCTGCGGGTACGTCGGGGTCGAATGCTGAACCGACGTTACTGAGGCCGCCCGCCTCGGAGTTCTAATAGTCAATCCCCTAGCTGCTGGGACTGGAGCTGATGATTGGTGCATCTGACTGTGGGACCGCTTCCTACCTCCGGTCCTATCCACGATCCGCTGGGAGGTGTACTCATACCTCCTAGCCGCTCTCAATACTGCATCGAACGTCTGATGCTCGAACTGCTCAACCACCAACAAGATCTCTAAATGCAGTCCCTGCTGGAACCGCTGGGCCCTATCAAACTCGGTCGCCACCAAGGTGGGGGCAAACCTACTGAGTCTAGAAAACTCAGTCGCATAACCGTCGACCGTTCTGCCTCCTTGCTTCAAGTTGGTAAATCTGGTCTGCAGGTCGTACCGAGCCACAGCATCGAAATACTTCGTCTGGAATCTCTCTCTAAACATCGCCCAAGCAATGGGTGCCACTAATCCCATGGCTTGCGTCGCCCACCAACTGCGAGCTAAGTCCAGCAACTGCAGACGTACCACCGCCACCTTCTCATTCTCAGGTGTCCTAGCTGCTTCCAGAACCACCTCGGTATCCTGAAGCCAAGCGTCCGCGGCAATCGCATCTTCACTGCCGTCGAAGAATGGAGGGTTCAGGCGCTTGAAGCTGTTGGCCGCGCTGTTCCCTGGATGACCGCCTCTGGTCAAAGCATCTGCCACAGTCTGGTGCAAGGCGTCTCCTCTGCGATCTTGAGAAGTTATCAAGGCCCTGATGAGTCCCACCAAGGTGCCATCATCCGGTTCAGCAGGTTGAACAGGCTGAACTGGGGGCTCTCCTCCAGAAGGTATAACTCGGGAGGCAACTCCGGAATGCTGGGCTTGATCTCCAGGTTGCTGGTCCACATGAGGTGCTCCACCTTGCTGATCGGCGAGGTCAGGTACAGTGTCGCTGAAGAGGACGACACAGGAAAAAAATAATAAGGAAGGACCATGACAGATCAACGATACAAGCACACGATCAGGGCAAGAATCCAGAGATGCTGAGGATATGAATGGAGATCAAGGACGAGTACTGATTGAGACATCTATTCGGTAAACCCTCACATTTCTTGATTGACAAGACCTGCATGGGCCACCACTTAAACCATGTCACGCCCCAGAACCAGAATACTGGAGAGCGAGGGCATACATAGCCAGCTACGTATATTGAAATAGAATACATCTCAACTATACGGTCACGGCTGTCTAGATATGAGGGTTTACTACAAGCCAATAGTCTCTTAAAGTCAAGCCTACTGTCTTAATCTTAAGCAAATAATATAATTACAAGATGTTTGACCACCAAATATACAATAAAAGGCGTCCCAAATATTACATATCAGCTGATCATGAAGCTAGTCGTACAAAATGCTAGGACTAGCAAGAGTTAAGTCATACATGATCAACCCTAGGATTTGTTAATCATGTTTACAGCCCGTAGGCAGACAGTAAGTAAAAGTGCATCGAGCTAACAGGTGCTCGTCAGCTAAACGCCTCAAAAGAATAAATTTATAATAGAGTGAGCGAAACAAAATAGAAAACCCACTCGTAGCCCGGGTTCCTTCTAGTCGCCACCATCGGGCTGGAGGTTCGGTAGATCCTCGAGAGCTGCTCCGAAATCTGGCCACACAAAACCAGCTGGGTCAAACCCCAGAAAGGACAAGTGCCACAAAGGAGGCCACAAAAATAAGAACAAAAGCCAGCATATCAGAACATAAGAAAATGAAAGAAAAATACAAGTAATAAAGAGCACGTCAGGACAATAAACGACTAGGGACGTGGAACCATTCTGGGAGCCAGGTTACAACCCGTAAACCAAACAAGGACCGGGGTTGTAACCCTTCGCCTGAATAGCTCCTTGTCTCTACCCAATTATTGTTAGAGATAAGTAAAACAAGCATGTACAAGAGTTCCAGGTATAGGGGCTAGACAAGACTTAGACAAGGCTAGACTCCATCCATTTATAAAGCGGCCAAGCAATTACTACGGCTTACTACTTAACTAACTAGGGTTATCACAAGCCTTAATTACTAACAAGATGCAAGTGAGAATTTCCCAGTCCCAAGCCCTACAGACCATCCAGTTATCCTTCCGCGGGTTGATAGTATAGTTGGGTACATCGCCCCAGAGACGATATACCCTTAGGTGACTTAGAGGGTGCAACACATGACAGTGCGCTGGAAATGTGCTCTACTCGTCGGCAAGCTACAAGTCCAATTAAGAGCGCCCAGATAACGAGATTGCCTATGACTGGAAATTCTCCATGAACTATAGTTTGATCTAGTCATTAGCCTAATCCATATTCAGTATGAATCCCTGACCGTGGGAACCATGGAGTCACGTCCTAGACATGATGCAAGACAAGACAAGTGGATTGCACAAGCAAGCAAGCAGGAACACCCACGGTGTCAAGTTGATTATACGAGTCAAGTTAGCTGTCGCAACAGCATCAAGTCAAGTCAAGTTACAAGTTACAAGTTACAAGTCAAGTCAAGTCAGGAGTGCGCCGCCACGGGCCACTATCAAGTTATCAAGGTAAATCATGTCAGGGTACTTGTCAGGAGTGTGCCACGACGGGCCACTATCATGTCAGGTTGGTTATGTCAGGAGTGCACCACTACGGGTCACTGTCGTGTTATGCTAGTTCTTTTGTCATACCATGCCATGTACAATAGTCATTCCAAACATATTGAGTAAAATCAAGTTCATAACAAAAGGCGTAAAATATCTAATAAAATATCAATATACAGGGCTATAGAAGAGCCAAGCTTAAAGAAATAAAACCAAAACTCCAAGAGCCAATGGATTGCACAAAGGGTCAGGGGGTTGGATTGCGCAGGTGTCAGCTGCGCAGGGTGCCAAGTGCGCAGGGGCACAGGGGCAGATGGCGCATGGGTTAGATTGTGCATGAATAGACTGCGCAGGAGTGAACTGCACAGGGGTAGATTGCACATGAGCCGACTGTGCAGGAGTGAACTGCGCAGGGGCGGATTGCGCATGAGCCGACTGCGCAGGAGCGGATTGCGCATGAGCCGACTGCGCAGGAGTAAACTGTGCAGGGTAAAGTGCGCAGGAATGGTTGGCGCATGGGGCTGAGCGCAGTTCACCATAGGGCAAGCTGCGCGGTCGGCACTGCGCTAAAGAGCGCAGGCCGAGAGGGGCTGCGCAGTCCAGCTCTGCGCTAAAGAGTGCAGGCTGCAGGCTGCTACTCCAGGCCGAGAAGAACTCCAAGAACACCAAGAATTCAAATTTTTATATCTTTGTCAAATTAAAGCCAAATCTAGATTTTCAAAGTTCTAACTTGAGTAAAATTGAATTCTCTTCCACATGGAAGCATCAAAACCCACAAAAATCCAACCAAAATAGATCAAAACCATATAAATTCGAAAATAGTTAAAACCTAGATCTAGAACAATGGAGACTCCAAATCATAAAATGTCAAGTTCTAATGTTGATCACCATGGCCTAATCTAGCTAATGAACAAATAAAATGTGGTTCTCATGTGGTAGCAAGGTGCACTTGCCTATGGGTGTTGGTGAGTTGTGTAGAGGAAGGAAGAAGAAGGAGATGGAGAAGTAAATGAAAAATAAAGAGGAGAGAGAAAAGTTAGGTGGGATTTAATGGAGGTGGGTGTGTTGTGTTGAGGGTGGAGTGTTGGTTAAAGTGCTCCAATGCATGTTAAACCAAACCAAACCAAACCAAACCAATTTTCCTCCACAAAGTAAACCAAGCCAGGTAAAACCCGATTACGAGAACCAAAATCTGCAAGTCAAGCCAATTACAAGTACATGCCAAAATCTGAGAAAATAAATACAGGTCTGAAATACATGCAAGCTTGACAAAATACGTATTCAGAATATGGGTGTTACAACTCTACCCACCTTAAAAGAATTCCGTCCTCGGAATTTAATCAAGGAGCTAGAGAGACAAGGACAAGTTATACTATTCACATGCAAGCTATACTAAGCAGTCAATCAAACAATCACGCATGCAAGCAAGGACGGAAGGCATAAGGCATAAGGAAGACATTATACCTTATGAGTCAAACAAGTAGGGATATCGTAACGAGTATGCAGTTCCTTGATGGCCTACTATATTTTGGTTTATATTGTCGGGCCTGTAGCCGATGGAGTAAACAACGATGGTCCTGCCTGATGGACGGCGGGCAGTTTGCTGGATCCATTATTGGCTGTTGGACCAGGCGTAGGTGTAGAGGATGTAGGTACCAAATTCCTGTCGATCTCTAGCATGAGAGAAGACAGCGTCTTTATTGTGGTATTTAGCGTATCTAGGCTCGTTTCGAGAGCTTCGATGCATTTCAGCTGGTTAGGTTCTTCGTTATTGTCCGCCTCATCACCTTCGACCATAAATACGGACCTTGTGTATGGATGGGTAGAAGGGGCAATAGATCCTTCGCTCTCTGGCTCAGATGTCCGAGCCTCGTCATCCTGAGGATAAGCTGGGAGGTTGCGGTCTTCTCCAGACTCATTGTGGTTGCTATCCCCAATTTGGTGGCTAGCTACGCCTGTGGAGGCATCCGTATTATATGGCTCCTCCTCAGATTGGAACGCGACATTGTCATGCATAGTGGGAGGTTGGCTACCCCCAACATCTGACGTGGCACCCAACAGAGATTTGGAAGTGTGCCTTGGAACACACCTGTGCTGCGTACCTTTGCCTTGCTACTCTCGGGCCGCTTCTTGGGCTTGGTGGCCGATACGGAAGGATTCTTGGATGACTTATTGAGAGTTTTAGAACCTTATACTATGTTGCACGTGGAGACATGGAGTTCATCTTCTCTCTTGCTCGCCGGCCCCATGTTAAGTCTCTGACGTGCAGTCGATGTAGGTTGAAGTCTTTAAAAGATGAAGCGCCTCCTAGATGGTAGCACAGCTGCTTATTGACAACAGTAGTTGATGGTAATATGGGTACAAGGATGCCTTGATTTAGGCATGTCTTGTGCTGTCGATTCTTCTTCTGCTTGGGATAGCGCCAGGTCTTCCGTCGTGGTACCCCCATTATACGTGCAGGAAAGCTGCACGTGGGTACGATTAAAGAGGGTCTGGCGAGGCAGACTCCTATCATGCTTACAGGAATACTGCTCGCACGAGTCTATCTCTACGGGATGTACCACCTGGCTTGCATCATACATAGGATTTATGTCAATGTGGGCCTTTGGTCCATCATAGGCGTGGTACATTTGTTGTACGAGGTACTGCCTTAGATTTCTTCCTACTACCCCCAGTGGATGTATAGTATTCAGAATCCAATGAAGGCTCACCTGATGGAAAGGCAATTCTGTCAAAGACGAAACTTCTTGCCGGTAATGCTCCTATCGTGAGGGGTTGAACTGGCGCACGCTTCCTTCATTGTGCCTTCGTCAGGCCTGTCATAGAGACACCGTCTTTCTCGTTATACTTCCCCAGGGTGGGAATTGAGTAAGGAGATGGCTGTCGAGCGAGGGATCGCATTTCCCTCCGTCGTGCTGCTCGTCGCAGCCACCTTGGACGTCCAGACACGTCGAGTCTTCTTCGGTTTTACGAACCGCTTCAAAAGATTCGACTTCTCATCAAAAAGGAGATCTTCAAAAGCTTGCTGGTCAAAGCCTACAACCAGCATCTTCTGGGAAGATCCTAGCAAGTCATCGTCAGATCACGTCACCGCCTTCTCGTTGGAGGAGAAGGTAGTCTCCAGCAGAGTCGCCATTTTGTTTGACATCACAAAAGGTTGAATGAACTTTTTGTTTACTGAACATTAAAAGACCTGTGTACAAAGAAGGAAGTCCTAAACAGGATATTTTAAGTACAAAGGGAAGAGTTTTTTGGAAAGTGTGATGGTGGAGATCGAGCTCTACATCGACTCCTTTACTTCGTTGACGATATAAAGACGGGTTGAACTTCCTCTGACTTTCTGATGCCTTTGATGGAACTCTAGGGTTGCCGATGAAAAGGAGGCGTGGAGCTGGAGATTTGATATTCGGTGGTCTTCCCTCCTTTTTGAAGGAAAACTCCTTCTATTTATAGGGAAATTGGGCACATATGCGATGTACATTAGGGTTTTGAGATATGAAGGAATCTGCCGTCATTGTATGGTACAGGCTTCTACGGCGCTGACACGTGGCAGACATTAAGATTTCCCTCAATCGAGATCTTTGGAGGTTATCAAAATAACCGAAGGAGGAGACACGTGGCGTGTGTCGATTTGCTTGTTCAGATGTAGCCGAGTAAATCTTGGGATTTTATCTCAGATTTGGATTCTGATTGATCCTCGTGTAAGATTTAAATTAATTTGATAAGATATCAATCATGATTAACCCCAATCCTATCTTTCAGAGAGCCAGTTTAAGAAAACTGACTGGGTAGAACCATGCTTCATGTGCCTCTGGCGAGGTCTGAGTACTGTTGCGCTTTTGGAATGACGAGTAGACCATTCTTCTGGACACAACGAAGCCTCTATGCTTTCAGACGACGAGTGGACTATGCTTCAAAGTTGATGGAGCCTCTGTGCGTATGAGCAACGAGAATACTGTGTTTCGAGCAACAAAGTCACTGTGCTTTAGGACGACGAGTAGGCTTGTGCTTCAGGTTGACGACGTTACTGTGCATTTGGAGCAGCAGACAGACTTGTGTTGGATGCAATGGTATCTCCCAAGTCTTTGATGAAAGGTAATTGAACTTCTGAGTTGGAGCAGAGTGTTGTGCCGTTGGAGATAAGGTAGTGTGAAAACATTACCAGTTTGCGCCTGAGGTTTGGCGCAGGAGTGTAGCTGCACCTTTGGATTGATGGCATTGGTTTTGAAGTCTTCTTTTAAAGAGCAATGAATGACCGCTCCATAATGAACGACTCTCTCTTAATTTCCACCATTACTTGGAGAATTTCAAGGGGCTAGGATAGTCTAGGACTTAGTCGAATGAACTTTATTTAATGAGGTTCATTGTGCTGAGTCCTAGGTTCATCCCATTAATGTGGAAACTTTGACCGTCGGCCATGTGGCCTACGTTTTGGACCACTCCCGCCCTATATAAAGGGGGAGTTTACTTTGAAGAGTCACATCTTCTTCTTCTTCTTTTCGTTCAATACCATGCTGGATCCAGACTTAGCTTCGAGCCACAGTTGTCCTTGCCTAAGTCTAATTTTGGTTGAGGATTCCTTTGTTCGAAGGGGCTATGCCTTCGTAGAAAAACTGTTGATGAGCCTCGGAACGTGCTGGAATGCTTCTCATGAGGTGTTCAAACCTGGACGACGCCATAGAGGTCTTCGAGGTCATGACGGCCTAGCTTATTGGTAGATGGCTAACCCGAGGAGCTACAGGTTTTGCTCAACCCTGCTCTTTCTGGGCTTTGCGACCTGCTGCGCCTTCTGGAAACCCGGGCTAGTAGCTGCTTCAGGAAGTTTCTCGCTTTAGCCGAACAACTGATGCACTTTTGGAGGGTTGCGCCCAAAAGAAAGTCAGAATACGCTTCAATGGAGATCAATCTTCCAGTATGTGCACCAAAAAAAAGGGGGGCTGTGCTTTGACGAAGACTAAACCCTTTGCTGACTCCTCTAGGCTTTGTTGAATCTGTAATCAATTATTTTTATAAGAATAGGGTTGGTCCTTTATATGTAGCCTTGATGAATATGTACTAGACCTTTATAGACATGATAACAGAAGAACTTTCTTCAATATCTTCTGTTTTGTCTTTTTAACACTCTATCTGCACAGTTTGTATTATTTGCGTTATGTTGGAGGAATATTGTCAACTGAAATTTTTTATGCTTCTACAGCCCACTTGGAACGTTCTTTCCTGGACCTTTTTGTTAAAGGTTTCGGATATACGATCTTGGTAAAGCTCGATCCTTTGCTGTGCTAGTAGGCATTTTTTGTCCAACGCCTCTAACTCTTGTAGCTGTCGACGTTGATTGTCTTCGTCAGTCAGTTGGTTGGTGATAGCTACCCGTAAGGACGTAACTTGGATCTCCAGGGGGAGCACCGCTTCTCTCGTATAGACAAAGGAGAATGGTGTGCTGCCTGTGGGTGTCCAAACGGTCGTACGGTAAGCCCGTAAGCATTCACCCAGCCTCTCATTCCAATCGTGTTTGTTAGAAGAGATGACTTTCTTGAGCAGTTTGATGATGGTTTTGTTGAATGCCTCGGCTAGTCCATTAGCCGCAGGATTGTAAGCCATTGATGCCACATTCTGTATCCGATTTTTGTCGCAGAATCGATAGAATGCATGGCTCACGAATTGGGGTCCATTGTCGTAGACAATCCTTCTAGGAACCCCGAAGCGGTAAATGACATCGTGCTTGATAAAGCTGATCACGTTAGAGGTTTTCACTTCTACCAGTGGTACCGCTTCCGTCCATTTGGAGAAATAGTCAGTGATGGCAAGGATAAATTGGTGTCCTTTGGAGGAGGACGGGCTGATCGGCCCGACGATGTCCATTCCCCATACCTCAAATGGCCAAGCGGCCACCGTGGTATATAGATATTCAAGAGGCCGGTTGATAAAGTCAGCGTGAAACTGATATTCCTGACACTTCTTTGTGTATTCAACGGCATCTGCCATCATGGTGGGCCAATAATAGCCCATGCGGCATAACAGGTCTTGTAAATTAGGGCAGGGCTGATAGGCTCTGCAGGTTCCATCATGCGCCTCTCAGAGTGCCTCTTGCGCTTCTATCTGGGACAAAAAATGCAGGAGGAGTCCATCGTATGAACGATGATACAACATTTTGGTGGACGTATCGTAGAAGAATCGGAGTGAGCGTCTCCTGACGAAGGCCGCTTCCTTTGGGTCTTCAGGCAGGATTCCATAGATTGCGTAGTCTATGAATGGGAATCGCCAGTCTCGAATGTCCACGTCAGTGTCTACTTGTACTTAGTTTCTTTGACATGTACGTAGAGCATTCTTCGGACAAACTAGTCTCGTTCTATCACTATAATGGCATATTGGGATCCAACGGGGGCATCCAGAGAAGCAGTGAGTCCGGCTAGTGCGTCGGCCTCTAAGTTCTGTAGGCGCGGTATGTGTTCTATAAAGAACCCTGTGAATGTGGAGATGATGTCGATCATTGCCTAGTTGTAGGGGATCAGGTCTTTATGTCGAACCTTATACTGCCTTCGAACCTGGCTGATGATTAATTTCGAGTCTCTATAGTCCTCGATGTAGTTAACCCCCAGCTGTTTAGCGAGTTGGAGCCCAATGATAAGAGCGTTATACTCTACAACATTGTTGGTACATGACTCCATGAAAGAATACGTGTGATTGATGACTAGGCCATCGGGGGTGATGAAGATGATCCCAACTCCTGCGATGATGTCGCCATTTGGTCCTGTTCTTGAAGCACCATCGAAGAACATGTGCCAAACCGAGTTGTCTAAGACTGCATTGGACTCTAGAACTTTATCTGGGATATCGTCGTAGAGTTTCGACGTCTCTGGCACAAGGTGTGCTACTAGGAATTCTGCCAACACTTGGCCTTTGACTGCCTTCTGCGGGACGAACACCATATCATAGAGAGTCAGAAGGATTGCCCACGTGGCTAATCGTGAGTTTAATGCCCCTATCTTGGTCATGAGGACTCTGAGGGGATTGATTCTGGATACGACGTGGATCATCTGTCCGGTCATATAGTGCTGCATCTTCTGGATAGCAAAGAGAAGGGCGAGGTACTCTTTTTCAACAGGATTTTACCTATGCTCGGCTCTAATCATGGTTCTGCTGAGATAGTAGATTGCCTGTTCTTGGCCTTCACTGCCCTTGTGGGCTAGCAAGGCACCAAGAGAATGGTCCATAGCTCGGACGTATAGCAGAACAGGCTTTCCCACAACCTGTGCTACTAGTACGGGAGAACTGGTGAGGTACTTTTTGATGTCGTCGAACGCGCGTTGTGTAAACTCCCTAAATTTTAGAAATATTTTATTTTTGATATTTTATAGTATTGTTATTTTGGATTTTTATTCACTAATAATTTTGGTAGCAAGTAAAGCTACATTACCTACATACCTAGATAATTGTACTAATTAAAACTTCAGAAAAAAAGGGATTAATTACAAAAATTTTAAGATATTTTATTTCAACATTATAGTGTTTATTTTAAGTATATGAATAGTTCGTATTTAAATCATAAAGATTTGGTATTATAGATAATAATAGTTAATTGGTATATATTAGATAGCGAGGAGGTGTAATTATGTTAATTATATATTAAACTGGTTTTTAAATACTTTTGTGACTTTTAGAGAATTTATAAAATTTATTTTGGTATAAATTATTACATGTATCTTTATATATGTAAATGATAAAAAAGCAAAAAAAAAGAGAAGAACCTGCTGCACTGTTCCCTTGCGGGAACAGTGTCCTCGTATGCAAACACGAAACCGAGCCCAGATGAGAACCTCGACCCTCTTATATATATATTTGTTAGAAAAAAAAACTTAGATAAAACTCTAACGCGATCCCGTCCACCACCTCCGACGAACAGAGAACCTTCAGGCGACCCCTTCCCTTGGTTCGTGCGCATGCGTGCCACCCCTCCACGCGGCGGCCAGCCACCAGCGGCAATAGCAGCCGCGCGGGCAGCAACGCAGCGAGCACGGCAGCAACAGCAACAGTGTAACCACCCAACTTCTATGTACAATTTCTCCTTCGTCGTTTAATAATTCTTCGAGCCGTAAATTTCTACGTATTGCCCAGTCGACCACCTATAAAACCCTTCAATTAGATTGACATTGTTTGCCCTGGATTAATTGTGAAAATTGTTGAAAGATCAAGAAAAATCACAAAATTTAGAGTTCGAAAACTGTTGTAGAACCCCGATTTGGAAGGCAATTTTTTGTCGATTCATCCACAGTTTGGAAAATCTGTTTAAACAGAGTTATAGACAACATATACGAGTTAGATACCCCATTGTTGGTTTTATTTTTCATGGATTAAATTGTGGAAAAAATCAGTTTCAAAGATTTGCAAAAAACTAGTTTTTTAACTCAAAAATTTTAAGAAACTTTTTTCGATACGACGTGCGCCTCGACAAACCGGGCGACGTGGTCTCAACCCATACGTATCGAAAGGCGCATATGGATGTTGTCGACGTGTAGGTACTGACGGAACTCGATTTCGTTGTGCGTGCACGACGAAATCAGTGCATATCCGTCAAGATACCCCTGTATCGAGAAGGTTGACCGAAATGCCTATTTGGCGGGCCCGCGACCCACTCCAACGGGCAAAATTGTGCACGGCCCACCGAAATCCAACTTTGGACATACGGTTAGGTTCGTCTCCTCAAACCAAACCCGTTGACATATATTTTGATGACTTTAGAGACCATAGGTTCTGGCATGTGTTTCGGTGCAAAACGGGTCCAACGGCGGACATCGTTTTGACCCGAAACTATAATTTTGCCCTTTTTCTAGAGTTGAACTTTTGGACAGTCATTTCCTAGACATAGTTTTTATTCTAAACATGTTCGTGGTGTTTATTTCAGCATCCGAGGATGTATGCGGGATTTGGCTTTCATCACTTCACTATTCTGATGGTTCGAGCTATTAGACGTCGCTCTTTTGCACACAACCTCAGGCAAGATACCTTGCCTTATTTATTTCTTATAATTAGTTGCATGTTTCTTTGTTTGCTAACTGTATGTTTATTTTCTGTTTATTTTCAGTTGGATCCATGACTAACTTTTTTTATAGTTTACTTTGCTTTGCTTTCAGTTATTTTTCTTGCTTATCTTTTAAATATGCATGTGGACCTAGTCTTAGCGGACTACCTTTTGACTGTGACCCCTGGGAGGGAGAAGACAGTTAGATGTATGGGCTACCCAAATCCAAAAGCCGTAGTAACTCTGTACTGCCGTAGTCGTATCGCGACGGTCACTAGCCTCGAGCTATGTGTACTGATGGGTGACGTAGGCCTCTAGCCTCGAGTTATGCCGACTGATAGTATTGGCACTTGACGTGTGCGCATTGTGAGTTGTTACCTTATCCTCTGGGAGTCAGCCTTCACCTGTCCATACATCAAGATGTCTTCTAAATTGTATACTAGAATGGTTAGGAGACCTTAGTTAACGTCATGTCACACTTCGTTCTAGTCATGGCATGGGATAATGTCACATGGTGGAATAGTGTTCAACCCCTTGTCCTTATTTGGTTGTTGGGGTAGTCCACTGTTTCGATGATAGGATATTGGATCATGTTATGGTTGGGACACTTTACCTTACTTTGTGACTTTATGACATATTTTATATTCAGTTTATATGGCATGATATTATGTATCTTATTACGTCCCTCTGAGGACCTGGTTATCTCTTCAGGTGTGTATTTTTGCCTTTCGCAGGTATTCTAGCCGAGGTCGTTATCTTCTCATTCCCTTCGAAGATGACTTGTCTTGGATCTTTTCTTGCTACTCTCGACAAATCATTTCATTTACCATGTATTTCTTTCCTTACTTGTTGGTAGTAGATTTGTCTCTGCCTAACATATTGTACAAAGACTTTTTATAGTTGATTATATGATATCTTTTATTCTTTTATTTTGTGGATGAGATAAGTTAGCCTTGGTTTTGCTACATTTTCAGCTTATATATATTTATTATACGGCTGGCATGTCTACGTTCCTAGTCCTATGTATTTTGGGACTGGAGCGTTATATGTTTTTGTGGTGGCCCATGCAGGTCGAGTTTATCACTTCGATTACGTTACTGTACCGATGTGAGCCTGCATATATAGGATTAGAGTCTAGGATCTCATCCATATACTTGACCTCCTCCCTGATTCCAATTTTGAACTCTCGTCCGACTACCTTGAATTCCTTCTGCTTGATTCCTTTTCACCATAAACCTTAAATTTCTTTCGTGTCTGATAGAAAGGTTAGGAAGACAACTCATACTAGTTACACATGTTATATTTCTTAGGCATTCTACTAGTTGAACTCTTATAAGCTGGGTAGTATGCCGTGGCCTATCACCTCTGTAGTTATAACCCATTAATGAAGTATAACTCGGTGACAATGAATATATGCTAGTGTAGGAAGATATGTTTACCTAGAGTATAGAGTTTTAGTAGTCCATAACCCGTTGGTCAACCAAGGAATGATACAAGAGACAGTAGGAAAACTGTAGAGGCACGAACACCAGATGAGTCTTAGAGTTTGATGAACTTGAGCTACTTGTGTTTTCTTTCAATCATAAATCTCGCATACTTATATTTTTACTATCTTGACTAATGCCGTAATTATAGCCTAGTTTTTGCAAGCTTATTCTTTATCAAGCTTGTTCAAGACGTGTGTTTACTAGGGACGTCCATTAACATATTGTCTAATTAGAACGGTGGATTATGGTCTGATCAACCTTAGTGCACTTGGTTCGCTCTTCTTATGTTTATCCCCAGGGATTGAGATATAGATGTCTCTAGGATCTCATCCGCCAATGCCTTGACAACTCCCCTTGAAATATTTTATCGTCTTTTGAGCCCCGTGTTTGTATACGATTCTCTCACCTTTGAACTCTTTATTGTTTTTCGCTTTTACTTACTGCGGAAAAATAAATGCTCATATTTGACAGAAGATATACCCAAAATGTCCCCCTTATTTCACCATACCACCAATGGCCATGGAAGCTATATATACACACAATCGTTCCATCTATTCGGAATCAGAGAACCACCTTCCAATTGATTCATATCTACCTTATCACGTATTCTAATACCTCGTGCCATATTCTGATTATAAGAAGTTTAGGTACAATGTCACGACGTTGAAATATTTCTAACCTTATTATTTCCAAAACCATGTCGTAGTCTATAGAGTGAATAGATTGTAAGCCATTCAAAATTTTAGGAATTATAGGGTCACTGATCGAATGAGGTAAATTGATTTTCACTAGAATGATAAATTAGTGCTCATGAACTCCCACTTTCCATTTAGATAATTTGGTGTCCCCGACCGTGACATTAATATTCGGAGCACGAGACCAGCTGTTACCTTTCAACAAATTTCACATATAAGACCTATACGACTCCACCTTCATATAGACATATCATGTCCCACTAAAACACGTCCCCTTGTACTCTATTTTTATGATGCGACTTTCAAGTCAAAAAAGCTAGCTATAACCCCTACCTTAATGCCACTGTCATTTCCAACTTCAGTTAGAGATCCAACCTCGACTCAAATCTTTTGACCCAATATATAGTTGTGATCTACTCGAAGCCCACTACGCACATGCCACTATTGTGCCACCAAATGGAGCCCCCATGTGCAACTTAAACTCAAAAGTCATAGCAAGTGAATTTTTGGGCTTAAAGAATCTAGTTAACCAACTCGATTGACAAATAGCCCAACCACTTGAGTTTGAACCTACTTTAGGTTATTCTAGCCAAATAGAAATAGTCCAGAATAATTTTATGATATCTTGACCGACCAATTTAGATAAAACCCTAACTCGATCCCGTCCACCACCTCTGATGAATAGAGAAACTTCAGGCGACCCCTTCCCTGGGTCTGTACGCGTGTGTGCCACCCCTCCGCGCGGTGGCAGGCCTCCGGCGGCAACAGCAACCGTGCGGGCAGCAATGCAGCGAGCATGACAACAACAACAACAGTGTAACCACCTAACTTCTAGGTACAATTTCTCCTTCGTCGTTTAATATTCTTCGAGCCGTAAATTTCTACGTATAGCCCAGTCGACCACCTACAAAACCCTTCAATTAGATTGACATCATTTGCCCTGGATTAATTGTGAAATTGTTGAAAGATAAAAAAAAAATCACAAAATTCAGAGTTCGAAAAATATTGTAGAACACCGATTTGGAAGGCAATTTTTTGTCGATTCATCCACAGTTTGGAAAATCTGTTTAAACAGACTTATAGTCAAAAACCCCATTATTGGTTTTATTTTTCATGGATTAAATTATAGAAAAATCAGTTTCAAAGATTTGCGAAAAACTAGTTTTTTAACTCAAAAATTTAAAAAAACTTTTTTCGATACGGCATGCGCACCGACAAACCGGACGACGTGGTCACAACCCATAAGCATCGAAAGGCACGTATGGATGTTGTCGATGTATGAGAACTGACGGAACTCGATTTTGTTGTGCGTGCGGGACGAAATCAGTGTGTATCCGTCAAGATACCCCCGTATCGACCTTTTGCAAACTAGGCCATAACCTTGTGCATGCTCGTCGTATCGAGATGAAACTTGTGCCAACAGGACGATTCATTTTTTTAGTCATGTATGCCAACTTTGGTCCAATTATGAGAAGGTCGACCGGAACTCCTATTTGGTGGGCCTGCGACCCACTCCAACGGGCGAAATTGAGTACGGCCTGCCGGAATCCAAATTTGGACATACGGTTGGGTTCGTCTCCTCAAACCGGACTCGTAGACATATATTTTGAAGACTTTAGAGACCATAGGTTCTGGCAGGCATTTCGGTGCAAAACGGGTCCAACGGCGGACATCGTTTTGACCCAAAATTATGATTTTGCACCTGTTTCAGAATTGAACTTTTGGACAGGCATTTCCTGGACATATCTTTTATTTTAAAAATGTTCGTGGTATTTATTTCAGCATCCGAGGATGTATGCGGGATTTGGCTTTCATCGCTTCACTATTATGACGGTTCGAGCTATTAGACGTCGCTCTTTTACACACAATCTCGGACAAGATACCTTGCCTTATTTACTGCTTATAATTAATTACATATTTTTTATTTTCTTACTGCATATCTATTTTCTGTTTATTTTTAGTTGGATCCATGACTTACTTTTTTTACAGTTTACTTTGCTTTGCTTTCAGTTATTTGTCTTGCTTATCTTTTAAATATGCATGTGGACCTAGTCTTAGTAAACTACTTTTTGACAGTGACCCTTGGGAGGGAGAAGACAGTTAGATTTATAGGCTACCCAAATCCAAAAGTCGTAGTAACTACGTACTACGATAGTCATGTCGCGGCGGTCACTAGCCTCGAGCTTTGTGGATTGATAGGTCACATGGGCCACTAGCCACGAGTTATGTCGACTGATAGTATTGGTACTTGACATGTGCATGTTGTGAGTTTTAGCTTTTCCTGGGGGATTCAGCCTTCACCTGCCCATACATCAAGATGTCTTCTTAATTGCATACTAGAATGGTTAGGAGACCTTAGTTAATGTCATATCACATGTCACTACCACATTTCTAGTTTGAGAGTATTTTTGACATTTTTGGGGTTATTTGTATTTATTAGAATTTATGGGAATTTTTAGAAATTATTTTGGAATTGTTTGAATGAGGGTTGACTAGGTTGACTTTGACTAGCTTTGACTTGGCAACCTAACCCTAGTTGAGTTGGACTTGGTTAGATTGAGACCCTAGGTTAAGTTAAGTTAACCATACTCTAGTTATTGAAATCAATTAGGAAATAGAGATAACAATAGAAAGTTTTAGACACAAGTCATGACTTGTGATTGAACCATTGATTTATGACTAAACCTAACCCACTAGCCATTAGCCAACCAAACCCTAGCCTACTCACTTGGCCGGCCACATAAACCTAGTCCTAAGGATTCCCCCCTTATAAATATCCTCCTAGAAATTAGGGCTAGCCTCTAAGGAAGAACAAGCTTTAGAAAGAGGTATTTTCTCAACTTCTAAAATCCATAGAAATTCTATTTTAGCTCCTTTTTCCCTCAAAGAAATTGCAATAGATTTTAAATGAAGTGTTCTTGCTGTTGTTACATGTTATTCTCAGATTCAAACCAATTTGTTGAAGTTTGACCATCAAGAGGAACACCTCTCTTTAGAGCTTTTTGGGGATTTTGATACATAGAGGTAACTTTCATTCTACATCATGAAATTCTTTTTTTCTTGCATATTTGGAAAGCCCTAGGTCTACCCTAACTGTAGGTATGCCTAGACCTAGGTTTTGTGTCCGTTTCGTGTACTAAATGGACACGTATTAGTCCCATTCTCTAGGTGTTTGATGAAATGCCCCAATGGGCATTTCGATTGATTTTTAAGAAACTAAATAAATAGGAATTTACATTTTGATGTTGCTTATCGATTTCTTTTGGTCTGGGAGTGACACTATGTCGTGTCGTATCGGATTCGACACTTGCACACGCGGGTGTGCGCGCGCGCGCGAGGTAGTGCGCGTGTCCTGCCACTCGGGGGCTTTTGCACTTCGGACACAGCACTAGGACACGCGAAACTCGACACACACAATGGGGCAATGACTGACACCACTTGTGTCAAGTCTCACGTGTCCCCGTGTCGTGTCGAGTGAGCACAAGGCTCTGCACTGGTTGGGACAGACAGTTTCAGTCGGTTTTTATTGTCACTGATATGCAGTTGTAAGTCGGACACGTGGACACTTTGACTCGGTACAGACACCTAGACACGAGGACCTATCCTAGACGAACCTAGGTTAGTGACCTCGAGACACGAAGTGTCTTGTGTCGTGTGCACGACACGCGTGCACACGTGCACGATGCAGTGCACTGAACAGTGCCTGTGTGCACTGTTTTGTGTCTTGAATTGTTTGGACACGTTTATGTCCACTTGGGTGGACACAAACACAATGCTAGACACGTGTACACTCTAAATATTTATTACCAACCCTTATTTGTACAATTTAGTTTGTTTTTAATTACGATTTCCTAATTACCCCAAAAACCTGAAACACATGTATTTTCTGTTATTCCCAGATTTGAAATATGATTTTTGACAGTTGATTTAGCCTAATTAATGCTGTTAACAGATTGGTTTTAGTTCCTAAATTGGTTCTCCTATATGTAATCTACTTGGGTTTCAAATTTTGTGTTGTTTGGTGAATAATTGGATTCAAAATGGGGTTGGGAATGTAGGGACTGAACTGGGTTCAGTTTTCCTTTTAACTGATATTGCGAATTGGTTTCCTTTCCTTTCTTTGTTGTTCCTATTTCTAGGATTTCACCCTATGTCTCACACACTGATTTTCTCACAGCCTAACACACACATCTACACACATTGCACTCTCTCTCACTCACAGTTTACACACACACACGGTCACTCACTCCTTCACATACACACACATTGCCTCTCTTTACACACACACACATGGTTCCTCAATGACACAAACACGCACACAGACCTTGACACACACATACACACCCTCACTCTCTAAAACACAAGCACTCTCTCTCTCACACACTGTTTCACAGTTTACACACACACATATACACTCTCTATTATATCATGTATATATATTTATATATATAATATGTATTATGTATATAAATAATGCATATGTATGTATATATATATTATAATGTATATCTATATGTATTAGGTATTTAAGCCTATATACCACATGTATGCATATATGTTATATATGAATACCTATATATGTATGTTTGTGTAATGTATATATATAATATATATGTATATTGTAGGTATACCTATAGGCTAATGTGTATTTCTAAGTTGTGTTAGATAACATATCAATATGTGTAGTATTTTAGATATAGATAATGTCATATAGTCTTGTGTTATAGGTTGGCTTATAGGCATGATATAGCCTATGGCCGATGTGTGTGTCTGTTGCCTAGTAAGTCTAGAATGGCCTTGTATAGCTTTATTAGACCTAGATTAGACTTGCTAGACTAGTGTAGACTTGTTTGACTTAGGTTTGACTTGGTTGACCTAGTTTGACTTCTAGGGTTGACCAGAGTTGACCAAGAGTTGACTTTGGCTTAGATTGACCTAGAATCATATAGAATGAATAGTAGGATTTCATTATACCATTTTGGACTTGTTGTGACTTGTGCTGTTCTGATTAGGAGCCAGACACCTCTCCTCCGACAGTACATTTTATCTAGACACGTAGATACCAGGCGAGTACATTCTCTGATCATTTTATATCCTGCTTAGAATTATTTTCCTGCTTTAAATTACTTTACTTGTTACTGTCATGTTGGTCACACGGATTGGTACTATATGGATCCCTTCTTGAGATGTTATCCTTATGGAGCATCGGGTACTACATGTTCTGTGCGTTTCACTTATATGGCGTATCACTATGCTTCATTGGTTCATTGATCACTTGTGATATATACTCTTATGATCACAGAGTCTCCTTGAATCCTTATCCCATTTACTGGGTATCCTAGAATCTCCTAGAATCCCCATTTATGGAACATCCATGTATCACCCTTCGGGGGCCTTTGCATGGAATCATAACATAACCGGGTTGGATCCTTGTGTATTGATTGGGGGTACGGGAGAGTAGAAGTAGACATGTGAATAATACCCAAGTAGTATCTCATCAGAATCTTTCCATAGTGTCTCATCAGAATCTCCTATGCCATTTACATGTCTATATTGTACTCTGACTCACTAGCCACTGTTAGTCTCTATTTATAGTAGATATTTCTATTACAGCTCTCTCTCTGTTTATATACTGCATTTCATTCAGTACCTGTATCTTACTTTACTGCATGATTATATTTTCTAACCTGCTATGAACTGTTGAGATGTACTGTGCTCGCTCCTGTCCTGACTGGACATGTTGAAAATATTATAGAGGACGAGGAGGAGGCCTGTGTGGATACCTTCTACGGGGCAGTCCCAGACGACACTTGCGAGCTGGACCCTCAGGAGGACCCAGCTCTAGCAGTGGACGTCACCCCTATTGCCTAGACTAGCTTAGTTAGGCCTTATCTTATTTTATGTTGTCTTGAGACTGTTTAGCTAGACTTTATTTCTGTTAAGAGATTCTGAGTTGTATATATTCTTTCATATTCTGTAGCTGAGTTTGTACTCTGAGTATTTGCTGGGATATTATCTTAGACAACTTTATCATCTGTATTTCCTTGAGTTCTATATCATATCGTGTTATCTCTTTCTCAGTTGTGATTGAGTTTATTTACTGCTATGTCACCCCCACTCGGGGAGTATAAACTGTTTAGAGTTATATTGTTAGATGTTGTGACTTAGGACAGCGTTCTACCGCCGATACTGCGGCGTAGGCTGGACGTACCTACGTCTCGTGCCCTTACTCTAGGGTGCGGGTCGTGACACGTTTTTAGTGGTGGCCCATGTAGGTCTAGATAGAAGTGTAGTGGTATTCGAATTAGAGTATCACTACAGCCTGCAGTAGGATATAGGACATTAATTTTTAAGGTACTCAATCACTTTAGGAAAAATTCTTTTATTGCCATCTAAATCCTTATTGTCAGCTGATCCTTTGAAATTTTAATTGTCTGCCCTTGTTACATCGCTTTCTCAAAAATTGATACTCTTGTTTGGTCGATCTTCAGGATGGTGGAGACTCGGTCGCAGCGTACCATTCATGGGGATGCTATAGAGGGATCTGCTACCTCTCAGCCAGTTCAGCAGAGACAGGAGACTGCAGCTCCTGCCATCTCTGTTCGTATTGAGGCTCCAGCAGCAGCAGCAGAGGGTATGCCTCCACCGGCTCGCATGTAGGACCCAGTCATCGTAGAGGAGCCCTTCCAGCAGCCGTCGCCTACAGGATACGTGGATGCGACGCAGATGTTCGCATACTTCCAACAGTTCATGGACCGGCAGCAGGCTCGACAGGACAGGGGCATAGAGTTGGCCCTTACGACGGTTGTAGCTCGTCCAGTAGTCCATCAGCCGAGGATACCGGGGATAGAGCAGTTCCAGAAGATGAGCCCCAGAGACTTTCTGGGAACAGAGGGGATTCTATATGCCGATGAGTGGATCGAGCATATATAGGAGATCTTCCGCCTGGCCCGGATACTAGTAGATCTCTAGATTGAGGTCGCAGCTAGCCGGATGCGAGATCTTGCTCGCACCTGGTATCAGTCGGACCCCAGGGTGGGGGTAGCTGGGCAGACTTGGGAGCAGTTCAAGGGCTTCTTCAAGAAAAAGTTCTTCCCAGATTCAGCACTCAGAGCCTTAGAGTCGCATTTCGAGAGCCTAGTCCAGGGGAGCCTTTCAGTGGAGGAGTACGCAGGGGGGTTCGGTCACCTCGGTAAGTTCGTAGAGGGCTTGAGCGAGACGGCGAAGGCCCAGAGGTTCCGGAAGGGTCTAGTCAAGGAGGTCAAGTCTCTGACCAAGGGCAACAGGGATGCCACATTCGAGGAGATCTTAACGGTAGCCTTGTTGGGAGAGGATGATCTTGAGCTTAGGCTCAAGAGGGGGTGAGAGCCAGTTGGGGGCAGCAGCAGCGGAGGCCAGGCCAAGAGGCCCCACTTTCAGCATAAGCAGCTGAGGCAGTTCCAGACGCAACCGATCCAGCAGAGGCCAGTTCACCAGCAGCAGCAACCGAGACAGCACCAGTAGGGTCAGAGACAGGATGTTACTTGTGCCTACTACAAGAAGCCTGGGCACGTCTTCAATGAGTACCGGAAGAGGCTGGGCTAGTGCCTAGTGTGTGGTTCAGCTGACCACCATATAAGGGAGTGCCGCATAACACGAGCAGCCCAGGGAGGAGGAGCCAAGGCTCCAGCAAGCCAGCAGAGAAGACCAGCCCTGCCGATGCAGCAGCAGAGGTTCGTCCAGCACCAGCAGCAGGCCAAGGGAGGCCAGTAGTGGCGAGGATTCGCCATGGAAGCAGTGGATGCGGAGGCTATCGGAGAGCTGATCGCAGGTTCGATTCTTCTCGACTCCAGTCCAGCTTCTGCATTATTCGATTCCGGTGCTTCGTATAGCTTCATATCAGTATCTTTTGCGATTAGACATGGTATCCTTGTTGAATTGTTGCCTAGGACTTACAAAATCACGATCGAGGGCGGCATTATCCTCGTGAGTGATGTTTGTAAGGATCGGAGTGTAGTTTTGGGAGGCCGTGAGTTGGAGGTGAGCCTGCTCGTAATGCCATTATCGAGCTACGATATAGTACTAGGCATGGACTGGTTGAGCAGGCACCACGCCAGCATTGATTGCAGAGGGGGTAGAGTTCTCTTCAGAGCGCCGGGGGAGCCAGAGTTCGAGTACTCCAGACGTCAGGCGGAGCAGAGCAGCGGAGTCTTTTGCGGAGTCTCGGTTGAGGAGCAGGCGATTCCACACCCCTTGATAGCAGAGTATATGGATGTTTTCCTAAAGGAGTTGCCGGGATTGCCACCAGACAGAGACATTGAGTTCTCGATAGACTTGGTTCCAGGAGCGGAACCCATCTCTCAGCATGTCTATCGGGTAAACAATATTGAGTTGGTGGAGCTGAAGAAGCAAGTGGATGAGCTACAGGACAAGGGCTTCATCCGTTCGAGTTCGTCGCCATGGGGTGCACCAGTGTTGTTTGTACCGAAGAAGGATGGGTCAGTACGGATGTGTATTGACTATAGGGCACTCAACAACCTCACGATCAAGAACAAATACCCACTACCGCGGATCGACGATCTTTTTGACCAGTTGAGCGGAGCTCGGTTATTTTTTAAGATTGATCTGAGGTCGGGATATCACCAGGTGAAGGTGAAGGGGGAGGATAATCCCAAGACCGCTTTCAGGATGCGGTACGGGCAGTTTGAGTTTTTGGTTATGCCGTTTGGGCTAACCAATGCACCAGCAGTGTTTATGAACCTTATGAACAAGGTGTTCTACCAGTATCTGGATTAGTTTGTGGTGGTGTTCATTGACGACATCTTGATATATTCTAAGACTGAGGAGGAGGAGGAGGAGCATTTGAGGATCGTACTGGAGACTCTCAGGAGGGAGCAGCTTTACGGGAAGCTCTCCAAGTGTGAGTTCTTCTTGGTCCGGGTGGACTTCTTGGGGCATGTGGTGACTGGAGATGGTATCTCAGTTGACCCCAAAAAGATTGTAGCAGTTGAGGCATGGGCAGCGCCGACTTCAGTTGCAGAGATCAGGAGTTTCCTGGGGCTGGTAGGATATTATCGGAGGTTTGTGTAGGATTTCTCCCGGGTTGCAGAACCGTTGACTCGGTTGACCCGGAAGGATACTGAGTATGTTTGGTCAGAGGAGTGTCAGGCAGCTTTTGATCATTTGAAGAAGCGGCTTACGATAGCTCCGATTCTGACATTGCCTTCAGGATCATGTGGTTTCACTATTTATAGTGATGCTTCAGGGAAGGGGCTGGGTTGTGTCTTGCAGCAGCATGGAAAGGTAATTGCCTATGCTTCCAGGCAGTTACGTCCCCATGAGAAGAACTACCCTACCTACGACCTGGAGCTAGCAGCAGTGATATTTGCTCTGAAGTTGTGGAAGCATTATCTGTATGGAGAGAGGGTGGAGATTTTTACAGATCACAAGAGCTTAAAGTATGTGTTCACTCAGAAGGAGTTGAACATGAGACAGCACAGATGGCTAGAGTTGATGAAGGACTTTGACATCCTAGTTCAGTATCACCCAGGGAAGGCCAACGTGGTTGTCGATGCCTTGAGTAGGTATCCGACAGCCATGTGTTTGACCATGGATCGGCATTTGCTTGCAGACTTAGAGAGCCTTGGGATTCAGGTGATCGTGCCCGGAGTGCAGATGCAGATGTGGGGCATACAGATTCAGTCAGACTTGGTAGAGCGGATCAAGTCGGCACAGTTTGAGGATGTTGCTCTGCGGTATCTCCGATAGCAGGTTCGAGCAGGATTGCTGGAGGATGAGTTTTCTCTTGCAGAGGATGGTGCCTTGTGGCACGGTTCCAGACTATGTGTGCCCAGCGGAGAGCTCAGGGAGCAGGTTATGCAGGAGGCCCACAGATCTCAGTCCTCTATACACCCTGGTGCCAACAAGATGTACCAAGATCTGAGAGAGCATGTTTGGTGGTCCGGGAAGAAGCGGAAGGTGGCTCGCTTCGTGGCTAGGTGTTTGGTCTGTCAGCAGGTCAAGGCAGAGAGACAGAGACCCGGTGGATTGTTGCAGCCGCTGCCCATTCCAGAGTGTAAATGGGAGCATATCACTATAGACTTCGTATCAGGATTGCCGCGTACACCAGGAGGGAAAGACGCGATTTGGGTCATCGTTGACAGGTTGACCAAATCGACCCACTTCTTGCCATTCAAGGTGGGTACGTCTACAGAGAGGCTGGCGGAGATGTATATGCGGCAGATAGTCAGGATTCATGGGGTTCCGGTCAGCATCATCTCAGATCGGGATAGTCACTTTACTTCCCATTTCTGGAGGAGTCTGCAGACCAGCTTGGGCACTCAGCTCAAGTTTAGTACTGCATACCACCCCCAGACGGACGGACAGTCAGAGCGGACTATTCAGACACTTGAGGTATGCTGCGGACGTGTGTCCTAGACTTTGGAGGTTTCCTGGAAGGATCATCTATATTTGGTAGAGTTTGCTTACAACAACAGTTTCCAGGCTAGCATTGAGATGTCACCATTCGAGGCTCTGTACGGACGTAGGTGTCGTACACCCTTATCTTGGGATGATGTTGGTGAGCGAGCTTTACTGGGGCCAGAGATGGTTGTTGACGCAGTCGAGAAGGTGAAGCTCATCAGGGATAGACTTCGCGTGGTACGGGACAGACATCGGCACTGGGCCAATAGCCACCGGAGGCCGTTGGAGTTTGAGGTACAGATTAGAGTAGGATTAGATTGAGGTTTGTTTGTTTGTGATTTTTGATCATATTTGTTTATCATAATTTATTGAGACCTTGCTTGTGATTAGGTCGGAGACCAGGTTTTCTTGAGGATATCTCCGACTCGTGGTATGATACGTTTTGGTGGAGGCGGGAAGCTTAGCCCGCGCTTCATCGGCCCTTTCGTTATCAGCGGGAGAGTCGGTGATGTGGGATACAGGCTAGACTTACCGCCTGTACTAGTGGGGGTCCACAATGTATTCTATGTATCATAGTTGAGACGGTACGTGGCTGACCCTAGCCATGTGCTCGATCATTCAAAGATTGAGTTTGTGCCTTCTCTCAGCTATCCAGAGCAGCCAGTGGAGATTCTGGATCGACGGAAGAAGGTTCTGAGGAACCAGGTGATACCTTTGGTACGCGTCGCATGGAGACATCATTCTCCAGGAGAGTCTACCTGGGAGCGGGAGGATAGGATGCGCGAGCGTTACCCATATCTTTTTGGACCGTGAGGTATACTTTCTATCATTCTCATCAGTTGCATTTTGCCTTTCAATTTCGAGGACGAAATTCTTTTAAGGAGGGTAGATTTGTCACTACTACATTTCAAGTTTGAGGGTATTTTTGATGTTTTTGGGGTTATTTGTATTTATTAGAATTTATTTGAATTTATGGGAATTTTTAGAAATTACTTTGGAATTGTTTGAATGAGGGTTGACTAGGTTAACTTTGACTAGCTTTGACTTGGCAACCTAACCCTAGTTGAGTTGGACTTGGTTAGATTGAGACCCTAGGTTAAGTTAAGTTAACCATACTCTAGTTATTTAAATCAATTAGGAAATAGAGATAAGAATAGAAAGTTTTAGACACAAGTCATGACTTGTGATTGAACCATTGATTTATGACTAAACCTAACCCACTAGCCATTAGCCAACCTAACCCTAGCCTACTCACTTGGCCGGCCACATAAACCTAGTCCTAGGGATTCCTCCTTTATAAATATCATCCTAGAAATTAGGACTAGCCTCTAAGGAAGAACAAGCTTTTGAAAGAGGTATTTTCTCAACTTCTAAAATCCATAGAAATTCCATTTTAGCTCCTTTTTCCCTCAAACAAATTGCAATAGGTTTTAAATGAAGTGTTCTTGCTGTTGTTACATGTTATTCTCAGATTCAAACCAATTTGGAGAAGTTTGACCATCAAGAGGAACACCTCTCTTTAGAGCTTTTTGGGGATTTTGATACATAGAGGTAACTTTTATTCTACACCATGAAATTCTGATTTTCTTGCATATTTGGAAAGCCATAGGTCTACCATAACTGTAGGTATGCCTAGACCTAGGTTTTGTGTCCGTTTCGTGTCCTAAATGGACACGTATCAGTCCCATTCTCTAGGTGTTTGATGAAATGCCCCAATGGGCATTTCGATTGATTTTTAGGAAACTAAATGACTAGGAATTTACATTTTGATGTTGCTTATCGATTTCTTTTGGTCTGGGAGTGACACTGTGTCGTGTCGGATTCGACACTTGTACACATTGGTGTGCGCGCGCGAGGCAGTGCGCGTGTCCTGCCACTCGGGGGCTTTTGCACTTCGGACACAGCACTAGGATACGCGAAACTCGACACACACTATGGGGCAATGACTGACATCACTTGTGTCAAGTCTCACGTGTCTCCGTGTCGTGTCGAGTGAGCACGAGGCTCTGCACTGGTTGGGACTGACAGTTTCAGTCGATTTTTATTGTCACTGATACGCAGTTGTAAGTCGGATACGTGGACACTTTGACTCGATGCAGACACCTAGAAACGAGGACCTATCCTAGGCGAACCTAGGTTAGTGACCTCAAGACACGAAGTATCTTGTGTCGTGGGCACGACACGCGTGCACACGTGCACGATGCAGTGCACTGAACAGTGCCTGTGTGCACTATTTTGTGTCTTGAATTGTTTGGACACGTTTGTGTCTACTTGGGTGGACACAAACACAATGCTAGACACGTGTACACTCTAAATGTTTATTACCAACCCTTATTTGTACAATTTAGTTTGTTTTTAATTACGATTTCCTAATTACCCCAAAAACCAGAAACACATGTATTTTCTGTTATTCCCAGATTTGAAATATGATTTTTGACAGTTGATTTAGCCTAATTAATGCTGTTAACAGATTGGTTTTAGTTCCTAAATTGGTTCTCCTATATGTAATCTACTTGGGTTTCAAATTTTGTGTTGTTTGGTGAATAATTGGATTCAAAATGGGGTTGGGAATGTAGGTACTGAACTGGGTTCAGTTTTCCTTTTAACTGATATTGCGAATTGGTTCCCTTTCCTTTCTTTGCTGTTCCTATTTCCAGGATTTCACCCTATGTCTCACACACTGATTTCCTTACAGCCTAACACACACATCGGCACACATTGCACTCTCTCTCACTCACAGTTTACACACACACACATGGTCACTCACTCCTTCATATACACACACATTACCTCTCTTTACACACACACATGGTTCCTCAATGACACACACACACACAGACCGTGACACACACATATACACCCTCACTCTTTAAAACACAAGCACTCTATCTCACACACTGTTTCACAGTTTATACACACACATATACACTCTATATTATATCATGTATATATATTTATATATATAATATGTATTATGTATATAAATAATGCATATGTATGTATATATATATATATATATATTATAATGTATATCTATATGTATTAGGTATTTAAGCCTATATACCACATGTATGCATATATGTTATATATGAATACCTATATATGTATGTTTGTGTAATGTATATATATATATAATATATGTATATTGTAAGTATACCTATAGGCTAATGTGTATTTCTAAGTTGTGTTTGATAACATATCAATATGTGTAGTATTTTAAATATAGATAATGTCATATAGTCTTGTGTTATAGGTTGGCTTATAGGCATGATATAGCCTATGGCCTATGTGTGTGTCTTTTGCCTAGTAAGTCTAGAATGGCCTTGTATAGCTTTATTAGACCTAGATTAGACTTGCTAGACTAGTGTAGACTTGTTTGACTTAGGTTTGACTTGGTTGACCTAGTTTGACTTCTAGGGTTGACCAGAGTTGACCAAGAGTTGACTTTGGCTTAGATTGACCTAGAATCATGTAGAATGTATAGTAGGACTTCGTTATACCATTTTGGACTTGTTGTGACTTGTGTTGTCCTGATAAGGAGCCAGACACCTCTCCTTGGACTGTACATTTCATCCGGACACTCAGATACCAGGCGAGTACATTCTCTGATCATTTCATATCCTGCTTAGAATTATTTTCCTGCTTTAAATTACTTTACTTGTTACTGTCACGTTGGTCACACGGATTGGTACTATATGGATCCCTTCTTGAGATGTTATCCTTAGGGAGCATCGGGTACTACATGTTCTGTGCGTTTCACTTACATGGCGTATCACTATGCTTCATTGGTTCATTGATCACTTGTGACATATACTCTTATGATCACAGAGTCTCCTTGAATCCTTATCCTATTTACTGGGTATCCTAGAATCTCCTAGAATCCCCATTTATGGGACATCCATGTATCACCCTTCGGGGGCCTTTGCATGGAATCATAACATAACCTGGTTGGATCATTGTGTATTGATTGGGGGTACGGGGGAGTAGAAGTAGACATGTGAATAATACCCAAGTAGTATCTCATCATAATCTTTCTATAGTGTCTCATCAGAATCTCCTATGCCATTTACATGTCTATATTGTACTCTGACTCACTAGCCACTGTTAGTCTCTATTTATAGTAGATATTTCTATTACAGCTCTCTCTCTGTTTACATACTGTATTTCATTCAGTACCTGTATCTTACTTTACTGCATGATTATATTTTCTAACCTGCTATGAACTATTGAGATGTACTGTGCTCGCTCCTGTCCTGACTGGACCTGTTAAAAATATTACAGAGGACGAGGAGGAGGCCTGTATGGATACCTTCTACGGGGCAGCCCTAGACGACACTTGCGAGCTGGACCCTCAGGAGGACCCAGCTCTAGCAGTGGACATCACCCCTATTGCCTAGACTAGCTTTGTTAGGCCTTATCTTATTTTATGTTGTCTTGAGACTGTTTAGCTAGACTTGTGTCTAAAACTTAGTTGTATATATTCTTTCATATTCAGTATCTGATTTTGTACTCTGAGTATTTGCTGGGATATTATCTTAGACTACTTTATCATCTGTATTTCCTTGAGTTCTATATCATATCGTGTTATCTCTTCCTTAGTTGTGATTGAGTTTATTTACTGCTATGTCACCCCCACTCGGGGAGTATAAACTGTTTAGAGTTATATTGTTAGATGTTGTGACTTAGGACAGTGTTCTACCGCCGACACTGCAACGTAGGCTGGACGTACCCACATCTCGTGCCCTTACACTAGGGTGCGGGTCGTGACACATTTTTAGTGGTGGCCCATGCAGGTCTAGACTAGAAGTGTAGTGGTATTCGAATTAGAGTATCACTACAGCCTGCAGTAGGATATAGGACATTAATTTTTAAGGTACTCAATCACTTTAGGAAAAATTCTTTTATTGACATCTAAATCCTTATTGTCAGCTGATCCTTTGAAATATTAATTGTCCGCCCTTGTTATATCGCTTCTTTCTCAGAAATTGATACTCTTGTTTGGTCTATCTTCAGGATGGTAGAGACTTGGTCGCAGCGTACCATTCATGGGGATGCTATAGAGGGATCTGCTACCTCTCAGCCAGTTCAGCAGAGACAGGAGACTGCAGCTCCTGCCACCTCTGTTCGTATTGAGGCTCCAGCAGCAGCAGCAGAGGTTATACCTCTACCGGCTCGGAGGCAGGAGACAGTCATCGTAGAGGAGCCCTTCCAGCAGCCGCCGTCTACAGGATACGTGAATACGGCGTAGATGTTCGCATACTTCCAACAGTTCATGGACCGGCAGCAGGCTCGACAGGACAGGGGCATGGAGTTGGCCCTTACAACGGTTGCAGCTCGACCAGTGGTCCATCAGCAGAGGACACCGGGGATAGAGCAGTTCCAGAAGATGAGCCCCAGAGACTTTCTGGGGACAGAGGGGATTCTATATGCCGATGAGTGGATCGATCATATAGAGGAGATCTTCTGCCTGGCCCGGATACCAGCAGATCTCCAGGTTGAGGCCGCAGCTAGCCGGATGCGAGATCTTGCTCGCACCTGGTATCAGTCGGACACCAGGGTGGGGGTAGCTGGGCAGACTTGGGAGCAGTTCAAGGGCTTCTTCAAGAAGAAGTTCATCCCAGATTCAGCACTCAGAGCCTTAGAGTCGCAGTTCGAGAGCCTAGTCCAGGAGAGCCTTTCAGTGGAGAAGTACGCAGGGGAGTTCGGCCGCCTCGGCAGGTTCGTAGAGGGCTTGAGCGAGACGGCGAAGGCCCAGAGGTTCCGGAAGGGTCTAGTCAATGAGGTCAAGTCCCTGACCAAGGGCAACAGGGATGCCACATTCGAGGAGATCTTGACGGCGGCCTTGTTGGCAGAGGATGATCTTGAGTTTAGGCTCAAGAGGGAGCGAGACCCAGTTGGGGGCAGCAGCAGCGGAGGCCAGGCCAAGAGGCCCCACTTTCAGCACAAGCAGCTGAGGCAGTTCCTGCCGCACTTAAACCATGTGACGTTCTAGAACCAGAATACTGGAGAGCGGGGGCGTATATAGCCAGCTACGTATATTGAAATGGAGTCCACCTCGCTATACGGTCACGGCTGTCTAGATATGAGGGTTTACTACAAGCCAACGGTCTCTTAAGGTCAAGCCTATTATCTCAATCTCAAGCAAGTAATATAATTACAAGATGTTAGACCACCAAATATACAATAAAAGGCGTCCCAAATATTACATATTCAGCTGATCATGAAGCTAGTCATACAAAATACGAGGACTAGCAAGAGTTAAGTCATACATGATTAACCCTAGGATTTGTTAATCATGTTACAGCCCGTAGGCAGGCAGTAAGTAAAGATGGATCGAGCTAACAGGTGCTCGTCGGCTAAACGCCTCAAAAGAATAAATTGACAATGTAGTGGGTGAAACAAAATGGAAAACCTACTCGTAGCCCAGGTTCCTTCTAGTCGCCACCATTGGGCTGGAAGTTCGGTAGATCCTCGGGTGCTGCTTCAAAATCTGGCCACACAAAACCAGCTGGGTCAAACCCCAGAAAGAGCAAGTGCCACAAAGGAGGCCACGAAATAAGAACAAAAGCCAGCATATCAGAACATAAGAAAATGGAAGAAAAGTACAAGAAATAAAGAGTACAATAGGACAATAAACGACTAGGGACATGAAACCATTCCTGGAGCCAGATTACAACCCGTAAACCAAACAAGGACCGGGGTTGTAACCCTTCGCCTGAATAGCACTTGTCTCTACCCATTTATTGTTAAGATAAGTAAAACAATCATGTTCAGGGGTACCCAGTACAGGGACTTAGACGAGACTTAGACTAGGTTGGACACCATCCATTCACAAGCGGCCAAGCAAATACTACGGCTTACTACTTAACTAACTAGGGTTATCATAAGCCTAATTACTAACAAAATGTAAATGAGAAATTCCCAGTCCCAAGCCATGCAGAATATCCAGTTATCCTTCCGCGGGTTGAGAGTATGGTTGGGTACATCACCCTGGATACGATATACCCTTAGGTGACTTAGAGAGTGCAACACATGTCAGTGTGCTGGAAATGTGCCCTACTTGCCGGCAGGCTACAAGTCCATTTAAAGCACCCAGATAACGAGATCGCCTGTGAATGGAAATTCTCCATGTTCTAGATTGATCTAACCATTAGCCTAATCCGATTTAGCGCGAGTCCCTGTCCGTGGAACCCAGGGAGTCACGTCCTAGACATGATGCAATACAAGACAAGTGGATTGCACAAAACAACAAGAAAGAACACCCACGGTGTCAGGGCAAGTCAATATACGACCAGTTATTAAGTTAAGTCAAGTCAAGTCAAGAGTGCGCCACGACGGCCACTATCAAGATATCATGTTACAGGGGATTAATTACAGGTTGTAGGTTACAAGTTAAAAGCCACAAGTTACAAATGTACCACATCGAGTTACTGCCAAGATCAGAGAATGCCAACCATAAATTATAAATACAGAAAATCGTGCCAAGACGTGTCGGGTTAAGTCAAGTCGTGCTATGGGCATCAAGGTCTCAGAAAACAAAATCAGCAAGAGAAATCGAGGACCAAGGGGAACACCAAGGGTCAAGAAGGGAAGCCATGGCACAGGGTGTGCCAGGCAAGGGGCTCGGGCAAGCGGCGCCAAGAGATGCGCTCGGGAACGGTCGCAGCGCGCCAAGGGACACGAGCAGGGTCAACAGGGACAACTGCGCACGGGGCATACAGGGGGCAAGGCAACCAGGCGCGCAGGAGCGCAAGGCAGCAAGGCGCGCAGGGCATGTGCGGTCAGCAAGGCACGTGGGGGCGCGCGGCCAGCAAGGCGCGCAGGCCAGCGAGGCGCACGGCCAGCGAAGCGTGCAGGGGCGCACGGCCAGCAAGGCGCACAGGGGCGCGCGGCCAGCAAGGCGCGAAGGGGCGTGCAGGCCAGTGAGGCGCGCAGGGGCGCACGGCCAGCGAGGCGCGCAGGGGCTCGCGGCCAGCAAGGCGCGCAGGGGCGCGCGGCCAGCAAGGCGCGTAGGGGCGTATGGCCAGCGAGGCGCGCAGGGGTGCGCAGGCCAGCAAGGCGCACAAGGGCATAGGGGCGCGCGACCAGCGAGGCGCGCAGGGGTGCGTAGGCCAGCGAGGCGTACAGGGGAGCGTGTCCAGCAAGGCGCGCAGGGGCGCGCAGGGGCGCGCAGGCCAGCGAGGCGCGCAGGCCAGCGCTAAAGAGCGCGGCGCGGTTGAGCAGCCCGTCGCTAAACAGCGCGGCTGGGGGGGTCTTCTTCTTCCTCATGCTGAGAGAAAGAACACCAATGGCCTCAAAACTTTGGAACTTCACAACTTGGTCCATAAAATACGAAATCCAGAATTTTAAGAGTCTAACTTGTGTAAAATTCGATTCTCTACAACATAGAAGCATCAAAACAAGCAAAAATCTAAGTTTGGTAGATCAAACCCAAGAAATTCCAAAAATAGTAAAAACTTAGATCTAGGAGAATCCAAGCTCCAAATCCAAAAATGTCAAATTCTAATGTTGTTCCAAATCATCTAATTAAGCTATTAGGCAAATAAAGTTTGGTCTTCATGTGGTGGCAAGATGCACTTGCCTATGGGTGGGGTGTTGTGTGGAAGAAGGAAGAAGAAGGTGTTAAAAATTTAATGAGGGAAGTAATGAGGAAAGAGAATGGTTGGTGGGGATTTTAATGAGGGTGGGTTGTGGTGGAATGAGGGTAGAGTATAGGTTAAGGTGTTCTATTGGGTTTAAAATCAAACCAACCCAACTAAAACCGAGCCGAGCCGAAACCCAAAATACGAGAAAACCCAAAATTCCGTAAGTCGAGAAAAATAAAATACATGCCAAAATCCAACTACGAGTATAAATACGAAATACAGGAAATGAGGGTGACAACTCTACCCACCTTAAAAGAATTCTGTCCTCAGAATTTAAATCAAGATGCTTAGAGATGTAAGAGCCCGCTATACTATTCATAAATAAGCTACACTAAGCAAACAATCATACAATCATACATGCAATCAAGGAATGAAAAGCATAAGGTATAAGGAAGACATTATACCTCACGAGTCAAATAGGTAGGGATATCGCGATCGGATGTCGTTCTCACGCTCCAACGTTGACTCACCTAGAGAGTGATGACCCCAAGCAACACGGACCAAGCTAATAGTCTTGTTCTTGAGTATCTTTTCTCTCCGGTCTAATATAGACAAGGGCCTCTCCTCATACGAAAGGTTGGTACAAACAACCAATTTTGAATGATCCAGGATATGGCTCGGGTCCGGGATGTACCGTCGTAATTGGGATACATGGAATACATCATGCACCTCTCTTAGCGACGACGGAAGAGCGAGATGATAGGATACATTTCCTACTCGCTCCAGGATATCGAACGGCCCTATATACCTAGGACTAAGCTTTCTCCGTACGCCAAAGCGAATGACGCCACGGTTAGGCGAGATCCTAAGGAATATATGGTCGCCGATAGCAAATTCTAAGGGACATCGATGAGCATCGGCCCAATGGCGCTGGCGATCTTGGGATACTTGAAGACGATCTCTGATTCTTATGACCACTTCAACTATCTGGGAAATCATTTCTGGACCAAACATCTGCCTCTCTCTAACATCGTCCCAAGCTAACGGGGATCTACACTTCCTGCCATACAGTGCCTCGAACGGGGCCATCTGAATATTGGCCTGGAAACTATTATTGTACGAGAATTCTACCAGGTGTAGGTGATCCTCCTATGAACCACCGAAGTCAAGGGTACAAGATCTCAACATATCTTCAAGGGTATGGATCGTGTGTTCCGATTGGCCATCTGTCTGCGGGTGATAAGCTGAACTAAACTGAAGGTGAGTTCCCAAACTCTCTTGAAGGCTGCACCAAAAGTGTGATATAAATCTTGAATCCCTGTCCGAGGTGATACTGATCGGCACCCCACGAAGCCTGACAATCTGTCTAAGGTACATCTCTGCCAACTAGGCCGTAGACTGACCAACTCTGAATGGGAAAAAATGAGCCACCTTCGTGAGCCTGTTAACTATAACCTAAATAGCATCTCTACCAGCTGGGGATCTAGGCAATCCAGTCACAAAATCCATGGTCACATGCTCCCACTTCTATTCTGGAATCGGCAAGGGCTGAAGAAGTCCAGCGGGCCTCTGATGTTCAGCTTTAACTTGCTGTCAAACCAAACACCGAGAGACAAACCGGGCTATCTCCCTCTTCATGCCATTCCACCAGAAATGCTGACGAATATCACGGTACATCTTCGTGCCACCGGGATGAATAGAATACTGCGAACTGTGAGCTTCTGCCATGACCTCTTGTCTGATATCTCTACTGGGTACATAAAGACGAGTGCCGTGTCGAAGTGTACCATCTTCATAGATACACAACTCTGGCCTTCTTCCTGCCTCACACTCTGCTCTGAGTCGCTGAAGCTTGGGATCTGCTGAGTGCGCTCTCCGGATCCTCTCAACTATGCTGGACTGAACCTGTAGACTGACCATCAATGCCACGTTGGTAGGAAGAACTACTTCAATTCCTATCTTTTGAAGATCTGCCAATAATTCTGGTTGCGTCGTTAGGAAATAAACTCCGGCTCTCCTGCTCAATGCATCTGCTACAACATTGGCCTTCCCTGGGTGATACTGCAAATCCACATCGTAGTCCACCAGTAGCTCGAGCCATCTTCTCTGCCGCATGTTGAGGTCCTTCTGGGTGAAAACATACTTCAGGCTCTTGTGATCAGTGAATATCTCTACTCTATCTCCTTACAGATAGTGTCGCCAAAGCTTAAGTGCAAATACTACTGCTGCCAGTTCCAAGTCGTGGGTCGGGTAATTCTTCTCATGATCACGAAGTTGACGTGATACATAAGATATTACCTTCCCATGCTGCATCAAGACACACCCCAATCCTCTGCCCGAAGTGTCATAATAAACTGTGAATCCTCCGGTCCCATCTGGAAGTACGAGAATGGGAGCCGTTACCAAACCTCGCTTCAACTTCTTAAATGATTCCTGGCACTCTGCTGTCCAAGAAAACTGCACATCCTTGCGGGTCAACTGGGTCATCTGCGCCGAAATCCTTGCAAAATCTGAAATGAATCGCCGGTGGTAGCCGGCCAATCCAAGGAAGCTGCGAACCTCTGCCGCTGAACTAGGTACTGGCCATGACTCGATAGCCACAATCTTCTCGGGATCCACTTCTACTCCTCCTCGAGTAATGATGTGACCCAAGTACGAAATACGATCGAGCCAAAACTCGCATTTACTGAACTTGGCGTACAACTGATGCTCTCTAAGCGTCTGAAGGACAACTCTAAGATGACGTTCGTGCTCTGCTTCACTCTTGCTGTAGACCAGGATGTTATCAATGAATACGATCACAAACTGATCCAAGTAGGGCATGAAGATACGGTTCATGAGGTCCATGAATATCGTCGGCGCATTGGTTGCCCCAAAGGACATAACAAGAAACTCCTAATGCCCATACCTTGATCTGAACGCCGTCTTCGGGATGTCCTGCTCTCTGACTCTGATCTGGTGGTATCCTGACCGTAAGTCTATCTTCGAGAACACTGAAGCCCCCTTGAGTTGATCAAACAAGTCATCTATCCTCGGAAGAGGGTATCTGTTCTTGATTGTCACTGAGTTCAAGGTACGATAATCTATACATAACCTGGACGTACCATCCTTCTTTTTCACAAGAAGCATCGGGGCTCCCCAATGTGATCCACTTGCACGAATGAATCCCTTGGTCCTGAGTTCTTCAATCATCTTGTATAAAATCTCTAACTCTGAAGGTGCCATCCTGTAGACTCGCTCTGATACTGGTGCTGTCCCGGGGATCAAGTCTATAGTGAACTCGATCTCCCGCTCTGGTGGCATCCCTAGAAGTTCCTCTGGAAAGACATCTAAAAACTCTTCAACTATCCTGGGTAACTGTACTGCTGCTACTGTCATCCGCAATACTGGAGAAGATGGCTCCACTGCGCCTCTGGAAAATGAGAACTCTGGCTCGCCTAGAATACTAAAGACAACCCTGCCAATGTGGCAGTCTATCCTAGCATACTGGTTCCTCAACCAATCCATGCCTAAGACTACATCATAGTCTGCCATAGGGAACTCTATAAATCTAGCGGGGAACTCTCTACCGCTAACTACGATCCGACACGAGGAAAACACTCGATCTACTCCCACAAGACCATTACCAGTAAGTATATTAAGCCTTATTGATAATGACTCGGGCTCCAATCCTATCCGTGTCGCGAATCATGCAGACATGAATGAATGTGATGCACCAGAATCAAATAATACCGATCTTGGAGAGGGGTTGACGAGAATAGTACCTGCCACTACCTCATCTGGTGCAACCTCTTCTTTCATAGCTATCATCAATGCCTGACCTTGTCCTCTAGCTACGGGTCTCCTCTGCTGGAAACCTCTCTGCCTGTTCTGCACTTGGGCTTGGGTGTACTATTGTTGGTTCTGCTGATGAAATGTACGGGCCTGAGGCAACAAGGGCCTCGGGTACTGCTGCTGCTGCATAGGTGCTGGTCCCCTAACCGATGGACTGGTTAGGTTGGAAGAGGACGAACTAACCCTATTCGGGTAGGCTCCTATCTTGTGATCTGCCGCTCCACAAGCCAGGCATAATCCTTGTGCCCTACGATAATCCGCCACTACATGGCCTGGCTTTCCGCAATGTGAACATCACATTACGGAGGTCTACTTCTGCTTCTGCTACTACGGGTACGTCGGGGTCGAATGTTGAACCGACGTCACTGAGGCCGCCCGCCTCGGAGTTTCAATGGTCAAACCTCTTGCTGTCGGGGCTGGAGCTGATGATTGGTGCATCTGGTTGTGGGATCGCTTCCTACCTCCGGTCCTATCCACGATCCTCTGGGAGGTGTACTCATGCCTCCTAGCTGCTCTCAATACTGTATCAAACGTCTGGTGCTCGAACTGCTCAACTGCCAACAAGATCTCCAAATGCAGTCCCTGTTGGAACCGCTAGGCCTTATCAAACTCGGTCGCCACCAAGGTGGGGGCAAACCTACTGAGTCTAGAAAACTCAGATACATAATCGTCGACCGTTCTGCCTCCTTTCTTTAAGTTGGTAAATCTCGTCTGTAGGTCGTACCGAGCTACAGCATCAAAATACTTCATCTGGAATCTTTCTCTAAACATCGCCCAAGTGACCGGCGCTGCTAATCCTACGGCCTGCGCCGCCCACCAACTGCGAGCCAAGTCCAGCAACTGTAGGCGTACCACCGCCACCTTCTTATTCTCAGGTGTCCTAGTTGCTTCCAGAATCACCTCGGTATCCTGAAGCCAAGCGTCCGCGGCAATCGCATCTTCGCTGCCGTCGAAGAATGGAGGGTTCAAGCGCTTGAAGCTGTTGGCCGACTGTTCCCTGGATGACCACCTCTGGTCAAAGCATCTGCCACTACCTGGTGCAAGGCGTCTCCTCTACGATCCTGGGAAGCTATCAAGGTCCTGATGAGACCTACCAAGGTGCCATCGTCAGGCTCGACGGGCTGGACGGGTCGGATTGGTGGTTCTCCTCCGGTAGGTACAACTCTGGAGGCTACTCCGGAATGCTGGGCTTGATCCCCGGGTTGCTGGTCCACGGGAAGTGCTCCACCTTGCTGATCTGCAAGGTCAGGTACAGTGTCGCTGAAGAAGACGACATAGGGAAAATAATAAGGAAGGACCAGGATAGATCAACGATACAAGCACATGATCAGGGCAAGAATCCAGAGATTCAGAGGATCTGAACGAAGATCAAAGACGAATACTGATTGAGACATCTATCCGGTAAACCCTTACATATCTTGAATGCCAAGACCTGCATGGGCCACCACTTAAACCATGTGACGCCCCAGAACCAGAATACTGAAGAGCGGGGGCGTATATAGCCAGCTACGTATATTAAAATGGAGTCCACCTCGCTATACGGTCACGGCTGTCTAGATATGAGGGTTTACTACAAGCCAACGGTCTCTTAAGGTCAAGCCTATTATCTCAATCTCAAGCAAGTAATATAACTACAAGATGTTAGACCACCAAATATACAATAAAAGGCGTCCCAAATATTACATATTCAGCTGATCATGAAGCTAGTCATACAAAATGCGAGGACTAGCAAGAGTTAAGTCATACATGATCAAACCTAGGATTTGTTAATCATGTTACAGTCCGTAGGCAGACAGTAAGTAAAGATGCATCGAGCTAACAGGTGCTCGTCGGCTAAACGCCTCAAAAGAATAAATTTATAACGTAGTGGGTAAAACAAAATGGAAAACCCACTCGTAGCCCGGGTTCCTTCTAGTCGCCACCATTGGGCTGGAAGTTCGGTAAATCCTCGGGTGCTGCTCCGAAATCTGGCCACACAAAACCAGCTGGGTCAAACCCCAGAAAGAGCAAGTGCCACAAAGGAGGCCACGAAATAAGAACAAAAGCCAGCATATCAGAACATAAGAAAATAGAAGAAAAGTACAAGTAATAAAGAGTACAATAGGACAATAAACGACCAGGGACATAGAACCATTTCGGGAGCCAGATTACAACCCATAAACCAAACAAGGACCGGGGTTGTAACCCTTCGCCCGAATAGCACTTGTCTCTACCCATTTATTGTTAAGATAAGTAAAACAATCATGTTCAGGGGTACCCAGTACAGGGACTTAGACGAGACCTAGACTAGGCTGGACACCATCCATTCACAAGCGGCCAAGCAAATACTACGGCTTACTACTTAACTAACTAGGGTTATCACAAGCCTAATTACTAACAAAATGTAAATGAGAAATTTCCAGTCCCAAGCCCTGCAGACTATCCAGTTATCCTTCTGTGGGTTGAGAGTATGGTTGGGTACATCGCCCTGGAGACGATATACCCTTAGGTGACTTAGAGAGTGCAACACATGACAGTGTGCTGGAAATGTGCAATACTCGTCGGTAGGCTACAAGTCCATTTAAAGCGCCCAGATAACGAGATCGCCTGTGACTGGAAATTCTTCATGTTCTAGATTGATCTAACCATTAGCCTAATCCGATTTAGCACGAGTCCCTGTCCATGGTACCCAGGGAGTCACGTCCTAGACATGATGCAAGACAAGACAAGTGGATTACACAAAACAACAAGAAAGAACACCCACGGTGTCAGGGCTAGTCAATGTACGACCAGTTATCAAGTTAAGTCAAGTCAAGTCAAGAGTGCGCCACAGTGGCCACTATCAAGATATCATGTTACAGGGGATTAATTACAGGTTGCAGGTTACAAGTTAAAAGCCACAAGTTACAAATGTACCACATCGAGTTACTGCCAAGATCAGAGAATGCCAGCCATAAATTAAAAACACAGAAAATCGTGTCAAGACGTGTCGGGTTAAGTCAAGTCGTACTGTGGGCATCAAGGTCTCAAAAAACAAAATCAGCAAAAGAAATCGAGGACCAAGGGGAACACCAAGGGTCAGGAAGGGAAGCCATGGCACAGGGTGTGCCAGACAAGGGGCTCGGGCAAGCGGTGCCAAGAGATGCGCTCAGAAACGGTCGCAGCGCGCCAAGGGGTACGAGCGGGGTCAACAGGGACAACTGCGCACGGGACATGTAGGGGGCAAGGCATCCAGGCGCGCAGGGCATGCGCGGTCAGCAAGGCGCGCGGGGGGGCGCGGCCAGCAAGGCGCACAGGGGTGCGCAGTCCAGCGAGGCGTGCCGGGGCACGCGGCCAGCGAGGCAAGCAGGGGCGCGCGGCCAGCGAGGCGAGCAGGGGCGCGCGGCCAGCAAGGCGTGCAGGGGCGCGCAGGCCAGCAAGGCGCACAGGGGCGCACGGCCAGCAAGGCGCACAGGGGCACGCGGCCAGCGAGACGCGCAGGGGTGCGCGGCCAGCAAGGCGCAGGGGCGCGCAGGCCAGCGAGGCGTGCAGGGGCGCGCAGGCCAGCGAGGCGCGCAGGGGAGCACAGGCCAGCGAGGCACGCAGGGGTGCGCAGCCAGCAAGGCGCACAGGGGCGCGGGGCCAGCAAGGCGCACAGGGGTGCGTTGGCCAGCGAGGCGCGCAGGGGTGCACGGCCAGCGAGGCGCGCAGGGGCGCGCGGCCAGCAAGGCGCGCAGGGACGCGCAGGCTAGCGAGGCGCACAGGGGCGTGCGGTCAGCGAGGCACGCAGGCCAGGGCTAAAGAGCGCAGCACGGGGGAGCAGCCCGGCGCTAAACAGCACGACTGGAGGGGTCTTCTTCTTCCTCATGCTGAGAGGAAGAACACCAATGGCCTCAAAACTTTGGAACTTCACAACTTGGTCCATAAAATACGAAATCCAGAATTTCAAGAGTGTAACTTGTGTAAAATTTGATTCTCTACAACATAGTAGCATCAAAACAAGCAAAAATCCTAGTTTGGTAGATCAAACCCAAGAAATTTCGAAAATGGTAAAAACTTAGATCTAGGAGAATCCAAGCTCCAAATCCAAAAATGTCAAATTCTAATGTTGTTCCAAATCATCTAATTAAGCTATTAGGCAAGTAAAATTTGGTCTTCATGTGGTGGCAAGATGCACTTGCCTATGGGTGGGGTGTTGTGTTGAAGAAGGAGTTAAGAATTTAATTAGGAAAGTAATGAGGAGAGAGAATGGTTGGTGGGGATTTTAATGAGGGTGGGTTGTGGTGGAATGAGGGTGGAGTATAGGTTAAGGTGTTCCATTGGGTTTAAAATCAAACCAACCCAACTAAAACCGAGCCGAGCCGAAACCCAAAATACGAGAAAACCTAAAATTCCGTAAGTCGAGAAAAATAAAGTACATGCCAAAATCCAACTACGAGTATAAATACAAAATACGGGAAATGAAGGTGACACGTTACATGTTGGCATTCTTCGGTCCAAACAAAGGAGATCCCTTTCTTCATTAATTTGGTGAAGGGTTGAAATTTGCCAGAAGGGTTCGCTATGAACCTTCTGATGTATGCCAGGCATCCTTGTAGGCCTCGAAGCTCTCGAAGATTCTTTGGAAGAGCTATATCCATAATTACCTTAGTCTTTTTCTGATCAATGTGAATCCTCTTTGTTGTGATGATAAAGCCCAAAATCTTGCCGCTAGAAATGCCTAGGAAGGACTTAGTCGGGTTCATCTTTAGTTAATACATTTGCATTAAATCGAACACTGTTCGTAGATCGTCCAAGTGGTTGGACTTGACCTTACTTTTAACGGTAATGTCATCAACGTAACACTCCACCATTTTTCGGAGATTCTTGTAAAATAAAGTGCTCATAGCCCGCTGGTATGTTGCTCCCATATTCTTCAATCCAAAGGGTATGTTTCTCTTCTTCGAGGATCATCTTGATCTGGTTGTAGCCTGAGAAACCATCCATAAAGGACATGCACTCAAAGCCACAGGTTTTGTCAATCATCACGTCGGTGATCGGGAGGGAAAACTTGTCCTTAGGACAGGCTGAGTTGAGATCACTAAAATCTATGTAGATCCGTATCTTCTCGTTCTTCTTAGTGACTGGGACAACATTTGCTACCTAATCTAGATGTTGATATCCCTAAATAAAGCCGCTCTCAATGAGTTTGTCGACTTCTTCATCGATAGCATCCACGATATTCGAGCGAAACCGACGCTGTTGCTGTTCGATAGGCTTAGCATCGGGCGAGATGTTGACGCGGTACATGGCAACTTGTGGGTCTAAACCCGTCATATCCTCGTAGCTCCAAGCGTAGACATCGATGTATTCTCGGATATGCTGTATCAGAGCTTCCTTGTCTTCTTCTGTCAGGCTTTTGCTGATGAAGATGGTCATAGAAGAGGCCTCATTTCCCAACTCAACCTGGATGACTTTGTCTTCTGTGGGAGGTTTACGTTGCTCGAAACCCTATTCCTATCGAGATCCTAGGCACTGCGCCCAGGGTTCATCTTCGAAGTATTCAAACATCTGGTCTTCATCCTCGATTGAAGGATTTGGGGATACTATGTTAGCGGACAACATCATTTTGAAGACCTGACCGGTACTTGTGTCAGAGTCCCAGGTTGAGGAGTCAGAAGAGTATGAATGCATCATGATTTCCATCTCTGAGTCTTCTAAATTTGAAGTGGGTGTAACATAACCCAACCCCCGGCAGGTGCGCTGGTAATAGTTTTGATCCTTTCCCTTTGGAGCTCGAATCCGTAAGGGAAGGCACCTGCCTTTACCATACTTGAGTCCTTTTTTGTTGTTCAAGTCATAACCCATCTTCTAGATAAGGTGTTTGGCTTGAGTAGCGTAACGGTAGAGTTGCATCTTGCCGTTGTCGAGTTCTGGTTTTGTTGGAGTTAGTCGCTGAGGATCCTCCAATCGACCGAAGATGATGGGTACCTCCTCCGTCTTCCTTTCTGGAACTAGGAAGTAAGAGCCCTGGGAAGGGACAACTCGGCTCGCAAGGTTGGCGGTTGTCACTTGTGTTTGTAGCATATATAAAGAGTTGTCTAAGAAATATCTAGTATTCCAACATGCACCAGAGTAATTCAAAGATAACTTTCTATTAATAAAATAAGAAATTTTATCCCGAGGGATTACATTATCTAAAGAGTGTGCTTCGGTATTGGCATAGACGTAGTCTCCTAGCTCCTCATCGGTAAGGACTAGGGCTATCGAGGGAGAAAGGGGAGGATGCTTCCCTTTTAGGTTGACCACCAAGGGGCTACGGTTGGTGGTTCCTTCACCTTCATGGTTGGCTTTGGGGATCTCAGGGGTAGCCTCATTCGTATAGGCTCATGCCATCATCTGACGTCACCGAGGGCGAAGATGGCGCTTTGCCTCGGAGCTTGACGACGAGGGATGCTGATACCTTGGGAGTTTTTCCTTCAGTCGAACCTTTAGTGGTTCTTCAGTGACCACTGCACTTTCTGAGACCATCTCTGCCTCGTCGTCGGCATCATTGCTCTTATCGTCCTAGGGGACTGATTTGTACAGATCAGCATCCGTACAGTAGGCTTCAAGTCCCCCGAACGGGTTGATATCAGTGAATTCGGTCTTGATAGTCCCGTCGCTGGCTACGTACTTCATACATTTAAAGAGAGTAGAAGGAAATATCATGTACTCACGAATCCATGGTCATCCCAACAACATGTTGTATTTTATGTCAGCGTCGATGACATAGCAAGTTACTTCAGTGTGGAGGTCGCCTATTTGGCATTTCAAGCAAATTTTGTCCAAGGGCTCACTTTTTTTGTGTTGAAGCTGCTGATTGTTGTGTTCCATGCAGTCAGCTGATGCATCGGGATCCCTAGAGTTTGGTGCAAACATCTTGGGACAATGCTGAGAGAGGAGCCTGGGTCAATGTGGATGCGATCGACTTTAATGGCACCGACGTACCCTGTATAGTACAAAGGTCTATTGTGCCGGTTATTCTTCAGCAGCATGTCTTATTGGGTGAAAGTGATACTGGGGATCAGTTCGACCATACTGTGACAATGTAGGCAGGCCACAGGGTCTTCCTTGGGTGGTCGCACCTGAGTGAAAAAGGACTCGGCGTTCTGCAAGGCTTCGCTGAGCGCATCTTGGGTCTCATTGGAGAGACAAAGGATCTGGAAGAGTGGTAATCTAGCCGGGGTATTGGCTAGCGGTACCAGTATATCGAAGTTATAGGGTTTAATAGGCCATACTACCGAGTCTTTCCTCAGAGGTTTGTCGAAGCGAACCTCCTTTTGCTTCTGCCTATTTGTGGTAGGAGTCTGAGATGGACCTGCTTCTGATGTATCAGGAGCAGGGGTTGTAGTTGGTGGAGGTGCTACCTCCTCTGGAGCTTGGTTCTTCTCTTACTGTCGCATCGAGTGAGCGGTCACCAGGGTGTCATCGGTCGATGCCGAGACCATGCGACATATCCTAACCTTATTTTCTTTGATAGAGGGGGTTGTAGGTGCCATCATGTCAGAAGTAAGGTCGGGGTGGACCCACATGACCTCACCTCATGGTGTGGAGAACGGGATGAGCCCTTGAGCGTTGTCACGCACTGGTGGAAGATTGACTACTTCCATTGTCGCCCTCAGGATTGGGATGACCCCATCATGTGCCTCCGTGGTACAAAAACTTCTAAACTGGAGAGTAACCATGTTTACCATGATAGACTTTTCTTTATAGTCAAGTGATATGACTTTGGCATCGATGAGGCGCTGAATCTGTCTTTCCAACACGTAGCAATCTTGTGTCGAATGGTAGATATACTGATGAAAATGGCAGTATTTAGGGTTGTCCACCTTCCCAACTTCGTTGGGGTACTTTGGTGTTGGGAGAGACAGCTTGCCACTCTTCGTCAGCATATCGAAGAGTTCCAGCGATCCTCGTCGTTGAAGGAGTAGGTCTCCCTCGACTTCTGCAGACTTTGGATTCATGGTTACTGAACCTTTGAAGATGTTGACGGTCATGGCTTGTTTGCCTTTTCCGTCCTTGGGGTTGTTACTAGACGAGTGTCACCCCTTGTCTTTGAAAGAATAAAAGTTTAATCCCAGGAGCTGCGAATATTGGGTTTTCCTTTATGCCACATCTGCCTCTGTAATAAAAGTCGTCCACTCTATGCCTCTATGCAAGGGGCACTGTGCCATATTTTGATTACAGACAACATGTTCTTGCATCATGAGTCCATAAGCATGGGCTCGGGCATGCCAAGCGGTAGCCTCAAAGCTGCCAAGCGGAAGCGCTCGATGTATAGGCGAACAGGTTCTTTCTTTCTCTGGACGACCTCTATGACAGTTGACATCGTTATGTCCATCCCTCTTTTATAGAATCGGTCGATGAAGAGAGTCTTCAGGTCCTCGAACGATGACATGCAGTCATCCGGAAGACTGCAGAACCATTCATAGGCTACCCCATGCAGGGCTCCTATAAATATGTTAGTGAGGAGGGCGTTGTTCTTTGGTAGGTGCCCTATTACTGTGGCAAAGTACCTCAAGTATCATCGGGAAGACTTCTTTCCATCGAAGGGCACGAGCGTCTGCGGATTATATTTGGGAGGGTAGACTACGTTGTCCCACTAGGCAGGATATGGCTGTCGAATCCTCATCTTTCGGAGTGTTGCTTGCTTCACTTTGGCATCATAGCGAGCACACAGTTCCTTGATCGCCTGCTATACCTCGGTTGACATTGCAGGTCCTGTGGTCGATGGCATAGACGATGATGGGGCCACTTGGTTGATGATGGGCAGCTTACTGGATCCGTCGTTAGCTGCCGGGTCAAGCGCAGGTGTGGAGGCAGTGGGGACAAAACTTCCCTTGATCTCTAGTATGATAGAAGACAAGAATTTCATTGTAGCATTTAATGTATCTAGGCTCGTCTTGAGAGGTTCGATACATTTCAGCTGGTCAGGCGCTTTACTATTGTTCGACTTATCGCCATCGGCCATAAATATGGACCTTGTGTGTGGATGGATGGAAGGGACAGTAGTCCATTCGCTCGCCGGCTCAGATGCCTGCACCTCGTCGTCTTGAGGATGAACTGGAAGATTGTGGTCTTCTTCAGACTCATTGCGGTTGCTACCCCCAGTCTGGTGGCTAACTGTGCCTGTGGAGGTATCCGTATCATATGGCTCCTCCTCATACTGGAATATGGCATTGTCATGGACGGTGGAGGTTGGCTAACCCCGGCGTCTGACGTGGTACCTGTAACACCCAGTTTCTGAAACGAGAGTATTTTTGAAATTTTGTATTTATAATCATTTTTTTTGTCATTTAAATCATGATATAATTTTTGGTAATTTTTAATCAATTTAAAGCTGTTTTAAGTCATGGCTTGGGATTTTGATGCTTTGCTAGTATAACCTGAGAGACTGCCTGACCTAGAGCCTGACCATGCCATTAGGATGATTCATTTTTATCGTTTTAGCTTGAGGGTATTTTGGTCATTTGGTGGAATTTTTGAATTTTTTATTAATTTAGTGAATTGGTGATTGCTATGTTGACTTTGACTTATTGAGACTTTGTAGACTAGCGTAGAAGCTAACCCTACCTATGGTAACCCTAGTCTAACTTAAGTTAACCTATTCTACTCACTTAGAATTTAGTTTTGAAATAGGAAAATAAAGTTTAAGTGAAATGACTTATCGGTTAATGGAAAGACTTGTGATTTTCATTAAATGACTTATGACTTAAGCCCATGGCCCATAGCATGAAGCCCTAACCCTAACTTTTACATTATGACCAGCCACTAGGGCTCCCCTCCCTATAAATAATCTCCTCATTGATTGTTCTTGCCTCTTTGTGATATTCCAACAAATTGAAGAAAAAGGTATATAGCAATTTTTCCTAATCCATAACTTTCATATTTCAAGTTCTTTTTGGCTCAAATCTTTTGCATTAGGTTCTAATCAATCACTACTTGATGTTCATGGAGAGAAATCTCAGGTTTAAATCAATTTGGAGATTTTGGCTAACAAGTAGATTCCTCCCATTTGAAGCTTTTCTTACTTTTTGCACCTATAGGTAAAACTTAATAAATTGATCTAATATTCTATTTTCTTTGCGTTTAGGGCTAGATCTAGGTGTCCCCTAGATGTCCCTCAAGTTTGGTAGGAAACCGTGTCCGTTTGTTGTCTGTATCGGGCACGTGTCCATGTGTAAGTGTATGTGTTTGATAGAATGCCCCTTAGGATTTTATTTTCGATTTTTGTAAAACTAATTGCATGGATTCGTAGGTCTATATGTGTACAATAACTTTTATGAAGCCTGAGCTCATTTCTGGATACTTTTTGTGTCCAAAATAGGATACACACGCACGCACGAGGACACCGTGCTCTGCCCTGCTGTACGGGCTCGACATAGGACACGAAACGGCCCCTCGTGACCCGATTTTTGGTGGACACGAAGGGGTAACCTCTGTCACCATCCTTCCAAAATTTGGGGTGGGTTGGTGGAGTATTCAAGGAGTTATCCCCCTCGCACTGACCCACAATGTCACTGCACACGCGTGAAAACGTGTCCTGACACGCACGTTTAACTTGGACACGGCGATACTGGGACACGGTGCAGGCTATCAAAGGGGTAGCCCTACCCTTGGCGTACGTGTATGCACGGCCACGTGTCACCACGTGGCCTGTGTCGTGTGCTGGACACGCGTGCACGCGTGTACGACGCTGCGCACTGTCCAGTATGTCGTGTGGTGTTTGAGCGTCTTGGACACGGCTGTGTCCACTTGGTTGGATACGGGTGAGTGTCATGACACGTACACATGTGTATAATAGATTACCAACTATTTAATTTCTCTATTAATCAGTTTTGATATTCGAAATTGGTTTTCCCTAATCGACTGATACACAAGTTCCTGATTTATTTAATTTCTGATTTGATTTCCTGTTTAAACTGAATTTTGATATTCAATTGTCATGTTAGATTCAATTACATGTGTGTTAGTTACTGTTGAGGATGGTTACATGAATTGGTTGAGGATAGCAAGTTTGGGTTTTCAAAATGATAGACTGATACATATATTCCTATTTTTCTTAAATCCTGAACTCTCCATTCCTTTTTAAAAGAACTGAATTGATGTTAATTTGCCATGTTTAAATTCTATACATGTGTAGTTGCATTACCTAAATGTTGGTTTAGGATTGCATTGAGAATAGGTATTTCGATTTGGTTTTGGTATCGGGTTGTCGACTGATACACTATACACGTTTTTCTAAATCCTGAAATTGATTTCCATTTTTAAAACTGATTTTAATGTTTAGTCGCCATGTTTAATCCATTGCATTGTATTTGCTTACTGTAAAGGTTTGGTTTATGTCTTAGGTTGATATTAACACAAGAGGGGTTTTCAAATTGGGTTGGATTTGGGTTGTGCACTGTCATTGCCTTTTCCCTATGAACACTTGAATTCCTGAGTTCCCATTCACTTGACTGTCAATTACTAAATTTTTTACTGAAATTGCTACACACATTGACCCTTTATGCCTACACACACATTCAACTACTCCTATGCATTGTAAACCAAACTGCCATGTATCTACATTATACTACACCCTCACATATACACATCACTGTTCACTAATTCATATATGTGTGTCACACACACACACATGTACACATAGACACAAACATATGTATCCCTCTTCCTATCTTTCTATATATGTGATATATATTATATGTAGCTACAGGTGAATGTGTGTTAATTATATTAAGTTAGATAAATACTAATGTATGCAATATGTGTGAATGTGTGGAATGGACTATAGGTAACATAGCCTACGGCTCCTAGCCTGTGTATATGGCATGAATACCAGTGAAGGTGTGTTATTGGCTTGTATAGCCTAGATATTGTGTGTGTATGCTAGAATAGGCTGGTTAGGCTTAGTAAAACTTGTTTGGGTTAGGCTTGACCTAGTTGACCTAGTTTGACTAGAGTTGACCAAGGGTTGACTATAGCCTAGTTTGGCCGGTACTTGTGCTGGATTGCTAGTATATGCTTGGGTTAGGCCTAGTAAGACTTGATGGACTAGGATTGACCAAGTTTGACTAGAGTGTTGACCATGGTTGACCATAGTTGACCTTGACCTATATTGGCTTAGAAATCATGTAGTTTGTATTGTATCATTCATTTACCTTATATTGCACACATTATAACCTATATTGCTCTATTTAGGACATTGTGACTCTGGTGCAGACATCTGATATTATACTACTCCTTTCAGAGTAGCAGGCGAGTACATTCTCTGATAGTTCTTCCATTTACTTATCGATTACTGTATTTCAGTTGTAGTTAGATCTATCTGATTCTCTGTTACAAACACGATTTGATATTACTGGTTCCATTCATACGACACTCACTTATTCATGTCTGGCCTCTATTTCTGGAATCACCTACTGGAATCACCCTGGAATCACTCACTGGTATCATTCGTGTTCTGGCTGGACTTGTAATATTTTCGTGTCGGGTTATGGATTCACTTATACTTGTTGGGCCGGGAAATATTGGAGTAGACATGTGAACATTTCCAAATACTGGAACAACTCTATTGAAATTATACTGGAATGATAGCCATCCCACACTTGGCCGAGTGTGCGGTGTGCCATATTACCTACAGCCGTTCACATGTCGATCCTAATATTTTAAAATACACTGTTAGAGTATAGTTTGGACTCACCCTGGAACCTTTGATCACTGACTGGACTCACCTTATACCGGACTCATCTTGTGCTGGAATCACCTGGTATTAGATTACATTGTCTGGACTCACACATCACTCTTATTATACTGTCTGGACTTATATCATGTTACTCTAGTTCAGCTAGATTATATTTTACAGTCTTCATTGCCATGTTTCTCTTCTTGTTTAGTTACTTTACTTTCCTTGTACCTTAACTATTCTCTACTTCATTACTCATATAAACTGCCATGTTCATCAATATAACTGTCTATAACTGTTTATAGTTCTCTGTCATTTACTTGGAATTTTTTGATGAGTTGTACTCGTTCCTGTCCTGACTGGACCTGTTAAAAATTTTACAGATGAATGTCCTGAGGACACTTGCCCTACTTATTATGGACCAGGAGACGGCTTAGCTACCTTTAGCCCCGACACTCAGGAGTGATCGGGAGATTAGCTAGTGACTAGGTTCAGTTTCATGTTTTAGAACTTGAGTTGTAAATAAGTTGAGATATGCTGTTTTGAGATTGTTAGAGATTATATTATTTTAGAAGTTGGTTTTATTGTTGTATTTAGTCTTAGTTATAATCTTCTGTGTTATCATATCGAGCTTAGACTGTGATTGAGATTACATTATATCTATACTTGTCCTCCATTCGGAGTTGAGATTTTGAAAAGTAAATTATATAATTGCGTGAGTTGCTGGTTAGATAGTGACCTAGAACAGTGTTCTACCGCCGACACTATGGCGTAGGCTGGGCATTGTTACGCACTCGTACCCTCACAGTGGGTGCGGGTCGTGACACATTTTTAGTGGTGGCCCATGCAGGTCGAGAGTTGTATTAGTGCGATATCGCGGTAGTATGGCGACTTAGTTGTACTGCCGCGAGCCTGCGATAGGATTGAGAGATAGGCTTTAACGGAGAGGTACTCAATCAAAGTTAGAAAAAATTCTGCTTCAATTCATGCCATCTACATATCTTACTGATTGTCTTCTTGAAAATAAACTGTCCTCCTTTGATTTTATCGATTCCGGCTTAGTATTAACTTTCTTTTTCGATCTGTCTTCAGGATGGTGGAGACACGATCACATCGCTCTGGTACAGCAGTCGCTGGAGAGGGGTCTGCCACCTCTCATCCAGTGCAGCAGCCTGCTGGAACTGTAGCACCTTATGTTCCTGATCAGACATGAACGACTGTAGCCTTTGGGGGTGTGCCTCCACATGCTCAGAGGACGACCCCAGTCATTCCTGAGGTATTTCAGTAGCAGCACCCGCAGCCACCTGCAGGATTGGTTAATGCTGTCCACCTATTTTTCTTTGTGGAGAGGATTCTAGCGTCTCATCAGCAGTAGCAGCAGCGTCAGACTGCCGACTTCCATTAGGGGATCGACGAGGCCCACCAGCTGGTCCATACGACTGTGGAGATGGTGGCTACTCAGGGCCCGCAGCAGCAGCCTTACCGAAAAGAGAAAGATATCCAGGACTTTCAGAAGATACATCCTAGAGATTTCCTGGGCACCGAAGGCATTCACTATACGGATGATTGGATTGAGCATATCAAGGAGATATTCAGGCTGGCGGAGATACCAGCCCGACTTCATATCGAGGCGGCGGGCAGTCAGATGCAGGACTTAGCCCATACTTGGTATCAGACCGATCCCAGAGTGGAAGTTGAGGGCCAGACTTGGGCGCAGTTCAAGGAGCTATTCAAGGAACAGTTCTTCTTCGATGTGGCTTTAGGAGGCATCAAGGCAAAGTTTGAGATTCCGGTTCAGGGGAACCAGACAATTGCTGAGTATGCCGGAGAGTTTTGCCGGTTGGCCCAATTTATTGATGATTTGACTAAGAAGATGAAAGCGAGGAAGTTCCGTCGAGGGTTGAACAGGGAGGTTCGGTCACTAACTAAGAGTGACCGGAACGCTACCTACGCGAAGATCTTTTCTGGAGCCATGGCAGCGGAGGATGACCTAGGGTTGAATCTGAAGAGAGGTCGAGACTTTCAGGGAGCCAGCAGCAGCGGAGGCCAGGCCAAAAGGCCTCACGTGCAGATTCAGCAGGCACAGGCACCAGTGAGAGTGCAGCAGGCACAGCATCAGCATAGAGGACAGGACCGCAGGGTGCCGACTTGTGCCTACTGCAGGAAGGCAGGGTATGTTTGGGAGTCTTGTAGCAGGAGGCTTAAGGTTTGTCTATTATGTGGGTATGGTGCTCACAAGATGATAGATTGCCCCTCTACACCTCCTTTTGAGGGAGCTAGGCCACCTGTAGCTCAGCACCAGAGGGGTGGAACTTTTGCGGTGGCGGTCGAGGAGACCGACGCTGCAGGTGATGGGTTAGCAGGTTTGTCCTTCTCATTCTTCCTCCCCACTTTCCTGTGTGATTTTCATTCGTACCTGCCAGGATATTGCTTGTGATTGTTAGATAGTATAGCTACCCTATTCGAGACTGTAGAATCACGACCAGTAGGATTGTGTTGCTTCGACCTTGATTATTGGGGGTTTGACCTAGAAGGGGTGCGATCATCTTAATTTCGAGGACGAAATTTTTCTAAGGGGTAGACTTGTAACACCCAATTTCTGAAATAAAGGTATTTTTGAAATTTTGTATTTATAATCATTTTTATTGTCATTTAAATCATGATATGAATTTTGGTAATTTTTAATCAATTTAAAACTATTTTAAGTCATGGCTTATGATTTTGATGCTTTGCTAGTATAAGCTGAGAGACTGCCTGACCTAGAGCCTGACCATGTCATTAGGATGATTTATTTTTATCATTTTAGCTTGAGGGTATTTTGGTTATTTGGTGGAATTTTTGAATTTTTAATTAATTTAGTGAATTGGTGGTTGCTATGTTGACTTTGACTTATTGAGACTTTGTAGACTAGCCTAAAAGCTAACCCTATCTATGGTAACCCTAGTCTAACTTAAGTTAACACATTCTAGTCACTTAGAATTTAGTTTTGAAATAGAAAAATCAAGTTTAAGTGAAATGACTTATGGGTTAATGCAAAGACTTGTGATTTTCATTAAATGACTTATGACTTAAGCCCATGGCCCATAGCATGAAGCCCTAACCCTGAATTTCATACTATGACCAGCCATTAGGGCTCCCCTCCCTATAAATAATCTCCTCATTGATTGTTCTTGCCTCTTTGTGATATTCCAACAAATTGAAGAAAAAGGTATATAGCAATTTTCCCTAAGCCATAACTTTGTCATTTCAAGTCCTTTTTGGCTCAAATCTTTTGCATTAGGTTCTAATCAATCTCTACTTGATGTTCATGGAGAGAAATCTTAGGTTTAAATTAATTTGGAGATTTTGGCTAGCAAGGAGATTTCCCCCATTTGAAGCTTTTCTTGCTTTTTGCACCTATAGGTAAAACTTCATAAATTGATCTAATATTATATTTTCTTTGCATTTAGGGATACATCTAGGTGTCCCCTAGCTGTCCCTCAAGTTTGGTAGGAAATCGTGTCTGTTTGGTGTCCGTATCGGACACATATCTATGTATAAGTGTATGTGTTTGATAGAATGCCCCGTAGGATTTTATTTTCGATTTTTGTAAAACTAATTGCATAGATTCGTAGGTATAGATGTGTATAATAACTTTTGTGAAGCCTGAGAACATTTTTGGACACTTTTCGTGTCCAAAATGGGACACACACGCACGCACGAGGGCACCGTGCACTGCCCTGTTGTATGGGCTCGACACAGGACACGACACGGCCCCTCGTGACACGATTTTTGGTGGACACGAAGGGGCAACCTCTGTCACCATCCTCCCAAATTTTGGAGTGGGTTGGCGGAGTATTCGAGGAGTTATCCCCCTCGCACTGACCCACACTGTCACTGCACATGCGTTAAAACGTGTCCTGACACACGTTTAACTTGGGCACGGTGACACTGGGACACGATGCAGGCTGTCAGGGGGGTAGACCTACCCCTGGAGCACGTGTATGCATGGCCACGTGTCACCACGTGGACTGTGTCGTGCGCTGGACACACGTGCACGCGTGCACGACGCTGCGCACTGTCCAGTGTGTCGTATGGTGTTTGAGCGTCTTGGACATGGCTATGTCCAATTGGTTGGACACGAATGAGTGTCATGACACGTGCACATGTGTATAATAGATTACCAACTATTTAATTTGTCTATTAATGAGTTTTGATATTCGAAATTGGTTTTCCCTAATCGACTGATACACAAGTTCCTGATTTCTTTAATTTCTGATTTGATTCCCTGTTTAAACTGAATTTTGATGTTCAATTGTCATGTTAGATTCAATTACATGTGTATTAGTTACTTTTGAGGATGGTTACATGAATTGGTTGAGGATAACAAGTTTGGATTTTCGAAATGATAGACTGATACATACATTCCTGTTTTTCTTAAATCCTGAACTCTTCATTCCTTTTTTAAAAAACTGAATTGATGTTAATTTGCCATGTTTAAATTCCATACATGTGTAGTTGCATTACTTAAATGTTGGTTTAGGATTGCATTGAGAATAGGGATTTCGATTTGGTTTTGGTATCGGGTTATCGACTGATACACTATACACTGTATTCTAAATCCTGAAATTGATTTCCATTTTTAAAACCAATTTTAATATTTATTCACCATGTTTAATCCATTGCATTGTATTTTGTAAGCCCCCTGAATTTTTGGGATTTATTTTCGATAATTCATTTAGATTTAATTAATTATTTTTTCATTTAATGCTCTTTACCGTGACTTGGATTTCTAGAGCGTCAGGGATGCCAGTCTCTGGAAACTTTCTTCTTGAAGTTTGTAGTAGACGAGATTATCTTCAATTTGATATATTGTGTCCTACTCGAACTTGTTCCCTTGTGCTCTTTTTGCATCGTACAACTTCAGGTCAATTTAGAGCATTTAATTATTAATTGATTTTCTACTCTTTTCCTTGGTCCTCATAAGCACGTTACCATGACTTTTAATTTGGGAGCACAAGACTAGTCGTTTTCCCAGAACCAACTTCTCATGAATGATCTACTCGAGATGCTCTACATCCCTGACCTTCGGGTCCCACTAAGATACTCCATTTTGTGCTTCATTTGCTTCGCACAAATTTTGGGTCAATTTAGGCCAATTAATTATCTACCATAAAACCTAATTTAACTTCCAACATAAATTTCGGGACCCGACATCGGTCAAATCCAGTCGACTCAAAATATGGCCCTGGCCTGTTTTGAGTCAACTATGCACGTGCCACTTGCGTGCCACCGATTAGATCTCCCTTGTGCTTCCATCTCATCCATGATTTAATTTGGTTTAAAATTATTATTTTTAATTAAATCTTGGTCCCAAGCTTGTCCAACTTGGCCCAACACCCAACCCAAATTCGTCTGACCCTACCATGTCTACCTATACACCCCACTGATATTTTCTCCTTTTTTCCCTACTCAAAAATTATCTTCCTTCACATAGAAATATCTATTTCTCTCTCTATTATATATATATACATATATATATATAATACTATCTCTCTCTCTCTTCCCTTTATTACACTCACACACCTCATCCCCTCTTTTACATCACGGCACACCCCCCCATGTGGCCGAACACACTCACCCCCTCTCTTTAAATATCTTACTCTCTCTCTCTCTCTCTATTTCTATTATTTTAACTAACACTCTCTCTCTATTTTACACTCACACACAACTCCTCTTCTCTCCCTACTATACAGCCACCCTCTCCTTGACTTAGCCGACAATACCCACTTTCTTCACTTCTTCTTCTTCACTTCTACTTTTTCACTTCTACTTCTTCTTATTCATTAACACCATCCACCACCATCATCACCACCACCACATCCAACGCCACCACCTCCACAAACTGTACGTCGCCGCGCCTTGGCCGTGCCTGCCGACGCCCTCGTCGTGCGCCGCCGCACCTTCGCCGTGCCTGGCCAGGCCGGCCCCGTACAACAGCTGCAAACGCAGCAGCAGCAGCAGCCACGGCGGCCGATGCCGCCGGCCGCCGCTGCCGTGGCCGGCCCCCTCCATAGGCTGGGCGAGCTCCGGTGACCCCTCTGGGTGCGCCGCCATCCTCCCTGGCGCAACGCATAGCCGATTCGTGCATTTCGTACGAAATCCCGTCGTGATGCGCGCGAAATCGAAGTCTGAATGTACGCCTCGTCGCAGCGACTTCGCACAGATTGTCAGACAATCTGACCGTTGGATCGGCAATTTCTTTTTTCCGTCTCAATCTCGGTATATAGCTCTTCACTCCTCTCAATTTTCGTCTGTTAATTTTATCGTTTGATACATCAAAATCGGCCACCAAGTTGACCGTTTAAATTGTATAAATTTTGGACAGTTTTGCGGAGCCAACTTCGTCGGCTCGTACCTCCTCCACCGTAGCTCCATCTACCGTGCTACTTGTTCCTGTGCACAGCTGGTATAACCCTCTTCCTACCACTTAAATTTTATTTCATTGTGAGCACGTTTGGTTGGTCGAGTTCGACGCCAAAGTTGGCCGTCCGAATTCTTAATTTTGTACTTGGAAAATTCTATTTTTGAACTCGGGACTCCGAATTCAATTTCTGAAACCACCAGTAGACTCGTGGCATCGTTATGGCACGTTTTCATGTAAAGTTTGTTAGATTTAGAGGACGTGGGCCCGGGCACGCATTTTGGTGCAAAGTGGGCTCCACAGTCCGGGTCAACGGGACTTTTTGACGCCGGCTCATCGGAATCCAATTCCGGATATACCGTTGAGTTCGTATCGTCATTCTGGACTCGTTGACGTATAATTTGTTTAGTTTTGAGGACATTGGCTCCAACACATTTTTTCGTACAAATCAGAATTTCAATGTCCTGGTTAACGGACCAATTTGAGATCGGGTCAATGGAATCAAATTCTGGATATACCGTTGGGTTCGTATCGTCATTCTGGATTCGTTGACAAATAATTTGTTAGTTTTAGTGGACTAGTATTCTTACACATTTTTCAGTGCAAAACGGGTCCGACACGGACACCGTTTTGACTCGAAATTACCTTTTTGCCCCTGTGTCCAAATTGGACTTATGGGCAGGCTATTCTAGCTATTTCGACCATTCTGGACATGTTGGTAATGGTTGTTTCACCATCCGACAACATCTGTAGGTTTTTCCCTATCTATCACCCAATTATTATTATAATATCTCTTTTGTTGTATTTTGGGATCCATCTATTCCAGTGATTTCACAACCATTGAAATTGAATGTGTTGACCCTCTAGATGTTTATAGAGACTAGCCTTGACCCTGTTTGACCCTGGTTGACTACTTTGACTGAACGTCGAAGTAGAGTCAACATTTGACCTAGGTTAGACTAATTTTGACCTTGGATGACCATACTTGACTATTTTGACCGAAAGTCAACCGTAGCCTAAAATTGACTAGAACTTGGCCAAAGTTGACCAGTTGACCCAAAGTCAACTGTTAGTCAACATTAGTCAAGTTTGTCCTAGACTTGACCTAGATTGGACTTGGAGTTTACCAGTTGACCAAGTCAACTGTAAGTCCAACTTTGACCCAGTTTGGCTTAGTTTGAACTAGTTTGACCCAGTTTGTCTTAGATTGACTTAGTTGGACCTAGATTTTATAGCATACACTACTTGAACCCTAATTGACTCTTGTATATCTCATCTTTAGGTCTGTGATTTCACTCTGAGCCAGATTACACAGTTGACATATTCCACCAGATCGCAGGCGAGTACATTCTCCGATAATGTTTCTGTTTTATGATATCGTCTATGTTTTTTGTATTTAGTGTAGATATCCTTGTTCTCTTGACACATTGTTCACACGGATTGGTATTTCTCTGGATCCCGTCATGAGATGTTATTCCTCGTTTTCCTTAGTATATCTTGTGCAAGTCTTTTTTGTTCCTTGTGCATTGTATAGACATGATTCCTGCGAAGGCTAGCTACCCTCTCGGAGAATCGCGTGTTATGATGTGTCATGGTTGGATCCACTATACTAGTCAGGGACGAAGAATATTAGTGTAGAAGTGTGGTCAATACCCGCCTTGTATATCTTGTGAACCTTGTGAATGCCAATCCTACACAATACGTATGATTGGCTAGATCATGACCTTGTGCAAACCCAAGCCGACCACATGTTGTAGCTAGTACTCACACACTTAGATAGATGATTCTTGATTCTTGTACATGCCATGATCAGTTTTACTTTCCTTGTTCTAGTTCTAGATTTTCAACTTACCTTATCATGATACTCACATGTACATTTTATGATTTTTTGTATATTCTCTCTATTTACTGCTACATTTTCAATATCGTCTAATTAGAACTGTTATTTGAGATTTGTGCTCGTTCCATCCTGACTGGATATGTTGAAAATATTTTAGGAGTAGTTGTGCCCTCAGTATTGGACTATAGGATATTGCTAGCTGGGGTGGTTCTCGGTATTCTTCGCCGTGAGTTGTCTCTCAGGAGTTCTAGGTCTGGTAGTTATTAGTTTTGTCATTGTTTTCCTCTGATTTATTCTTGTCTCATATGATCCTTGTAGATTCTAGTTGTTCTAGTAATATTATTATTATTTCTTGTCTTATCTTCCTTAGTTTTCGTGATGTGACATGAGTACATTTCTAGTTATGGATCTTTAGATGTTGTAGTTAGTATAGGGTACTTGACAGCGCTCTACCGTCGATACTGCGGCATAGGCTGGGCGTGGCCCACGTATTCGTACCCGTATATCCGGGTGCGGGTCGTGACACATTTTTGTGGCTGCCCATGCAAGTCAGTCTTTGCAATTAATGCGAAGTCGTGGTGGTACTTGAGCTTATCTGTACTACTACGAGCCTGTCCTAGGATTAAGGTCGAGTCATGGAATATTTTAGAATTTTGGTACTCAGTCACATATTAGGAACTCTCGGTAAATTCCAGAGATGACCCCTGGGTATCTTATTCGAAAGCTTTTTAAATCTTTTCCCACTTGTTTCTATTCATCTTGATTTTTGAAATATTTGTCCGTATCAAACTTTATTCTTCCTGGAATGAGTTTGTGGACCCCAGAGGGAAGGTATAAGTTGTACTTATATATCTTCTAGGTTGAGACGAGAATATGATTTGCCATTCTCATATCAAGCTTAAGATTATTTTAGATTATATTCCAGAACTTTCAATCTTGACTTAGATAGTACTTTTGGGACTTCTCCTGAGAACTTTTTCTAAACCCTGCATCGGAATCTGTTTTCGCTAGTTTCTATTTACTTATCCTTGATTCATCGTTGAATTTTGAATCTTGTTGTTTGTTCGTTGTTGACTTTGACTTTGTATCTAAGATCAGTTTTTATGAATTGAGTTAAGATATTCTGATAAACATATTCGATGAGAACGATAAATGTCAACTTTATTTATGGAGTTTAGAATTTATTGCAGTCATACTAGCTAGCACGACTAGGACGTGGAGCCTGATGTTGGTTATACTATCCTAGTTATGGAATTTGGATTTTCTTGCAGCCATACCGGTTGGCGTGGTAAGAAATCTAGATGACATAATTATAGGGTGTATACCCAAGATATGGACTCCATCGTTTATTGCAGATATGCTTACTGGCGTGGCGAAAATTCTGGCAACATATTTTCAGGAAGACGTGTATGGTTATCAGACTGTATCTTAAATCGGATCACTTCGTTATGACCGGATGAGCAAGAACAAATTCTTATCATCATTCTTTCCCGTCTTGGTTAACTCTGTCTATCTACGGCCTAAATAGGATTTCTTCGACATAATTATTTTGTGTTCCATCTTTATATGATTTGACTAAACTCTTCTTCACTAGCCTCTTGGATCATTCTTCTTATCCTTTCCGGTAATTGTTGAAAGTGCCTCATGGATTGATTCAAGGAAAGTTTGAAAAGTAATTTATCCTTGTATTACGGAATCGGAAGTTTATATCCAGAGAAATACTGGCGAGGCATGACTTCGGATAACGGCATCATGGTTAAATATGTTTCTCGAATTCTACTTGGACCACTCCCTAAGCATTTTGACTAACATCTTCTCCTCTATTTTGCAAAAAAAATTGTTTGGAAATATTTCACGGATTTGGCCAAGTTAAGTTCAGGAACCTATATTATCTGGCGTGGCAGCTGTGCACTGTAGCCATCCGTCGTATTATGGAACAAGGAAGTTAATCGCAGCCAGATGCACACTAGCGCGATAGTAACTTCATGTGACATAATTACGGAGGTATATGGTTCTTGCATTTTACTTTGACTACATCCTATGCATCTCATTTTGCCTCGTACTATTCTTAGAAATATTTCGACAATCTTTTCTGTCTTACTTGACCCTTACCTTGTCTGAATATTGATATGGATTGCTCGACCCAGTCTTAGGCCTTTGTTTCCTTCTATTTAATGGATGACTGAAATAGCCAAACCTTGTTAACAGACTATGTAGTGTAACTGTAATATGTTAATGTGTGATTATGATTAGTATATTTTCTTGGGGATTCGTTGGGTTAAGCTTGTAGGACAGATATGAGTGACTGACTATAGTGGACTTAGAAACCATTAAGAATGATTAGTTTGATAGTATAGATTGATTTTAAGGTATCTAGAAGGAGTAATGAAATATTATATTTTGTGACTACGAATTTAGGACTAGAATCTTGTGCTTAGGTTCAAGGGTTGAGCATTGTAGGACTTTAATGACCAAGTGATTATTGGTTATCTACAAGCCATTTACTTATGATTGGAGGATAGATTGATATGTAGAATAAAATAGAAGGAGATAACATTGTGTGCAAGATCGAAAGATAGCAGAAACAAAACGAGGACATATGTACATGGATAATAAAATAATTCGGTAAATGAATTAAGAGTTTGAATTTGAGGGTTTATATTCTGGAGTTCTTGAGTAAAAGAGAGAAGGCTCAATGCCAAGAATAGGTTTTGAATGTATAATTTCATGGAGCTTGTGATTAATAGGATAAAGATACTTAGGACGGGATAAGGAAACAAACAAATTGCTATTGAGATTGGAATTTTGGTTGATGGTCAATCATTGTTGATATATATATATATATATATATATATACGTATCTCGAGGATGACCTATATTTTAGAGTATATATAAAGGTTCTTATTGATATGAAGATTCTAAGGGGTAAAATGATATAGTTTTTATGGAAGAAGCTTGTTGAACCTGAACCAAATGATTGTAGAGAGAAACAGCATAGGTGATCACAAAGGTAGCAGATTAAGTACTGTAGCCATAGCAGTTGCATGTTTTAGCTTGACCTATTGGATGATTTTAATTTTGAGGACGAAATTATTATAAGGTGGGTAGGATATAAGCCCCCTGAATTTTCGGGATTTATTTTCGATAATTCATTTAGATTTAATTAATTATTTTTTTTATTTAATGCTCTTTACTGTGACTTGGATTTCTAGAGCGTCAGGGATGCCAGTCTCTGGAAACTTTCTTCTTGAAGTTTGTAGTAGACGAGATTATATTCAATTTGATATATTGTGTTCCACTCTAACTTGTTCCCTTGTGCTCTTTTTGCATCGCTCAACTTCAGGTCAATTTAGACCATTTAATTATTAATTGATTTCTCACTCTTTTCCTTGATCCTCATAAGCACGTTACCATGACTTTTCATTTGGGAGCACAAGACCAGTCGTTTTTCCAGAACCAACTTTTTATGAATGATCTACTCGAGACGCTCTACATCCATGACCTTCGTGTCCCACTCAGACACTCCATTTTGTGCTTCATTTGCTTCGCACAACTTTCGGGTCAATTTAGGCCAATTAATTATCTACCGTAAAACCTGATTTAACTTCCAACTTAAATTTCGGGACCCGACATCGGTCCAATCCAGTCGACCCAATATATGGTCCTGGCCTGTTTTGAGTCAACTATGCACATACCACTTGCGTGCCACCGATTTGATCTCCCTTGTGCTTCCATCTCATCCATGATTTAATTTTGTTTAAAATTATTATTTTTAATTAAATCTTGGTCCCAAGCTTGTCCAACTTGGCCCAACACCCAACCCAAATTGGTGTGACCCTACCATGTCTACCTATATACCCCACTGATATTTTCTCCTTTTTCTTCTGCTCAAAAAATATCTCTCTTTACGTAGAAATATCTATTTCTCTCTCTATTATATATATATATATATATATATATATATATATATATATATATATATATATATATATATAATACTATCTCTCTCTCTCTCTCCCCTTTATTATACTCACACACCTCACTCCCTCTTTTACATCACAGCACACCCCCCATGTGGCCGAACACACTCACCCCCTCTCTCTCTAAATATCTTTCTCTCTCTCTATTTCTATTATTTTAACTAACACACACTCTCTCTATTTTACACTCACATACAACTCCTCATCTCTCCCTACTACACAGCCACCCTCTCCTTGACTTAGCCGACAGCACCCCCTCTCTTCACTTCTTCTTCTTCACTTCTACTTTTTTATTCATTAACACCATCCACCACCACCATCGTCACCACCACCACATCCAACGCCACCACCTCCATAAACCGTACGCCGCCGCACCTTGGCCGTACCTGCCGCTGCCCTCTTTGCGCACTGCCGCATCTTCGTAGTGCCCGACCAGGTCGGCCCCGCACACAGCTGCAAACGCAGCAGCAGCTGCAACAGCAACATTTTCGGCAGCAGCAGCAGCCACGACGGGCGCTGCCGCCGGCCGTCGCCGTCGTGGTCGCCCCCTCCCCCACCGGCTGGGCGAGCTCCGACGACCCCCCTGGGTGCATTGCCATCCTTCCTGGCGCAACGCATAGCCGATTTGGGCGTTTCGCACGAAATCCCGCCGTGACGCGCGCGAAATCGAAGTCTGAATGTGCGCCTCATTGTAGCAACTTTGCACAGATTTTCCAGATAATCTGATTGTGGGATCGATGATTTCTTTGCTTCGTCTCAATCTCGGAATAGAGCTCTTCACTTTCCTCAATTTTTGTCCGTTAATTTTGTCGTTTGATACATCAAAACCGGCCACCAAGTTGACCGTTTAAATTGTATAAATTTTGGACCGTTTTACGGAGCCAACTTCGTTGGCTCGTACCTCCTCTACCGCAGCTCCATCTGGCGTGCTACCAGTTCCTGTGTAAAGCTGGTATAACCCTCTTCCTGCCCCTTAAATTTTGTTTCATTGTGAGCACGTTTGGTTGGTCGAATTCGACGCCAAAGTTGGCCGTTCAAATTCTTAAATTTGCACTTGTAAAATTCTATTTTTGAACTCGAGACTCCGAATTCAATTTCTGACACCACCAGTAGACTCGTGGCGTCGTTCTGGCATGTTTTCATATAAAGTTTGTTAGATTTGGAGGATGTGAGCCTTGGCACGTATTTCGGTGCAAAGTGGACCCCACAGTCCGGGTCAACGGGACTTTTTGATGCCGGCTCATCGAAATCCAATTCCGGATATACCATTGAGTTTGTATCGTCATGCTGGACTCATTGACATATAATTTGCTTAGTTTTGAGGACATTGGCTCCGACACGCTTTTTCGTACAAATCAGAATTTCAATGTCCTGGTCAACGGACCAATTTGATATCGGTTCAACGGAATCCAATTCTGGATATATTGTTGGGTTCGTATCGTCATTCTGGATTCGTGGACATATAATTTGTTGGTTTTAGTAGACTAGTATTCTTGCACATTTTTCGGTGCAAAGTGGGTTCGACACGGATACCGTTTTGACTCGAAATTACCTTTTTGCCCCTGTATTCAAATTAGACTTATGGGCAGGCTATTCTAGCTATTTCGACCATTGTGGACACGTTGGTAATGGTTGTTTCACCATCCGACAACATCTGTAGGTTTTCCCCTATCTATCACCCTATTATTATTATAATCTTTCTTTTGTTGTATTTTGAGATCCATCTATTCTAGTGATTTCACAACCACTGAAATTGAATGTGTTAACCCAGTAGATGTTTATAGAGACAATCCTTGAACCTGGTTGACTAATTTGACTGAACGTCGAAGTAGAGTCAACATTTAACCTAGGTTAGACTAATTTTGACCTTGGTTGACCACAGTTGACTATTTTGACCGAAAGTCAACCGTAGCCTAAAATTGACTAGAACTTGACCAAAGTTGACCAGTTGACCCAAAGTCAATGTTAGTCAAGTTTGACCTAGACTTGACCTAGATTGGACTTGGAGTTGACCAGTTGACCAAGTCAACTATAAGTCCAACTTTGACCCAGTTTGCCTTAGTTTGAACTAGTTTGACCCAGTTTGTCTTAGATTGACTTAGTTGGACCTATATTTCATAGCATAAACTATTTGAACCCTAATTGACTCTTGTATATCTCATCTTTAGGTTTATGATTTCACTCTGAGCTAGATTACAAAGTTGACATATTCCACCAGATCGCAGGCGAGTACATTCTCTATTTGAACCCTAATTGACTCTTGCTTGGGTTAGGCTTGACCTAGTTGACCTAGTTTGACTAGTATAGTTGACAAGAGTTGACCAAGGGTTGACTATAGCCTAGTTTGGCTTGTACTTATGCTGGATTGCTAGTATAGGCTTGGGTTAGTCCTAGTGAGACTTGATGGACTAGGATTGACCAAGTTTGACTAGAGTGTTGACCATGGTTGACCATAGTTGACCTTGACCTAGATTGGCTTAGAAATTATGTAGTTTGCATTGTATCATTCTTTTACCTTATATCGCACACATTATAACCTATACTGCTCTACTTAGGACATTGTGAATCTGGTGCAGACATCTGATATTACACTACTCCTTTTAGAGTAGCAGGCGAGTACATTCTCTGATAGTTCTTCCATTTACTTGTCGATTACTGTATTTCAGTTGTAGTTAGTTCTATTTGATTCTCTGTTACAAACACGATTTGATATTACTGGATCCATTCATGCGACACTCACTTATTCATGTCTGGCCTCTATTTCTGGAATCACCCACTAGAATCACCCTGGAATCACTCACTGGTATTATTCGTGTTCTGGCTGGACTTGTACTATTTTCGTGTCTGGTTATGGATTCACTTGTACTTGTTAGGCGGAGAAATATTGGAGTAGACATGTGAACATTTCCAAATACTGGAACCACTCCCTTGGAATTATACTGGAATGATAGTCATCCCACACTTGGCCGCGTGTGCGGTGTGCTGTATTACCTACAGCCGTTCACATGTCGATTCTAATATTTTAAAACACAATCTTAGAGTATAGTTTGGACTCACCCTGGAACCTTTGATCACTGACTGGACTCGCCTTATACCGGACTCATCTTGTGCTAGAATTACCTGGTATTAGATTACATTGTCTGGACTCACACATGACTCTTATTATACTGTCTGGACTTATATCATGTTACTCTAGTTCAGCTAGATTATATTTTACAGTTTTTATTGCCAGGTTTCTCTTCTTGTTTAGTTACTTTACTTTCCTTGTACCTTAACTATTCTCTACTTTATTACTCGTATAAACTGCCATATTCATCAATATAACTGTCTATTACTGTTTATAGTTCTCTGTCATTTACTTGGGATTTCTTGATGAGTTGTACTCGTTCCTGTCCTGACTGGACCTATTAAAATTTTTACAGATGACTGCCCTGAGGGTACTTTCCCTACTAATTATGGACCAGGAGACGGCTTAGCTACCTTTGGCCCCGACACTCAGGAGTGATCGGATGATTAGCTAGTGACTAGGTTCAGTTTCATGTTTTAGAACTTGAGTTGTAAATAAGTTGAGATATGCTGCTTTGAGATTGTTAGAGTTTATATTATTTTAGCAGTTGGTTTTATTGTTGTATTTAGTCTTAGTTATAATCTTCTGCGTTATCATATCGAGCTTAGACTGTGATTGAGATTAAATTATATCCATACTTGTCCTCCGTTCGGAGTTGAGATTTTGACAAGTACATTATATAATTGCGTGAGTTGCTGGTTAGATAGTGACCTAGAACAGCGTTCTACCGCCGACACTACGACGTAGGCTGGGCGTTGTTACGCACTCGTACACTCACAGTGGGTGCAGGTCGTGACACATTTTTAGTGGTGGCCCATGTAGGTCGAGAGTCGCATTAGTGCGATATCGCGGTAGTATGGCGACTTAGTTTTACTGTCGCAAGCCTGCAATAGGATTGAGAGATAGGCTTTAACGGAGAGGTACTCAATCAAGTTAGGAAAAATTCCTTCAATTCATGCCATCTATATATCTTACTGATTGTCTTCTTGAAAATAAACCGTCCTTCTTTGATTATTTCGATTCCTGCTCAGTATTGACTTCCTTTTTCGATCTGTCTTCAGGATGATGGAGATTCGATCACATCACTCTGGTATAGCAGCTGCTGGAGAGGGGTCTGCCACCTCTCGTCCAGTGTAGCAGCCTACTGGAACTGTAGCACCTTCTTTTCCTGATTAGACAGGAATGACTGTAGCCTTTAGGGGTGTGCCTCCACCTGCTTAGAGGATGACCCCAGTCATTCCTGAGGTATTTTAGCAGCAGCACCCGCAGCCACCTACAGGATTGGTTGATGCTGCCCACCTATTTTCCTTTGTGAAGAGGATTCTGGCATCTCACCTGCAGCAGCGTCAGACTGCCGACTTTCGTCTGTGGATCGACGACGTCCACCAGCTGGTCCGTACGACTGTAGAGATGGTGGCTACTCAGGGCCCGCAGCAGCAACCTCACCGGAAGGAGAAGGATATCTAAAACTTTTAGAAGATGCATCCTAGAGATTTTCTGGGCACCGAGGTCAATCACTATGCGGATGATTGGATTGAGCATATCGAGGATATATTCAGGCTGGTGGAGATACCAGCTCGACTTCATATCGAGGCGGCGGGCAGTCAGATGCAGGACTTAGACCGTACTTGGTACCAGACCGATCCCAAAGTGGGAGTTGAGGGTCAGACTTGGGTGCAGTTCAAAGAGCTATTCAAGGAACAGTTCTTCCCCGATGTGGCTCTAGGAGGCATCGAGGCACAGTTTGAGAGTCTGGCTTGCATCACATACAGGAGTGCTCAAGCGACAAAAGGGTTTAACTGGTCGAGGCATCGAAGCACGGGAACCAGTTTTGTATAATTTCCCATCGGCTGCACGTGTGACTGTCAACGCAGGCCTTTGTTCAGTCATTGGCGTAGTACATTTGCTGTATGAGGCACATACTGCCTTAGATTTCTTCCTACTACCCCCAGCGGGTGCATAGTATTCAAAATCTGATGAGAGTTCTCATGATGAAAAGGCAATTCTGTCGAAGATAGATCTTCTCGTCGGTAATGCTTCTTTTGTGAGGGGTTGAACTGCCAAGCGCTTCCTTCGACATTTTGCCCTCGTCAGGCCCGCCATAGGGGTACTGTCTCCCTCGTTGTACTTCCCCAAAGTAGGAATCGAATAAGGTGGCATGGCCGTAGCAGCCAAAATCTTCTCCGCGGCTTCAGCATTTAGAGGGTTCTGGATCGTAATCCTCTCTGTCTTGTTGCTCGTCGCAGCCGCCTTGGACACCCAGACACGTCGAGTCTTCTTCACTTTTACGAACTGCTTCGAAGGACTTTACCTCTCTTCAGAAAGGAGATCTTCAAAAGCTTGTTGGTCGAAGCGTACGACCAGCTTCTACTGGGAAGATCCCAGCTAGTTGTCGTCAGATTGTGTTACCACCTTCTCATCGCAGGAGAAGGTAGTCCCCAGTAGAGTCGCCATTTTGTTCGACATCACAGAAGGTTATACGAACTTTTTTGTTTATTGAACTTGAAAAAAGGTACAATCGATTCCTATGCGAGGAAATCTAAGTACAAGAATTCTGGAAAAGTGTGACGATGGAGATCGAGCACTGCGACAGCTCCTTTTCTCTGTTGACGATCTGACGACGAGTTGGACTTGCTCGAGCTTTCTGGTACCTTTGATGGAACTCTAGGGTTACCCATCAAGCGAATGTCGGAGTTAAAGACTTCGAAGCTATGCCTTTTGCCTTATGCTTCTTTTTTCTCTATGTGTGTCCTCCTTCTCCTGTTGAAAGAAAAACTCCTACTTTTTATAGGGGAAAGGGGGCACATATGCGATGTGCACTCGGATTTAAGATATGATAGAATCTGCTGTCATTGCACATTGCGGGCTTCTGCTGAGCTGACACGTGGCAGACGTTGAGATTTCCCTCTATCGAGATCTCGGGTGGTTATCAAAATAACCAAAGGAGGAGACACGTGGTGCGTGTCTACTGCTGGGAATCCTCTATTTAGATGAAGTCGAGTAGATCTTGGATTTCATCTCAGAGTAGGATTATGTTTGATCTTCAAGAGGCGATCGGTTTAAACAAACCATCTTGATAAGACCTTTATCAAAAGAGCAAACTTCATCCTTATCTGAGTTTTAAACCAATTGATAAGATATTTGCACTTATCAATATGATCTACCTTTCTCCCACCTTTGAGAGTGGCAGTTTAAACAAACCAATTGGGTAGGACCACGCAACCTATGCCTCTAGGGAGGTCTTAGTGCTGCTGCGCTTCTGGTGCGACGAGTAGATTGTTCTCCTGGGGACAACGGAACCTCAGTCCTTTCAGGCGACAAGTGGACAATGTTTCGAAGGCGACAGAACCTCTGTGCGTTTGAGCGACGAGTAGGCTGTGTTTCGAGTGGTAAAGTCATTGTGCTTTAGGGCGACGAGTAGGCTGTGATTCAAGCTAACGAGGTTACTGTGCTTTTGGAGCGGCAGCCAGACTTGTGTTGGATACAATGGTGTTTTCCAAGTCTTTGATGAAGGGGTTGAGCTTCTGGGTCGAAGCAGAGGTATGCGCCGTTGGAGCTGGGAAAATGTGAAGTCATCACCAGTCTGCGCCTCCTGCCGGCACAGGATTGTAGCTACGCTTCTGGTTTGAAGAAGCTGTCGTCGAAGTCTCAATTGAAGAGCAATTAACGACAGCTCTTTAAGGAACGACTCCCTCTTATTGCCACCGTTACTTGGAGAATTTCAAGGGATCTTTTAATGGTCGAAGACTTAGTCAAATGAACCCATTTAATGATGTTCATCGTGCTGAGTCTTAGCTTCATCCCATTAATATAGGAATTTTAACCGACAGCCCCGTAGCCTATGTCTTGGACCACTCCGGCCCTATATAAAGGGCTAGTTTCTTTTGAAGAGTCACATCTTCCTCTTTTTGTCCTTCAGCACCATGCTGTATCCAGACTTAGCTTCGAGCGACCATTGGCCTTGCCTAAGTCAGATTTTGGTTGAGGATCCCTTCGTTCAAAGGAGCTGTTTCTTCGTAGAAGAACTGCTGATGAGCTTCGGGATGTGCTAGAACACTTCTCATGGGGATTTCAAACCTGAACGACATCTTGGAGGTCTTGGAGGTCCTAACGATCGAGTTTGGTCTGGTTGCCAACATGAAGCGTCGCAGGCTGTGCTTTGTCCTGCTCATTGGCGGCTGCGCACTTCCGTTATGCTGGAAGAGCCCCAGATGCTGATGTGCTTTTAAAAAGGGCTTCATGTCGTATTGTGGACTGAGTTCTCGCTCGGGCCAATAGTTGCTTCAAGAAGAGTTGTACGTCTGAGAGTGGGGTGCTGTGGTGACAGAATTTGATGCAACTGTATTCACAACTTCTATCTACAGTCTCTCCTCTCATGACGATTACACTGTGAAGATGAACCCTAGCATAGATTCGTAGGAGTTTTTAGTTCAGCATATGTAATCACAAGTACTGTATAATATATCCTTGTAATTAGGAAGTCTTCCTTTATGTAATCGTGACGAATCTGTAATAGACTCTTGTATCCATGATTTAACAAAAAGAACTTTCTTTGAACTTTTGCTCTATTTTTTGTGAGTTTGTCTCTGTTGACGTGCTTGACCGCTTGCACTTCTGTGAAGCTGGGATGGTAGCAAGAGCACCAACCTGCACCGTTCGTCATCTGCACCTTTATGAACAATGGTGGGTAGCGAGAGTACCCACCTGCGCTTTTTTATTCTTCTATACCCCCATCAAATTTTGACAGCTCTAGCAATCCCAAACCCATCCATCATCATCTTCATCACCACAAAAACCTTTCTCTCTATCTACAACTCAAAACTAATCCATCTCTCCACCCAAATACCATTAAATAACCTAAAAGACACCACCTTGACCATCAAACCCATCAAAGAATCATTGCTACCATCTTCAATTCACCAAAAAAGGAGTTGCAACCCAAGCACAAGAAAGAATGAGTGCTTCTTGGACAAGAAGAAGCATCACCATCCAATTCTCTAAAGTTTTTGGTAAAGATTCAACATTTTCTTCCTCAACCTCCATGGCATATTCCTTCCCAAAAATTATATGAACCCAATCTTTTAGAACCCATTCTTTGCCATGTTTAAACCATGTGTGTTGATAGAAACCCATCTTATGTTGCATGCTAGAATTGGAGAAATATTAGAATCACCGTAACTAGTTTTTGGTGAAATTCTTTATGAGTTCTAATAGCAATTAAATATGAGAATATATATGTTTTAATTTTGGGATTTAATTATTTTCAACATATATTTATGGTATTTATATGTCCAAATCTGAACCCTAAATTTATGTGCCCTTAAACTAGGTTCTTGAACATAGAATGGCACATAAATAGGTGCTAATTTTAAGGTTTAAAAAAGACATTTAGTTCTAAATTTTAATCATGATTTAACATGTTTTATATGAGTTTTTATAGATATAGGTCATGGCCAATATTTGGTAATATTTTGGATAAGTTCCGAGCAAAACTAGTAGGTATAACCTATCCAAAATCAGAAACAGTACCTAAAAATCTAAATATAGGATTCAGATAAATAGGTGCTAATTTTAGTTTTTGACATAGAATGGCACATAATTAGGTGCTAATTTTAAGGTTTAAAAAAGACATTTAGTTCTAAATTTTAATCATGATTTAACATGTTTTATGTGAGTTTTGATATATATATAGGTAATGGCCAATATTTTGTAATATTTTGGATAAGTTTCGAGCAAAACTAGTAGGTGTAACCTATGCAAATGTTGTTTCATTTCGATTTAATTATTTTCACCATTCTTCGGGAATTTATACCTTATTTTGTTAGAAATCACATTTCTATACTTGCTTCCATAAATCTATGCCACCTTTTAACATTTTTTGTAGAATTACGCATCTATACTCGGTTTTACCAATCTACGTCCATTTTATACTATATTTCGATTAGAATCACCCATCTATACCCATTTTCACCATTTTATGCCAATTTTACACATATTTTGGCTACTGTTATCCACTTATACTCGGTTTCACCATTCCAGGTTAGTTTATACTATATTTTTATTATATTTATCCATTTAATACTTATGTTCATTTTCGTATGTTCATTATATACCATATTTCAGTTACAATCACTAATTTATACTCGCTTTCACTGTTCAACGAGCATTTGATATCTTATTTCGGTTAAAAATCACATTCTATACCTGCTTCCACAAATCTAGGCCATCTTTTTACTATAGTTTGGTTAGAATCATACTTCTATACATAGTTTCACCCACCTACGTCCATTCTATACCTATTTCGATTAGAATCACCTATCTATTCTCATTTTCACCATATTATACCTATTTTACTCTAGTTTTCAGTTAGAATCACCAATCTATACTCCTTTTTACCATTTTACGCATATTTTGGTTATAGTTTACCTGTCTAATACTCGTTTTCATCATTGCATGCTCATTCTATACCCCTATTTTTAGTTACAAACACTCATTTATACTCACTTTCACCATTCTAGGGGCATTTGATACTTATTTAGGTTAGAAATCGCGTTTCTATACTCGTTTCCACAAATCCATATCACTTTTTAACATATTTTGGTTAGAATTACGCATCTATACTGGGTTTCACCAATCTACGTCAATTCTACACCATATTTCGATTAGAATCACCTATCTCCACTCGTTTTCAACAATTACCCTCCATTTGTACCGTATTTCGGTTAGAGTCACCCACCTATACTCGTTTTTACCACTCCATGTCTATTTTTTACCCCACTTCGGTCATAATTATCCATCAAATGCTCGTTTCGTAATTGTATGCTCATTTTATACCATATTTATGTTACAATTATCCATTTATACTCGATGTCACCATTCTACGGACATTTGATACCTTATTTTCGTTAGAAATTATATTTCTTTACCTGATTACACAAATCCATGCCACCTTTTAACATATTTTGGTAGAATTACGCATCTATACTCGGTTTCACCAATCTATGCCCATTCTATACTATATTTCGATTATAATCATCTATTTATACCCGTTTTCACCATTCTACGCCCATTTTACACCATATTTCAGCTAGAGTCGTCCACCTATACTCGGTTTCACTATTCCAGGTTAGTTTATACTATATTTCTATTATATTTATCCATTTAATACTCGTTTTCATTTTCGTATGTTCATTCTATACCATATTTCAGTTACAATCACTCATTTATACTCATTTTCACCATTCTACGGACATTTGATACCTTATTTTGGTTAGAAATCACATCTCTATACTCGTTTCCATAAATTCATGCCCTTTTTAACATATTTTTCTTAGAATTATGCATCTACACTTGGTTTCACCAATCTACGTCCACTCTACACCATATTAAGATTAGAATTACCTATCTTTACTCGTTTTCACCAATCGACTCCCATTTTACACCGTATTTCGATTAGAGTCACCCACCTATGCTCGTTTTCACCATTTCACGTCTGTTTTAAACCATATTTTGATTATAATTATTAATCAAATAATCATTTTTCAATTATTGTATGCTTATTCTATACTATATTTTAGTTACAAACACTCATTTATACCAGTTTTGACCATTCCACGAGCATTTATGACTTATTTCGGTTAGAAATTATGTTTTCGTACTCACTTTCACAAGTCTATGCCACTTTTTTTACCATAGTTTGGTTAGAATCACACTTCTAAACTCGGTTTTACCAACCTACTCCCATTCTACACCATATTTTGATTAGAACCACCTATCTATACTCGTTTTCACCATTATACGCCTATTTTATACCATATTTCGGTTAGAAATGCCCATCTATACTTGTTTCACTATTGCACGCATGTTTTATACCATATTTTGGTTATAATTATCCATACTATTCATCATTGTAAGCTCATTCTATGCCATATTCTAGTTAGATTCACTCATTTATACTCGCCCTCACCGTTCTACGAGCATTTAATACCTTATTTTGGTTAAAAGTTACATTCTATACTCGCTTCCACAAATCTAGGCCACTTTTTACCATAGTTTGGTTAGAATCACGCTTCTATATACAGTTTCACCCACCTACGTCCATTCTACACCTATTTCGATTAGAATAACCTATCTATTATTGTTTTCACCATACGACACCTATTTTACTTTAGTTTTAGGTTAGAATCACCAATCTATACTCGTTTTTACCATTTTACGTATGTTTTATTGTCACGACCCGCACTCGCTTTTCGGATACGAGACGTGCCCAAGTCCAGCCTACGCCGTAGTGTCGGCGGTAGAACGATGTCTATAACTCACAAGTCACTGAATCTAGAAATCACTTAGAACTCTATATCTCATCCACAAAAAAATCAACACACAACCAAGATCATTGAATATCCATGAAACTGAGTAATAAAGAATATAAACTGAATGTTTTCAATAATCAAGGTCACGTCCGGTGGACACAAATCCACTACCAATAGACGGAATAAACAAAGACATGAAATAACCAAACGAATATAAACTGCAAATCAAATAACGACCTCAACTGTAACGGCACCATGGTCTGATGCTGGCTCACAACTGCTCGTCTGCTCCTGGCTCAAAACTCGGCTAAACCTGAAGAGATCATTAGGTCCTCAGAGGACTAGCAAGATACATAAAAACGAGCCTTTCTAACAGTTTATCATGCATGGAGAAATATAAGAATAAAATAGAACTAATGAAATAAAGGTACACGAATCAATGAACTGACTACGCATAAATGAACTGCTGGACAAAGACGAGAGAATTCATGTCAAGATGTCAACGGATAACCAAATTGAATACTCAAACCCTCGCCCCTAGTATGGACTCGCAGGTTTAATCAACTACTAACCCTCGACCCTAGAATGGACTCGCAGGTTCTCTTCAGGAATCACCCTCGCCCCTTGTGTGGACTCGCAGGTTAGCTTCAAGATTCAATGGCAAGAAGGTTTAGCAGTTTAGTTTATGACTTCTCATCCTATGACACGACCCAATCAAGACACCAATGTGAACACGTCCATTAAGACACAAGGCTAACTATGAACATGGTCTATATAGCAATGATAAAATATACTATCAGGATATGAAAAGTACATATCAACAATAAATGAGAGAAACTGGATAATGAAAGACAGTGCATGTAAATAAAGCTGTAAAGAAAGGCAAGGTATACTTGTATGTGGTTATGAGCTGCGGAATATGGGTCAAGAATCCGTATCGAGGTCCAAGTCCTGTTTTTAGAGTTACAGTGTCAATAAATAATTTTTGAAATCAAGGATAATCTATCTACTCGGTTTTTTTAGGCCCTTGGATCTTAACCAATTTGGTTTCCTCAATTAGATAGGTTTACTTGGTTCAAAAACTCCTACTCGATATGTCAAGCTTATACCTATATATTGCTATATATATGTATATGTATATAATTTTGGATACCTCAATCTTCTACCTATGTATCAATGCATTCCCTATTGGAACACTTATGCTACAAAACTTATACATGTGTTTACATGTAGATCTACCGATACACCAATTGCATAGTGCATTCCCTATTTCTGATGTATTTCACATCTGGTGCATTTTTGCAGACACAAATTATACTAATACCCTGTTATACCACTGAAACTTACCTACACACATGCGCTAGTACTCTTAATACATACACAGGTTCACAAACAAATCCACTCACTGTAACATGATACTTTACCCCTATGTTCCTACATTATAGGCTGTTTGTTATTCTCCTGTTTATGTATCCTTGTGTGCCCAAGTTTGTCTTCACACAACATTCATCCGGAACTAATACCTTACCCTCACCTCCATCATTTAGATGTGACACATTTTCCTCTAATTCTTGATACTCTAACTCACTCATAGTCTTTACATACACAAGTATTTATCATAATGCTTCTCCCTACAGTTTCTACAACCTGCACAAACATTTTCCAAACCCCTATATTGCTTCATCAAGTTACTGCTACACATATACTCTCATATTACTTGGCACAGTTTGCCCAACTGCTACTTATAGCAGTATATCAGATTGATGCATCCTTTTAGGGACACCATGTATGCATAGATGACTCTACCCTTGTTCTTTATAACACACATATCATGTACCCAGTGGTGCAGAATTCTATATCCGCACACTCACGCACTTATCCAGAGCTGTTGTCTAATGTAACTTTCCACCAAAATCCGTAGCATGTTGTCCAAACCTTGCATACAGCTTCTTGTGATATAGAAAAAATATAATGCTCCCTAATTAGAACTCATTGTATTTTATGTGCAACTAGTCTTGTCAAAACCAAGTACAAGCTAAGTGGGTCACATTCCAAAAGATAACTGAAAACGCAATAGAAATACTTTAGAAAGGTTCATGTATTTGTTTTCCTATCTACACAATTTTTGAATTCAAAGGACACTCTTGTTAGTCTGAAAGAGAATCCATGCATTCACAGGACAGTTGATACACAATTTGTAAATTCTAAAAAATAATATACCAATATACTATAAATGGTCCAGATATTCATTTGACCTTTTGATCATAGATATATTCATTTGAGTAGCAATTTACAAACATACTTGTTAAAAGAATTCAAATGAAATCCCTACAAATACTGCTCGACTGCTATATACCCAATATAAATCATGTCTCCCTTAGTACCTGGACACCCCTACATAATTACATGTATTCCTGTATACACCCGTACACACCAGTTTAAACTTACACCCAGATTTACTCTCACACCTGACATTCTATTTAGAGTACATACCTCTGTTTAATACACAAACTGCCCTACATTAGAAACATATTTCTCATGTACTGCTATACTCTAAATATCTCATACATTGGCCAAATAGAAGGCCTGTACTATACCCACGTATACACGATCCCCTATTTTAAACAAGCTTTCGGTTACTGATACAACCTCCTATTATCCATACCTGCTCGTTGTTTTAGGAAGCTGTTACCTACTGCAGCCCAGGGAAGATATGCATGTACATCTAGGATGAATATCCACCTAAAGAAAATCGTGGGTAGTACACAATCATCTCTTGCTTCCTACATCCAACTGATATCTAATGTACGCCTGTTCATCTCTATTATGGTATTTGTATTGAAGGCAACTACCCTCTAGACATTTGTACGAACCTCAAATAGGTATAATTCCAATTTTGTATGCATCTATATCTCGCACTAACAGGATCTTGGTTATGATATTGAACCAAAGTAAATATTCGAGTTTCTTAAGCATTTTCTCGAACACTTATCATCTTAAGGTTTGTATTGGGCCTATACTCCAGTTTAAGAGAGATTAGAACATTACCTGTCGGAGAAGGATTCTAATGATGATCTCGACAAAGAAGGTGACACGAGGAAGAGATGGTTGCTCGGTTGTAGGAGGGGGAAAGACTGGTTGTAGAGGGATTTTAGGGTTTGCAGAGATGATGGGTTGGCTGCCAACTCCCTATATATACTCTAGTTATTGATAAACCTGGGTTGTTGAAGAGATTTGGAGGTGAGGATTTGAATTTGATTTGGGTTGCTCCTTTCGAGCTTGACAGGAGAAGGAATTGCTCGATCCTCCCTAATCTGGTTTTAAAAAAGATTTAAAAAAAGGTATTGCATTTAAGCCCCTTGAGTAAACAGTTTTGCAAAGGCCATAATTGTTTTGCTAGTTTGAATGAATAGATTAACTACAACTCAAGAAATCATTTAATACTTTTGAGGAAATAGAATATAAGAAAAATAAAAGAAAAAAATGGTCAAGGGGTTTACAAATCTACCCCCTTAAAATAATTTCATCCTCGAAATTCAAATAAAGCTACGGTCTACTAGAAAGAATAGTCTAACATATTGCTATAAGATTATTGCGAATCCTTGCAAGTCAAAGTTGAACATAGTATCTATTAATAATGTTACTACTATAATCTACTGAAATTTTTGCCATTTGTTCTTTGTGGTATCGCCGCATCCTCCGTAATCATGGCAAAAGCATGCCCTCCTTCTGCAGTTGGTTGTGGTGGGGCACCCGCATTTCTTTTCGGACAATTTTGGGACCTATGTTGGTTGGACCCACAAGCCCAACACAAACCTAACCAACTCCGACGATTTTTATGAGCGTGACCTTTCTTTGAGCAATACTGGCAGGTGGGAACATCTTGGACTTGACGGGGGGCTGCTTGTGGCTGCTGTTGATGGTGCTGTGCTGAGGTCTTCCCTGGAATATTGGGATATTTTGCCGGTGCTGATTGGTTGTTGCCTCCTCCGAATGCGTCTCGACTCCTTTTCGGCTTGTGGCTCAGCTCTTCTTCTACAGCTTGGGCGACCTCTAGAATCTCCTCGTAAGTGGCAGCTCGACTGGTGGCGATGGCTAGACGAATCTCGTGAGATAGTCCCTTCCTGAATTATCGTGCCTTGTTTTCAGGGGTGCTGACCAAGCTCTCTGCGAAACGGCTGAGGCGAGAAAACTCTGATGTGTACTCATCGATGGTGTGGTTGCCCTGCTCTAGGTGCTCGAACTGACTCACCAACGCCTCTCGTGCTACGTATAGATAGAATTTCTTCTTGAACAGTCGCTTGAATTCCTTCCAAGTTACGTCTGGAGCAAAAAATCGAGGCTCGCCTTGGTACCACATTCGCACGATGTCGAAAAGTTGTCCACTAGCTGACTCGATCTTCAGATCTTCTGGGACTCGGGCCATCTTCAGGTATCGCTCCACATTCTCTAACCACTCATCAGCATAGAGGATCCCCTCTGTCCCATGGAATTCCCTGGGCCAGAGGTCCATGAAGTTCTTAGAGGTTCCAGGGCGCTGTCGGAGAGCATCTATAATCTGAAGAACTTCTCTCAAAGTATCGCAGAACATGTTGGCTTACTGCTGGAAGATCTCGAGGAGTGTGACATTCTCTAGTGCTGGTTGCGGAGACAGAATAGGTGCTGGATACATCGTAGAAGCTGGATACATCGTCGGTGTTGGATGCATAAGAAAAGCTGGATACATCACTGGTACGGGGTGCATGGCTGGTACTGGATGTGTAACGCGTGCTAGATATAGGGCTTGTATTGGGGGTGGAACAAATGCTGGGAGCAGAACGGGTGCTGGTTGTGGAGTCTGCAGTAGAAATTGCAGGGGTGGTGGAATGTCGTCTCTACGGAATCTCGAGAACTGCGGCTGTGGCGGATTTCCCATATGAGTGAGCTGGCTTTCCTGTATCGGTGGGGTCATGTACGTGAAGAATCCTCCTACAGTCCATAGGGTATTCAGGAAAACGTTGTTCCTGTCTTGAGAATCCATTTACTGTAATAAAAGAAAACACTTTAGCCGTTGAAGAATTTTAAGCAGGAAGCAAGTCAAGGATTCAATGAAAATCAAGAATAAAGGTCAATAATGAGTCAAGACACATGGATGAGATCCTATGAGTCTAATCCTATTTGTAGGCTCACGTCGGTACAGTGACGTAACCGAGGTGATTAACGTAGACCTGTATGGGCCACCAAAAAAATATGTCACAACCCGTACCCGCTTTTCGGATACAAGGCGTGTCCAAATCCAGCCTACGCCGCAGTGTCGACGGTAGAACGCTGTCTATAACTCACAAGTCACTGAATCTAGAAATCACTTGGAACTCTATATCTCATCCACAAAATAATCAAGACACAACCAAGATCAATGAATATCCATGAAATTGAGTAATAAAGAATATAAACTGAATGTTTTCAATAATCAAGCTCACGTTTGGGGGACACAAATCCACTACCAATAGACGAAATAAACAAAGACATGAAATAACCAAACGAGTCTTAACTACAAATCAAATAACGACCTCAACTTCAACGGTGTCGTGGTCTTATGCTGGCTCACAACTGCTCGTCTGCTCCTGGCTCAAAACACGGCTAAAAATGAAGAGATCATCAGGTCCTCAGAGGACTAGCAAGATACATAAAAACGAGCCTTTCTAAAAGTTTATCATGTATGAAGAAAAATCCAGAATAAAATAGAACTAATGAAATAAAGGTACACGAATCAGTGAACCGACTACGCATAAATGAACTGCTGGACGAAGACGAGAGAACTCATGTCAAGATGTCAACGGATAACCAAATCGAATACTCAAACCCTGGCCCCTAGTGTGGACTCGCAGGTTTGATCAACTACTAACCCTCGTCCCTAGTGTGGACTCGCAGGTCAGCTTCAAGATTCAATAGCAAGAAGGTTTAGCAGTTCATTTTATGACTTCTTATCCTAAGACACGACCCAATCAAGACACCAATGTGAACAGTCCATTAAGACACAAGGCTAACTGTGAACATGGTCTATATAGCAATGATAAAATATACTATCAGGATATGAAAAGTACATGTCAACAATAAATAGGAGAAACTGGATAATGAAAGACAGTACATGTAAATAAAGCTGTAAAGAAAGGCAAGGTATACTTGCCTGTGGTCCTGAGCTGCGGAATATGGGTCATGAATCCGTATCGAGGTCCAAGTCCTATTTTTAGAGTTTACAGTGTCAATAAATAATTTTTGAAATCATGGATAATCTATCTACTTGGTTTTTTAGGCCCTTGGATCTTAACCAATTTGGTTTCCTCAATTAGATAGGTTTACTTGATTCAAAAACTCCTACTCGGTATGTCAAGATTATACCTATATATTCCTATATATATGTATATGTATATAATTTTGGATACCAATCTTCTACCAATATATTAATGCATTCCCTATTGGAACACTTATGCTACAGAACTTATACATGTGTTTACATGTAGATCTACCGATACACCTATTGCATAGAGCATTCCCTATTTTTGATGTATCTCACATCTGGTGCATTTTTGCACACACAAAGTATACTAATACCCTGCTATACCACTGAAACTTACCCACACACACGCGCTAGTATTCTTAATACATACACAGGTTCACGAACAAATATGCTTACTGTAACATGATACTTTACCCCTATATTCCTACATTATAGGCTGTTTGTTATTCTCCTGTTTATGTATCCTTGTGTGCCCAAGTTTGTCTTCGCACAACATTCATTTGGAACTAATACCTTACCCTCACCTCCATCATATAGATGTGACACATTTTCCTCCAATTCTTGATACTCTAACTCACTCATAATCTTTACATAGACAAGTATTTATCATAATGCTTCTCCCTACAGTTTCTACAACCTACACAAACATTTTCCAAACCCCTATATTGCTTCATCTAGTTACTGCTACACATATACTCTTATATTACTAGGCACAGTTTGTCCAACTGCTACTTATAGTAGTATATTAGATTGATGCATCATTTTAGGGACACCACGTATGCATTTATGACTCTACCTTTGTTCTTCCTAACACACATATTATGTACCCAATGGTGCGGAATTCGATATCTGCACACTCACGCACTTATCCAGAGCTGCTGTCTAATGTAACTTTCCACCAAAATTCATAGCATGTTGTCCAAACCTTGCATACAGCTTCTTGTTATATAGGAAAAATGTAATGCTCCCTAATTAGAACTCAATGTAGATTATGTGCAACTAGTCTTGTCAAAACGAAGTACAAGCTAAGTGGATCACATTCCAAAAGATAACTGAAAATGCAATAGAAATACTTTAGAAAGGTTCATGCATTTGTTTGCCTATCTACACAATTTTTGAATTCAAAGGACACTCTTGTTAATCTGAAATAGAAGTCCATGCATTCACAGGACAGTTGATACACAATTTATAAATTCAAAAAAAATGATATACCAATATACTATAAATGGTCCAGAAATTCATTTGACCTTTTGATCATAGATATATTCATTTGAGTCGCAATTTACAAACATACTAGTTAAAAGAATTCAAATAAAATCCCTACAAATACTGCTCGACTGCTATATACCCATTATAAATCATGTCTCCCCTAGTACCTGGACACCCCTACATAATTACATATCTTCTTGTATACACCCGCACACACCAGTTTAAACTTACACCCAGATTTACTCTCATTCCGGACATTCTATCTAGAGTACATACCCCTGTTTAATACACAAAACTGCCCTACATTAGAAACATATTTCCCATGTGGTGCTATACTCTAAATATCTCATACACTGGCCAAATAGAAGGCCTATACTATACCTAGGTATATACGATCCCCTATTTTAAACAAGCTTTCGGTTACTGATACAACCTCCTATTATCCATTCCTGCTTTCTATTTCAGGAAGCTGTTACCTACTGCAGTCCAGGGAAGATATGCATTTACATCTAGGATGGATATCCATTGATGAATATCCACCTATAGAAAATCGAGGGTAGTACACAATCATCTCTTGCTTCCTACATCCAACTGATATCTAATGTATACCTGTTCATCTCTATTATGGTATTGGTATTGAAGGCAACTACCCTCTAGACATTTGTACGAACCTCAAGTAGGTATAATTCTAATTTTGTATGCATCTATATCTCGCACTAACAGGATCTAGGTTATGATATTGAACCAAAGTAAATATTCGAGTTTCCTAAGCATTTCCTCGAATACTTATCATCTTAAGGTTTATTTTGGGCCTATACAGTTTAAGAGAGATTAGAACATTACCTGTCGGAGAAGGATTCTAATGATGGTATCGACAAAGAAGGTGACACGAGGAAGAAATGGTTGCTCGGTTGTAGTAAGGGGAAAAACTGGTTGTAGAGTGATTTTAGGGTTTGCAGAGATGATAGGTTGGCTGCCAACTCCCTATATATACTCTAGTTATTGATAAACCTAGGATGTTGAAGAGATTTGGAGGTGAGGTTTTGAATTTGATTTGGGCTGCTCCTTTCGAGCTTGACAGGAGAAGGAATTGCTCGATCCAGTCTAAGTTGGTTTTAAAAGAGATTTAAAAGAAGGTTTTGCATTTAAGCCCCTTGAGTAAACAGCTTTGCAAAGGCCATAATTGTTTTGTTAGTTTGAATGAATAGATTAACTACAACTCAAGAAATCATTTAATACTTTTAAGAAAATAGAATATAAGAAAAATAAAAAGAAAAAAATGGTCAAGGGGTTTATATTTATACCATATTTTGGTTATAATTCACCCGTCTATTACTCGTTTACATCATTGTATGCTCATTTTATACCATATTTTTAGTTATAAACTCCCATTTATACTCGCTTTCACCATTCTACCAGCATTTGATACCTTATTTCGATTAGAAATCGTGTTTCTATACTCGCTTCACAAATCCATGCCACTTTTTTCCATATTTTTGTTAGAATTACGCATCTATATCCTGTCTTACCAATCTATATCCATTCTACACCGTATTTCGATTATGATCATCTATATACACTCGTTTTCACTAATCAACGCCTATTTTACACCATATTTTGGTTAGAGACACCCACATATAGTCGTTTTTTTCCATTCCACGTCTGTTTTTTTATCCCACTTTGGTTATAATTATCCATCAAGTGCTCGTTTCATCATTGTATGCTCATTTTATACCATATTTCAGTTACAATCACCCATTTATACTCGCTGTCACCATTTTATGGACATTTGATACATTATTTCGGTTAGAAATCACATTTATATACTCGCTTCCATAAATTCGTACCACCTTTTAGCATATTTTGGTAGAATTATGCATCTATAGTCCGTTTCACCAATCTACGTCCATTCTACACCATATTTCAATTAGAATCACCCATATATACCTGTTTTCACCATTCTACGCCTATTTTATACCATATTTCGGCTAGAGTCGTCCACCTATACTCGGTTTCATTATTACATGTTAGTTTGTACTATATTTCAATTATATTTACCCATTTAAAACTCGTTTTCATTTTTGTATGTTCATCATATACCATATTTCAGTTACAATCATCATTTATACTCGCTTTCACCAATCTACGGGCATTTGATATCTTATTTCGGTTAGAAATCATATTTCTATACTCGCTTCCACAAATTCATGCCACTTTTTAACATATTTTTTGTTAGAATTAAGCATCTATACTCGGTTTCACCAATCTACACCCATACTAAACCGTATTTCGATTAGAATTACCTATCTTTACTCGTTTTCACCAATCGACTCACATTTTACACTGTATTTCGGTTATATTCACACACCTATGTTCGTTTTCACCACTTTACGTCTGTTTTAAACTATATTTTGATTGTAATTATCAATCAAATGATCATTTTTACTCATTGTATGCTCATTCTATACTATATTTCAGTTACAAACATTCATTTATACTCATTTTGACCATTCCATGAGTATTTGATACCTTTTTTTGGTTAGAAATCACGTTTCCGTACTCGCTTTCACAAATCTATACCACTTTTTTTACCATAGTTTGGTTAGAATCACGCTTCTATACTCGGTTTCACCAATCTACTCCCATTCTACACCATATTTTGATTAGAACCACCCATCTATACTCGTTTTCACCATTCTACACCTATTTTATACAATATTTCGCTTAGAATCGCCCATCTATACTTGTTTCACTATTGTACGCATGTTTTATACTATATTTTGGTTATAATATTTATCCATACTATTCATCATCGTAAGCTCATTCTATGCCATATTCTACTTAGAATCACTCATTTATACTCGCTCTCACCGTTCTACGAGCATTTAATACCTTATTTTGGTTAGAAATCACATTCTATACTCGATTCCACAAATCTAGGCCACTTTTTACCATAGTTTGGTTAGAATCACGCTTTTATACATAGTTTCACCTACCTACGTCCATTCTACACCTATTTCGATTAGAATCACCTATCTATTCTTATTGTCACCATACTACACCTATTTTACTCTAGTTTTTGGTTAGAATCACCAATCTATACTCATTTTTACCATTTTACGCATATTTTATACCATATTTTGGTTATAATTTATCTGTCTATTACTCGTTTTCATCATTGTATGCTTATTTTATACCATATTTTCTGTTACAAACGCTTATTTATACTCGTTTTCACCATTGTACGGGCATTTGATACCTTATTTTGGTTAAAAATCGCATTTATATACTCGCTTTCACAAATCTATGCTACTTTTTAACATATTTTGGTTAGAATTACGCATATATACTCGGTTTCACCAATCTTCGTCCATTCTACACCATATTTCGATTAGAATCACCTATCTACACTCGTTTTCACTATTCTACGTCCATTTTACACTATATTTCGGCTAGAGTCATCCACCTATACTCGGTTTTGCCATTCCAGGTTAGTTTATACTATATTTCTACTCGTTTTCATTTTTGTATGTTCATTTTATACCATATTTCTTTTACAATCCCTCATTTATACTCGCTTTCACCATTCTACCGACATTTGACACCTTATTTCGGTTAAAAATCACAATCTATACTCGTTTCCACAAATCTAGGCCAATTTTTACCATAGTTTGGTTAGAATGACGCTTCTATACAAGTTTGACCCAGCCACGTCCATTCTACCCTTATTTTGATTAAAATCACCTACATATTCTCATTTTTACCATACTACACCTATTCTACTTTAGTTTTTGGTTAAAATCACCAATCTATACTCATTTTTACCATTTTATGCATGTTTTATACCATATTTTTGTCATAATTTACCCATCTAATACTCGTTTTCATCATTGCATGCTCATTCTACACCATATTTTTAGTTACAAACACTCATTTATACTCGCTTTCACCATTCTACGGGCATTAGATACCATATTTCGGTCAAAAATCACGTTTCTATTCGATTAGAGTCACCCACCTATACTTGTTTTCACCATTCCACATTCGTTTTTTACCCTACTTCAGTTATTATTATCCATCAAATTCTCCTTTCATCATTGTATGCTCATTCTATACCATATTTCAGTTACAATCACCCATTTATACTCGTTGTCACCATTCTACGGACATTTGATACCTTATTTTTGTTCAAAATTACATTTCTATACTCGATTCCACAAATCTATGCCACCTTTTAACATATTTTGGTAGAATTGCGCATCTATACTCGATTTCACCAATGTACACCCATACTATACCATAGTTCGATTATAATCACCTATCTATACCCGTTTTCACCATTCTACCCCTATTTTACACCATATTTCGGCTAGAGTCATCCACCTATACTCGGTTTCACCATTCCAGGTTAGTTTATACTATATTTCTACTATATTTATCCATTTAATACTCGTATTCATTTTCGTATGTTCATTCTATACCATATTTCAGTTACAATCACTCATTTATACTCGTTTTCACCATTATACGGATATTTGATACCTTATTTCGGTTAAAATTCACATCGCTATACTCGTTTCCATAAATCAATGCCACTTTTTAACATATTTTTGTTAGAATTACGCATCTACACTTGGTTTCACTAATCTACATCCATTCTACATCATATTAAGATTAGAATTATCTATCTTTACTCATTTTCACTAATTGACTCCCATTTTACACCGTATTTCGGTTAGAGTCACCCACCTATGCTCATTTTCATCATTTTATGTCTGTTTTAAACCATATTTTGATTATAATTATCAATCAAATAATTATTTTTTAATTAATGTATGCTTAATCTATACTATATTTTAGTTACACACTCATTTATATTTGTTTTGACCATTCCACGAGCATTTAATACCTTATTTCGGTTAGAAATCACGTTTTTGTACTCACTTTCACAAATCTATGCCACTTTTTTTTCCATAGTTTGGTTAGAATCATGCTTCTATACTCGGTTTTACCAACCTACTCACATTCTACACCATACTTTGATTAGAACCACCCATCTATACTCGTTTTCACCATTATACGTCTATTTTACACCATATTTCGGTTAGAAATACCCATCTATACTTGTTTCACTATTGCACGCATGTTTTATACCATATTTTGGTTATAATTATCCATACTATTCATCATTGTAAGCTCATTCTATGCCATATTCTAGTTAGAATCACTCATTTATACTCGCTCTCACCATTCTACGAGCATTTGATACATTATTTCAGTTAGAAATTACATTTATATACTCGCTTCCACAAATTTGTGCCACCTTTTAGCAGATTTTGGTAGAATTATGCATCTATAGTCCGTTTCACCAATCTACGTCCATTCTACACCATATTTTAATTATAATCACCCATCTATACCCGTTTTCACCATTTTACGCCTATTTTATTCCATAATTCAGCTAGAGTCGTCCACCTATACTCGATTTCACCATTCCTGGTTAGTTTATACTATGTTTCTATTATATTTACCCATTTAATACACGTTTTCATTTTTGTATGTTCATCATATACCATATTTCAGTTACAATCATCATTTATACTCGCTTTCACCATTCTACGGACATTTGATATCTTATTTCGATTAGAAATCACATTTTTGTACTCGCTTCCACAAATCCATGCCACTTTTTAACATATTTTTTGTTAGAATTAAGCATCTATACTCGGTTTCACCAATCTACACCCATTCTAGACCATATTTCGATTAGAATTACCTATCTTTACTCGTTTTCACCAATCGACCCCCATTTTACATCGTATTTCGGTTATATTCACACACCTATGTTCGTTTTCACCATTTTACGTCTGTTTAAACCATATTTTGATTGTAATTATCAATCAAATGATCATTTTTTAATCATTGTATGCTCATTCTATACTATATTTTAGTTACAAACACTCATTTATACTCATTTTGACCATTCCATGAGCATTTGATACCTTTTTTGGTTAGAAATCACGTTTCTGTACTCGCTTTCACAAATCTATGCCAGCTTTTTTTACCATAGTTTGGTTAGAATCACGCTTCTATACTCGGTTTCACCAACCTACTCCTATTCTACACCATATTTTGATTAGAACCACCCATCTATACTCGTTTTCACCATTCGACGCCTATTTTATACCATATTTCGCTTAGAATCGCCCATCTATACTTGTTTCTCTATTACAAGCATATTTTATACTATATTTTGGTTATAATTATCCATACTATTCATCATCGTAAGCTCATTCTATGCCATATTCTAGTTAGAATCACTCATTTATACACGCTTTCACCGTTCTACGAGCATATAATACTTTATTTTGGTTAGAAATCACATTCTATACTCGATTCCATAAATCTAGGACACTTTTTACCATAGTTTGGTTAGAATCACGCTTCTATACATAGTTTCACCCACATACGTCCATTCAACACCTATTTCGATTAGAATCACCTATCTATTCTTATTTTAACCATACGATACCTATTTTACTCTAGTTTTCGGTTAGAATCACCAATCTATACTCATTTTTACCATTTTACGCATATTTTATACCATATTTTGGTTATAATTTATCTGTCTATTACTCGTTTTCATCATTGTACGCTCATTTTATACCATATTTTCTGTTACAAAGGCTTATTTATACTCGTTTTTACCATTATACGAGCATTTGATACCTTATTTTGGTTATAAATTGTATTTCTATACTCGCTTTCACAAATCTATGCTACTTTAAACATATTTTGGTTAGAATTACGCATCTATACTCGGTTTCACCAATCTTTGTCCATTCTACATATATTTCGATTAGAATCACCTATCTACACTCGTTTTCACCACTCTATGCCCATTTTACACCATATTTCAGCTAGAGTCGTCCACTTGTACTCGGTTTCACTAGTCCAGGTTAGTTTATACTATATTTCAATTATATTTACACATTCAATACTTGTTTTCATTTTTGTATGTTCATTCTATACCATATTTCTTTTACAATCACTTATTTATACTCGCTTTCACCATTCTACCGGTATTTGATACCTTATTTCGGTTAGAAATCACATTCTATACTCGTTTCCACAAATCGATGCCAATTTTTACCATAGTTTGGTTAGAATCACGCTTCTATACAAGTTTGACCCAGATACGTCCATTCTATACCTATTTCGATTAGAATCACCTACCTATTCTCATTTTCACTATACTACACCTATTTTACTTTAGTTTTTGGTTAAAATCACCAATCTATACTTGTTTTTACCATTTTATGCATATTTTATACCATATTTTGGTTATAATTTATCCGTCTAATACTCGTTTTCATCATTGCATGCTCATTATATACCATATTTTTAGTTACAAACACTCACTTATACTCTCTTTCACCATTCTACGGGCATTTGATACCATATTTCGGTTAGAAATCACGTTTCTATTCGATTTGAGTCACCAACATATACTCGTTTTCACCATTCCACTTCTTTGGTTATAATTATCCATCAAATGCTCGTTTCATCATTTTATGCTCATTCTATACCATATTTTAGTTAAAAAAAAATATATACCATATTTTAGTTACGATCACCCATTTATACTCGTTGTCACCATTCTACGGACATTTGATACCTTATTTTCGTTAGAAATTACATTTCTATACCCAATTCCATAAATCCATGCCACCTTTTAACTATTTTAGTAGAATTAGCATCTATACTCGGTTTCACCAATCTACGCCCATTCTATACCATATTTCGATTATAATCACCTATCTATACCCGTTTTCACCATTCTACGCCTATTTTACACCATATTTTGTCTAGAGTGGTCCACCTATACCGGGTTTCACCATTCCAGGTTAGTTTATACTATATTTCTATTATATTTATCCATTTAGTACTCGTTTTCATTTTTGTATGTTCATTCTATACCATATTACAGTTACAATCACTCATTTATACTCGTTTTCATCATTCTACGGACATTTGATACCTTATTTCGGTTAGAAATCACATCTCTATACTCGTTTCCATAAATCCATGCCACTTTTTAACATATTTTTGTTAGAATTACGCATCTACACTTGGTTTCACCAATCTACGTCCATTCTACACCATAATAAGATTAGAATTACCTATCTTTACTCGTTTTCACCAATTGACTCCCATTTTACACCGTATTTCGGTTAGGGTCACCTATCGATGCACGTTTTCGCCATTTCTCGTCTATTTTAAACCATATTTTTATTATAATTATCAATCAAATAATTACTTTTTTAATCATTGTATGCTCATTCTATACTATATTTATGTTACAGACACTCATTTATACTTGTTTTGACCATTCCACGAGCATTTAATATCTTATTTTGGTTAGAAATCACGTTTTCGTACTCACTTTCACAAATCTATGTCACTTTTTTTACCATAGTTTAGTTAGAATCACGCTTCTATACTCGGTTTCACCAACCTACTCCCATTCTACACCATATTTTGATTAGAACCACCCATCTATACTCGTTTTCACCATTATGTGCCTATTTTACACCATATTTCGGTTAGAATCGCCCATCTATACTTGTTTCACTATTGCACGCATGTTTTATACTATATTTTGGTTATAATTATCCGTACTATTTATCATTGTAAACTCATTCTATGCCATATTCTAGTTAGAATAACTCATTTATACTCGCTCTCACCGTTTTACGAGCATTTAATACCTTATTTTGGTTAGAAATCATATTCTGTACTCGCTTCCACAAATCTAGGCCACTTTTTACCATAGATTGGTTAGAATCACGCTTCTATACACAGTTTCACCCACCTACGTCCATTCTACACCTATTTCAATTAGAATCACCTATCTATTCTCGTTTTTAGCATACGACACCTATTTTACTCTAGTTTTAGGTTAGAATCACCAATCTATACTTGTTTTTACCATTTTACGTATGTTTTATACCATATTTTGGTTATAATTTACCCGTCTATTACTTGTTTTAATCATTCTATGCTCATTTTATACCATATTTTCAGTTATATCTCATTTATACTTGCTTTCACCATTCTACGGGCATTTGATACCATATTTCGGTCAGAAATTGCATTTCTATACTCGCTTCCACAAATCCATGTCACTTTTTAACATATTTTGGTTGGAATTACGCATCTATATGCGGTTTCACCAGTCTACGTCCATTCTATACCATATTTCGATTATAATCATCTATCTACACTCATTTTCACCAATCAACGCCCATTTTACACCATATTTCGGTTAGAGTCACCCACATATACTCGTTTTTACTATTCCACGTCTGTTTTTTTACCCCACTTCGGTTATAATTATCCATCAAGTGCTCGTTTCATCATTGTATGCTCATTTTGTACCATATTTCAGTTACAATCACCCATTTATACTCGTTGTCACCATTTTACGGACATTTGATACTTTATTTCGGTTAGAAATCACATTTATATACTCGCTTCCACAAATCCGTGCCACCTTTTAGCATATTTTGGTAGATTATGCATCTACACTCCGTTTTACCAATCTACGTCTATTCTACATCATATTTTGATTAAAATCACCCATCTATACCCGTTTTCACCATTCTACGGCTATTCTATACCATATTTCGTCTAGAGTCGTCCACCTATACTCGGTTTCATCATTCCAGGTTAGTTTATACTATATTTCTATTATATTTACCTATTTAATACTCATTTTTATTTTCGTATGTTCATCATATACCATATTTCTGTTATAATCTCTTATTTATACTCGTTTTCACATTTCTACGGGCATTTGATATCATATTTCAGTTACAATCCTGTACCGTAGTATGTACTCCTGCGGAGGCCACCAGCGGCGGTCATCCACAGCTCGTCCGCTGACGGAGCTTGAGTGGGCTGCGATGAAGTACCGGCCTCTCCCGCAGTAGGTGCACTAGCAGTCGCCCGGTCCCCAAGCCTCTGATACTCGGCCTAGAAAGTATGGTAGTACTCTATGATTTCTAATCTCTAATTAATGTACTTATTATTACTAACTACATGAATATTTATTTGCATGCATATTTACTAAGTTATATTAAAATTAACACGAAGTATTATAATTAACAAATAGTATTATAATACTTACATAGGCAAGCTCGGCCCTATCGTCAATAAGGCCTTCGCCCTTCCGATAGGTGGCCAGAAAGACGGTCACCATGTCGGCGTTATCGACCTTCCTTACCTGTAATAAAATATATTATCTTAGTAATAATTTATCGGATTTGCATTAAAATAATATTTCTGAAAAAAAAATACATACCAGACGACGGAAATGTTCCGTCATCTGAATCGACCCACCACACCACTTCGAGGCATGATGCCTAGCCGCCTTGGCCTTCTCGGACTTTTCCTTATACCTTGGCTCGTTGAATTGAGCCTTCATCGCATCCCACTGATCAGGGGTGATCAAACCTTGGATCGACTTTCCGGCACGATCACGAGCCCTCTGATCATTAATAGCATCGCGGATCAGCTTAGCAGCGATAGCAGGAAACATCCCCTCGATAAGCTCGGCCCGGTACGGTGGATAGAAAAACATATCCTAGAAGAGTACGCAAACCAAATATTTTTCAGTAATATATAATATGCATAAATTAAATAATTCATGTTAAAAGCAAATCTATTTTAACCTTGAAGCGCGTAAACCAATAGGCCTTCCTATCGTCCGGAGCATCCGAGTAGTTTATCCAAGGACCACCACAATTTTGCCTCAGGAGCTGGCCTAGGCATCTCTGTACCGACGGGGGACGATATCTATACAGACATATTATATTCATGAGAAAAGTTAATTTATGATAAACACAGAAAAAAATGATAAACCAAAATACTTACTTTGTACCGTCGGCCCAGATCTCCGTCCTCGTCTCCCCCGGAGGTGCGCAGGCATCATCTGCCTGATATTGGTCGACCGTCGGCGAAGCCTCCTCCATCTGCTCATCTGCCTCCATTGTCGTATCAGCAGGAGGAACGCTACTCTCGAGAGCAGTCTCAGGCCTGGAACTACTCGTCCCAGGAGATATGCTACGTAGCATCTTGGCGGGCGGATCTACTGTCCGATAAACAGGAGTACTGGACGACGAGGATCCATAGCCGGTACCAGTAGGAGGTACCGAAGAAGAACCCCGTCCTCTAGCAGTACCACCAGTAGGTACCGAAGGAGTACCCTATCCTCTGCCAGTATCAGTACCCCATGCCCTATGTCGGGAAATACGGAACGATCCGCGATGACCTGTCATGCCTGATAACAATATTTGATGAGATAAAACAAAGACAACAAATAATAGAGACTAGAAATATGAAAGTGCAACAAAGACAAGATAATAACCAAGACAACATATAATGATACATTTTACAAGAAACATCAAAGTCCAGATAGTATATTTTACAAGAAATATCTAAGTCCAGATAGTAACCAACTCTACATATTAAGAAAATAAAAGTACATCTCTCTCAATCATCTTCAGAATAATCATCTTGTTCTTCTTCCTCGACCTCATCTTCCTCCTCATCTTCACTTTCATCTTCGCCTTCATCGCTTCGTCTTCCTCTTCGGATAATTCTACATCTTCTACATTATGTGTCGTGTAATGCGTAACTTTCGTGGAGTCCACATCAACAATATTGGTTACAAGAGGTAGCTCGTCCTCCTGATAAGCTTTTTCGTCAACATCAAAAGTATCTCTAGCTTTAGTCTTGCTTACTGCCCACCAGTCAGACTTCGTTGCTACCCGTCTCGGATAAGCTGTGAAGTACACGAGCTAAGCTTGAGTTGCTAGGACAAATGGTTCGTAGCCTTGATATCTACACTTGTAGTTTATATCCACAAGACCATGCTTGTCAATTTTCCAATCTTGATTTTCAGTCTGATCGAACCATTCACACTTGAACAACACGATCTTTGCAGGTTTTCTGCCATAATTATACATCAACTCCACGATCTCTTGCAAGATGCCAAAGAAATCATTTTCTGGATCGACGTCTTTGTAGTTCGAAGATTTGATACACAAACAACTATTTTTCGTGGAATCAAGATCCAGGAAGCTGTATCTGATCGGAGCATTTGTTGACTTGAACCGAAAGCCATTGACACAGTAACTTGGCCATATTTTACCAAAAGTAATTGGTCCCTTGGCAAGAGTTCTAATTAATTCAATATTGGGTGAAATTAGAGGATCGACCTGAATACCAAAGAAAAGATAGTAAGTTATTTATTGCACAGTTGCATTAAAAGAGGTCAGTAATTATCGGGCTGCTTAAATATTCGCTCAACCAAGAAGGAAAATGATGTCTCATTTCTTGTTCTAATGCTTCGTCTCTTAGGTAGGGTCTAACCGACCTCAACTCAGCATTATATGTGCCAAAAAACAACGAAGCAACCGCCGATTAGTATAAAGTATAATAATATTAGCTTATACTATTACATTGAGATGACATAAACTTATCATTAATTACTTATCCCTCTAGCTTCTCCACTTTATCCTCGTCACAATTGAGTAATACATACAACTGAGCAGCCCTTAGCTCTTCGTCATTCAAATATCTTTTCTTCATTTTCTCCGAAGGCTTTCCGGACGCATTGAATACTTTCAGTATTCCATTATTAGATTCTTGATAACCGTCATCGTTTCTTGTAGCCCTCGTTCTATTCGTAGCAACATGAGGTTTGAAATACATCGAGCAGAAGTTTGTAATCTCCTCGTGAATATAGGCTTCACAAATAGAACCCTCGACCCGAGCCTTGTTTTTTTACCTTCCTCTTTAGGTGGTTCAAAGGCCGCTCAAACGGGTACATCTATCGATAACTGATGGGCCCGCCAACATGTGCCTCGTAGGAAAAATGAATTGGCAAATGCTCCATGGAGTCAAAGAATCCAGGAGTAAATACCATCTCGAGCTTGTACAGTGTTACCGCAATATCGTTCTCCTACTTTTCTTGATGATCGACGAGCAACTTACTAGAACAAAGATCTCTGAGGAATATGCTAAGCTCGGTCAAAGGATCCCAAACAACCGGGGGTAAGAATTCCTGAAATACAATCGAAATTAACCTCTCCATGAATACGTGACAATCATGGCTCTTCATACCTGTCAGTTTGTTCTCCTTGAGGTCGATGCATCTTCTCAAGTTCGAAATGTACCCGTCTGTAAATTTTAGACCTTGAATCCGCCTACAAAGTCTCACTTTATCCTCCTTCTCCAGTAGGAAAATTTCCTTAGGCTGCTTCACTTCCCATTCCCGTCCTCTATCAAATGCAATGCAGGACGTCCACATATTTCTTCCAAGTCCAATCTAGCCTTTGGATTGTCTTTCGTCTTCCCTTTTACGTCCATTATAGTATTAATTATATTGTCAAACACATTCTTCTCGATATACATGACATCAAGGTTATGTCTAATCAGCTTGGTGCTCTAATATGGCAGATCCCAGAATATACTCCTCTTCATCCAGTTATGAGTGCGACTAAATTCGTCACACTTGTAGCCCGTAGCAGGCGCTTCAATAGCTCTTGGTAAATCTTTTACCTCTTCCCATATCGTGTATCCGGGCCACCTTGGTGGAGGATTAGCCTTTTTCACAACGCTAGCACGAAAAGCATTCATGTTCCTCCTGTACGGATGATCCTTCGGCAGAAATTGTCGATAACAATCGAAGTAGCACGGTTTGCCTCCGTATTTCAAACGGAAAGTGTTAGTATGGTCCATGCATTACGGACATTCAAGACGACCATGCGTGCTCCATCCAGATAACATACCATAGGCCGGAAAGTCATTGATGGTCCACATAAGTGCTGCCCGCATCTGAAAATTTTGTTTTCTAGATACATCGTACGTGTTGGAACCTACTTCCCACAATTGATTCAACTCATCAATCAATGGCTGTAAATATATATCGATGTTCCTTTTCGGATTGTTTGGACCTGGGATAATAACGTTGAGGAACATATACGGAGTCTTCATGCACATCCAAGGCGGTAGATTGTACGGAGTGACGATCACAGGCCAATACGAATACTGGGATCCCGAAAGTCTGAATGGGGTAAAACCGTCGGAGCAGAGACCCAATCTGACATTGTGCGGATCAGAAGCAAAATCTGGATACTCTCGATCAAAGTGCTTTCATGCTTCTCCATCAGATGGGTGATCCAACACTCCTTCGGTCTGTTTCTGCTTATGCCAACTCATGTTTTCTGCAGTTTCCTTCACCATAAACAACCGCTACAACCGCGGCGTCAACGGCAAGTAGTGCATCGAATCGGTAGGCTTTCTGGCACCGACAGACTTTTCTCTACCACTGCACTTGTAGCGATCGGCACCACAAAATATGCAGGCATCTTCATCCTTGTCGTCTTTGTAGTACAACATGCACCCGTTGCGACATGCATCGATTTTCTCGTATCTCATCCAGTGCGATCTCATCATCCTCTTTGACCGGTAGAAGTCTTTAGGCAACTTAGCACCCTCAGGCAATATTTCTATAAGCAACTCCAAAAGTCGGTTGTAGCAATCTTGCGATATGTTAAAATCGGACTAGATGCTCAACAATCTTGTAACCATCTCCAACGGTGAATGATCCTCACAACCAGGATATAATAGAGTCCTTGCATTCTCTATAAACTCCATGAACTATACAGCATCGACGTTCGGTGCCAACTAAGGTGCATCATGATTGTCTGGATCGAAACTAGGCCCCACCGCGTCAAAAATCATGTTCACCAACCCATCGTCGTAAGGAGCATTGTTGTGGACATCCACATAAGGCTCATACTCCGATGCTAAAGATACAAGTTCTCCGTGCGCACTCCACTGATAGTAATTCGGCGTGAAACCCTTCGAGTATAAATGATACGTGACTTCCACTTCTGGGTGATATTTCAAGTTACGACATCTCACACACGGACACTTAATTTTGGTACCGTCCATGTACTGAGGAAACGCCTTGGCAAACTGCAGGAACTGTTGTACACCCTCTATGAATTTATCATGCACACCACACATGTCATCAGGATGACAGTTGTACATCCACGAACGATTCCGTAAGTAGTAATTCATATCCATTTGAAGATAATTCTGCAAAGATAGATACACTTATTCGATTATATTGTCCAAATGGATGCATAGACACATAAGTATTCGATTATACCTACACTTCTAGGATACTCTATACACTTTTATAGTAACTAGGAGTCCTATGATATTACCTATCTCATATACACTCTTCACACACACACACACACACACGCATTACCTACGACATGTAGGGCTCAAGTCAAGAGTATAGTGCAATGGTATGCTATCATTCATGCCTATAATAAGGTATTCCATATACGCTACACTAACATGAGTAAGGTATGTAGCAACGGTATGCTATCAGTCATGCTTATAATAAGACATACAGTGTACTATATACTAGCAATTAAGTAAACAAACGTGTCGTATAGGACGCCAATATAGTATAAGGTATATCGTGCCTATACTCAACACGCTAAGACTTAGGTGACTACATGCCCTTTGGTGTTCTTCCCTCCCCGACACGACATGACACGAATGCAAGCAAGTGGAAGTAAGTACAAACAAGTCAAGTGCAATATGAATGCATGCATGTGATGATTGAGTATGAGTACTTGCCTCTCTTATGGGGTTAACAATGTCTCTAGATCACCAATAAATAAAGAAATAATGTTTTTAGAAGCTTTCTAATTTAAACCTCCAGTCAATTTCTAGAAATTTTTCTTGGTAAGGCCTAGACCAATCCTAGTTAGCTATATCTCGTGCTTCCACTTTCTATTCGATGTAGAACTAAACTACCAACTCGATTGCCTCTGTGTTGCAGTTAACTATATCTCGTGCCCCTACTTTCTATCCAATGTAGAACTAAACTGCCAACTTCATTGTCACCATGTTGAGCACTCAATTGAATATGAGATACAACCCAACAATTTCTACCTTAGCTCGTGCAAGAAGGCTGAGCAATCAGGCACCAGGAGATCCAACATATCGACCCACTTTACTTTTGAAGTCAATATATATTACGTCCAAGATTAGGTCTGATGCACTCCTAACTCCATATCGAGAAAAGAGTTCATATAATCCGATTATACGTACCCCTCTTAACATTGGGGTATGATACCACATGTAGAGAATGAAGTGTAACCCGAACTGAAGTTGATTCTTTGAGGTATATAATATTGGACTGTATTCTTTTATGCCTCTCTCTCTCTGCTGACTATAAGGGTCACTCTGTTTTGGTGTTGAACTTTATGTATCTGTTATTTATGGCCCATTGTTATTATTTTGTAGTGATAAACTCATTTATCGACAATAGTCCATAAATAAAATTTGGTTGGAATACTTAATACCATCATTTGTCTCAAAAAGAAGAAAAAAAATCATGGACATTATCGACTTTCGGTGGAGCGGCAAGAACTTAAACTTAACAAAGCGTATAGATTTGGGCTGAAAAGTGACAGAAGAAAATTCCATAGTGAACCATTTTAAGGACTGCCACGTGTGTATTAAGTTTGAACTACGTTTGAACACTATCGATGTAATGTATGCAAAATTGGGTGAATCGTATTGGGAAGTGGTAGCAGATACAATATCATTAGATAAACCTATGTTCGGATCATGTTTCACACACATTTCAAAGGAATCAATCAACACCACTACACACCCACACAACTACAATATCTATCTTGCATGTAGCTTGAGACTGAAATAAAAAGAATTTATGTTTAATATCACCAATACAGAAATAATGTAAGAATCGTATCAGTCATGATCAGGACTAACAATTAGGTTAGGGTTTACCTAGGCGGGGCCGAAGGAGCGGGTCGTCGAGGGGGCAGGGGGTCGCCGGTGGAGAGCTGGAGATGAGGGTGAGCGGGGTCGACGAGGGAGAGCTGGGTCGCCGAGGGGGTCGCCAGTGGGAGCAGGGTCGCCGAGGGGGAGCAGGGTCACCGAGAGGGGTCGCGGAGGGTCGGGGGCCGAGGGGGAAGGGTCGTCGAGGGGGGAGGGGGTCTCCGGAGGCCGAGGGGGGAGGGTTGCCGAGGGGGAGCACGCGGGTGAGGGAAAATTTCGATCGAAAAATAATAGGGGGAATAAAAACAGAATGCCCTATATTTTTAATTTAGCGACGTCACAACTATACGTCGGTAAACGTCGCTAATATTAGTGAAATTAGCAACGTTATAGTAGTTACGTCGGTAAACGTCGCTAATATTAGTGATATTAGCGACGTTCACCGACTTATCCGTGACGTAAGTTTCCTTGTAGAAAAAAGTCGCAAAACGTCGTCGATCGTCGATAATAGTGACGTATTGCGACATTTATAGAATACGTCACTAATTTCTTAAACGGTAGCGATGTTTTACTAAAACGTCGCTAATTGTGTCGCTAATACGACTTATTCTAGTAGTGACCAAATATGAATGGTTTAGATAGATGTTGGGCTCTTGTTCGGCCAATCCAAGGTTTAAATTAACCAAAGGTTGGTTCCAACGGGACTAATGAATCATTAGTTTATAACATTTAATTCTATCTGTATCATCTTGATACCTCCATCGTAACTTTGACATTTACACTAGCCATTTCCTTCCAACAAATTTCACCCTCGTAAACTAGACAAGCCACTCTACACACATGACATACATGTCCCACACAAACACACCATCTTGTGCTTCATTTCAACAAACACCACATGTATGGCCTATTTTCCTTTAGAACAAAGAACATATTCCCATTTTCGTCCATGTAATTTTAACCATGCAATTTTGACCCATTTTCTCAAATGAACTGAATAGCCATGATCCATGCAAGCCTGAGAATACCCACTCGTGTAGAATATATTATCAATTTGGATTCCTTTGATAACTACCACCTACATCTTCTCGGAGACCAATTTATGATTTGATGTACCTACACTCCCTTCATATTCAACCACATTATAATTGTAACATTTGTTGTACTATGTTTATTTTAATTTCGAGGACGAAATTTTTATAAGTTGGGTAGGATGTAAAACCCCTAAATATTTAAAAATATATTTTCAGCTATTTTGTTGCTAAGAAGATTGGTATATCGTATTTAAGTTCAATTGTAATTATCCATATTAAATATCAAAACCTTTTATTTCATTTGATTAAACAGTTTATAGTTTTTTAACTCGTAAAATGGTTTCAATTTTTTTGTTCTACGATTTTGGGAATATCGAGAACTAGCAAGTGACTAATGTTTATAGGGTAAATACATATTTCATATAAAAGTTTTACCAACAAAATTTTAGAAAAATATATTTATTTTAGAAATCATGTAGGAATTATTTTTTAGTCTGAACAAATGCTTTATTATAGGTATGCATAAAATTGTACAAGTTCATGTTAGAATTTTTTTTTAATTTTTAGTTTTATTTTAAAGATATTTTATTTTTAAAGTTTCATGATATTTTCTGAACTTTTGAAATGCTTATAATTAATTAATATTTTTTTACAAAATATCTACATTATAAGTAGCTAGTACATATATTACCCATATTACTTGTATAAAATATTTTTACAATTATTCTTGTGATTTTGAAATCTTTTATATAATTATTTACATTTTTATTTAGGTGTGTATGTATATATCTATATATATAAGGTGAAGAGAAAAAAAATTAAAACCTTGAGTTACTGTTCACCAAAGTGAACAGTAACTGTGAAACCTGACCACCCCTGGCCTTTTTTCTTTTTTTGCCGATTTCAACTTTCGAAATCAATCAATACTCCATCTTTTAGACCCAAGATTTCCTATGTAAAAACTTAATCTCATTATCCATTGGATTGCTATAAATCCTATTCAAATTCCTATTAAAATCTGACAAGAAATCCTCCCAAACCGGAGAGATTTATATAAATACCATATGGCTATAGAGGAAATTCTTCCTCGAAATACTACGAGAACCCACGAAAACAATCCTCATATTCGAACCCAGTGCTACCCCGACGACCCCTAGCCCCAGCGCACCACCTAGGTAGCCTTCACGTTGGCTGTGACCGTCGCACACCGCCGGAAAGCGGGTAGCAGTAACAACAGTAGCAGCAGTCGCACACATGTGCGCTGATTTTCAAGTCAATTTCCCCCTCTACGCTAGTTCATTTTCTCAACCGATTGATTTGTGGTGTTCACCATATAACCAACTTTGCTTCCCTTCAAATAGAATTAATTCTAGCACATCTAATTTCTAGGAAAATACTCATGAACATCACAAAAGAAACGACAAAGTATCGTCAGATTTTTAGGTTAAAAACCCGAACTTGGAAGGCAAAAATTTGCCAATCCACGAATGTTTTCAAAAATCTGTTTAAACATATTCAAAGACAACCTCACCTAGATGGAAAATCCATTAGTAGTTTGATTTCTAGTTGTTTATACAGTAATATAAATTAGATTAAAAATGAGAAAAAAAACATATGTCTTCAAAACTTGGAAAAATCACCGATACGGCATGCATCCCGACAAATCGGGCGATGTGGTCATGCACTATACACATCAAAAGGCGCGTATGGATGTTGCCGACGTGTGGGAACTGACGGAACTCGATTTCGTTGCGTGTGCACGATGAAATCAGTACGTATCCGTCAAGATACCTCCATATCGACCTTTTGCAAACTTGGCCATAACTTCGTGTACAGTCGTTGATTCGAGACGAAACTTACACCGACAAGACCGCATCAAAATTCTGGTCCTATATGCCAAGTTTGGTTCGATTCTGAGAATGTCGACTGGAACACCAATTTGGCGGGCCTGCGACCAGATCCAACGAGCAAAATTGTGCACGGCCCACCGGAATCCAACTTTGGACATAAGGTTGGGTTCGTCTCATCAAACCGAACCTATAGGTATGTAGTTTGACGACTTTAGAGACCGTAGGTATTGGCATATTTTTTGGTGCAAAACGGGTCCAACGGCGACATCATTTTGACCCAAAATTATGATTTTGCCCCTATTCCAGAATTGGACTTTTGGACAGGCGTTTCCTAGACATATCTTTTATTCCAAACATGTTCGTGGTATTTATTTCAGCATCCGAGGACGTATGCGAGATTTGGCTTTCATCGCTTCGCTATTCTGACGGTTCGGGCAATTGCGCGTCGCCCTTTTGCACTCAACCTCAGCCGAGATACCTTGCCTTATTTACTTTTTATAATTAGTTGCATCTTTCTTTATTTACTATATATTTATTTCTTGTTTATTTTTATTTGGATCCATGACTTGTTGTTTATAGTTACTTTATTTTGCTTTCAATTATTTTTCTTGCTTGTGTTTTAATATACATGTGGACCTAGTCTTAGCGGACTACCTTTTGCTAGTGACCCTTCGGAGGGTAAAGACAGTTTGATGTATGGGCTACCGAAAGACAAAAGCCGTAGTAACTGCGTACTACGATAGTCGTGTCGCGAGGGCCACTAGCCTCGAGCTATGTGGACTTATGGGTCACGTTGGCCGCTAGCTTTGAGTTATGTCGGCTAATAGTATTGTTACTTGTCGTGTGTGTGTTGTGAGTTGTTACCTTGTCCTGGAGGAGTCAGCCTTTACCTGCCCATACATTGAGATGTCTTCTAAATTTCATACTAGATTGGTTAGGTGACCATAGTTAATATCATATCATACTTCATTCTAGTTATGGCACGGGGCAATGTCACATCGCGGAATAATGCACTACCCCTTGTCCTTGTTTGGTTGTAGGGATAGTCTACTGTTTCGATGATAGGAAATTAGGCCGTGATATGGTTGGGACACTTTAACTTACTTTGTGACTTTATGACATATTTTATATTCAGTTTATATGGCATGTTCTTTATGTATCTTATTACGTCCCTCTGAGGACCTGGTTATCTCTCCAGGTGTGTGCTTTTGTCTTTCGCAGGTGTTCTAGCCGTGGCCGTGATCATCTCTATTTCTTCGAGGATGATTGCACTTAGATCGTCTTCGCTTCGCTCGCCAAACTCTTTCTTTTGTTATGTATTCTTTTCTTTAATTTGGTTGGAAGTGGATGTGTCTCCGCCCAACATATTGTATCAAGACAATTCATGTTTATTATATGATATCTTTCATTCTTTTATTTGTGTGGATGAGATTAGTTAGTCATAGTTTTACTGCATTTACAGCTCATGCATACATACGAGGATCCCATATATCGGATTATACTTCGTATGTATGCAGCTGGCATGTCTGAGTACTTAGTTCTAAGTATTTTGGGACTGGAACGTTACACATTCTATGCCATATTCTAGTTAGAATCACTCATTTATACTCGCTCTCACCATTCTACGAGCATTTAATACCTTATTTTGGTTAAAAATCACATTCTATACTCGCTTCCACAAATCTAGGCCACTTTTTACCATAGTTTGGTTAGAATCACGCTTCTATACACAGTTTCACCCACCTGAATCACCTATCTATTCTCGTTTTCACCATACGACACCTATTTTACTCTAATTTTAGGTTAGAATCACCAATCTATACTCGTTTTTACCATTTTACGTATGTTTTATACCATATTTTGGTTATAGTTTACCCGTCTATTACTCATTTTCATTATTGTATGCATATTTTATACCATATTTTATTAATCATTGTATGCTCATTATATACTATATTTCAATTACAAACACTCATTTATACTCATTTTGACCGTTCTATGAGCATTTGATACCTTTTTTGGTTAGAAATCACATTTTCGTACTCGTTTTCACAAATCTATGCCACATTTTTTTACCATAGTTTGGTTAGAATCACGCTTCTATACTCGGTTTCACCAACCTACTCCCATTCTACACCATATTTTGATTAGAACTACCCATCTATAGTCGTTTTTACTATTCTGCACCTATTTTATACCATATTTCGCTTAGAATCGCCCATCTATACTTGTTTCACTATTGCACACATGTTTTATACTATATTTTGGTTATAATTATCCATACTATTCATCATCGTAAGCTCATTCTATGCCATATTCTAGATAGAATCACTCATTTATACTCTCTCTCACCATTCTACTAGCATTTAATTCCTTATTTTGGTTAGAAATCACATTCTATACTCGATTCCACAAATCTAGGCCACATTTTACCATAGTTTGGTTAGAATCACGCTTCTACACACAGTTTCACCTACCTATGTCCATTCTACACCTATTTCGATTAGAATCACCTATCTATTCTTATTTTCACCATATGACACCTATTTTACTCTAGTTTTCGGTTAGAATCACTAATCTATACTCATTTTTTTCCATTTTATGCATATTTTATACCATATTTTGGCTATAATTTATCCGTCTATTTCTCGTTTTTATTATTATATGCTCATAATATACCGTATTTTCTATTACAAACGCTTATTTATACTCGTTTTCACCATTTTACAGGCATTTGATACCTTATTTCGGTTAGAAATCATATTTCTATACTCGCTTTCACAAATCTATGCCATTTTTAACATATTTTGGTTAGAAATATGCATCTACACTCGGTTTCACCAATCTTCGTCTATTCTACACTATATTTCGATTAGAATCACCTATCTACACTCGTTTTCACTATTCTATGCCCATTTTACACCATATTTCGGCTAAAGTCGTCTACCTATACTCGGTTTCACCATTCTAGGTTAGTTTATACTCTATTTCCATTATATTTACCCATTAAATACTCGTTTTCATTTTTGTATGTTTATTCTATACCATATTTCTGTTACAATCACTCATTTATACTCGCTTTCACCATTCTACCAGCATTTGATACCTTATTTCGGTTAAAAATCACATTCTATACTCGTTTCCACAAATCTAGGCCAATTTTTACCATAGTTTGGTTAGAATCATGCTTCTATACAAGTTTGACCCGGCTACGTCCATTCTACACCTATTTCGATTAGAATCACCTAACTATTCTCATTTTCACCATACTACACCTATTGTACTCTAGTTTACGGTTAGAATCACCAATCTATACTCGTTTTTACATTTTATGCATGTTTTATACCATATTTTGGTTATAATTGACCCGTCTAATACTCATTTTCATCATTGTATGCTTATTCTATACCATATTTTTAGTTACAAACACTCATTTATACTCGCTTTCACCATTCTACGGGCATTTGATACCTTATTTCGGTTAGAAATCACGTTTTTATACTCGCTTCCACAAATCTATGTCACTTTTTAGCATATTTTGGTTAGAATTATGCATCTATACTCGGTTTTACCAGCCTACGTCCATTCTATACTATATTTCGATGAGGAACACCTATTTACACTCGTTTTCACAAATCACCCCCCATTTTATACCTTATTTTGGTTAGTCACCCACCTATACTCATTTTCACCACTCCATGTTGGTTTTTTACCCCACTTTGGTTATAATTATCCATCAAATGCTCATTTCATCATTGCATGCTCATTCTATACCATATTTCTATTACTATCACCCATTTATATTCGATGTCACCATTCTATGGACATTTGATTCGTTATTTCCATTAGAAATCACATTTGTATACTCGATTCCACAAATCAATGCCACATTTTAACATATTTTGGTAGAATTACGCATCTATACTTCGTTTCACCAATCTATGCCCATTCTATACCATATATCGATTAGAATCAGCCATCTATACCCGTTTTTACCATTCTATGCCTATTTTATACCATCTTACGGCTAGAGTCGTCCACCTATACTCGGTTTCACCATTTCAGGTTAGTTTATATTATATTTCTATTATATTTACACATTTAATGCTCGTTTTCATTTTCATATGTTCATTCTATACCATATTTCTGTTACAATCACTCATTTATACTCGCTTTCACCATTCTAAGGACATTTGATACCTTATTTCGGTTAGAAATCATATTTCTATACTCGCTTTCACAAATCCATGCCACTTTTTAACATATTTTTCTGAGTGGTATATCATGTAATGCCCCGTCCCACTTAGTTCAACAGGATGAATCAAAACGAAATAACATTTGGACTTGGCCATACAATGACTTGCTCGAAGTCTCACTCGGTCGAGACAACACCTCGCTCAGGTGGGTGGCTTCGATGAACTTGCATCAGCTTTGCCCTCATATTTAATAAAATCAAGTTTTCATATAAACTGAGTAGGTTTGGTAATAAAAGATAAACCCACATAGCTAAGGGAATATTCCCATTTGTGTCAAGTATGTGTAGAACATGCATGGAAATATCAACTTGTTGCCTAGAATGTCTCTCCACGAAGTGTTTTCAAATTGGCACTCGGTATTTCGATCTCACGATTGAGTTAAACATTTTCATGCCACGAGCTATCGACTTGATCACATAGCATGCATGTTTCCACATATTAGGTGCTTGTCTTAGCATGCATGTTCCTACGGTATAAAAGCTTGTCATATAGAATATGACTCGGTTGGTGGCACTATACGGAATACGATTGGTTGAAGTTAAGCAGGAAGGCTATCAAGTAGTCATTCTTGAAAATGAGTCAGAAGGACATAGAAATATGTAAAGTTTTTATGACCATTAGTCGTCGAGGCAGTCCCTGGTTTTGGGAGCCACATGGAAGTACGAAAAGGAAAGATGAGAAATGGTTCGAAAGCATGGTGAGTGGAGTCGAGCCTTGCATGGTCATTGCACAACTTGTCCACAAGATTTGAGTTCGTCGAACGATAACAAGGGCACTATGATCGATTCCACCTAGGAGGAATTCTGCTTGCAGAACTCTCGGATGGTGTGCGATTTGACCCGAGAGGTGCATCGTATAGCGGATATTGCAAAAAATTTGGTGAGATTGTGCCTCATTTTAACGAACATACCGTTTTATCCTTATGGTCCAGGTATAGCTTGTCATACTAGTGACCATTTATATAGTTTGAGTCGCATAATAGAGACGATCTTTGTGCATACCTTAGATTGAGTCAAGAAGTGTATGCAAGGTACAAATGAGTCAAAAATGTGTGCATGACATGCATCACAACTATTGCGCCTAAGATTTGGCTACAACAAAGATACGGGCTTCGGTACGAGAGCTCGTATTATGGTCTAATAAGTTTGACACAAGTCCTTATGTTTTAAGTATACTGTTGTGGTAGAAGCATGAAAAATTTAGAAAGCGCACTATAACCTAAACAAAGCACAACGTCGACAAAAGAAGTCGACCACAAACTACTGCGCACGTCAGACAGGACATTATTGAGAAAAGCGCAGTACAACTTGGAAAAAAATGCATAAAGAAGATTCTTTATTAAAATCACGATTACAACACAGTGGAAGTCTATTACAGATTCTTCAAGTTCATGATTACATAAATAAAGCTATATACCTACTTAGCATATAAAAGTGCAGCATACAAAAGCGCAACATCTAAAAGTGCAGCATTTTACAATACATGGCAAGAAAAATGCCTTTTCTCGGTGCACCTATAATGTAGGCCAAGAAAAGTGCCTTTTCTCGGTGCAGCTCCTAATCGCTGACTGAACAGAGCTCGGAATGGCAATCAATCCCAGATATTGTATTCAATATCTTGGCACTCAGCGTCATCCCGGGCCAAAGCACAGCTAGCACACTGTATGAATAGGGACAACTGCGTCTATAGTCAGCTGAGTTCTTCACAAAGACTCCTTCATCAAACTTGCCACTTCTTTGAACAAAGAGTTTGTAGAAGCATGGAAAATACTAAAGAAATTGACTCATGAGGCCAAGAAAGACCCATGCGGCTCAGAAAACGCATGCGGCTCAGGGAGTCATGCGGCATAAAGAGCTATGCAGCCGGAGGCATTCCATGCGGTTCAGAAGACATGTGGCGTGACAGTGCTCCCCTCCGATCCATACTGCATTAATTGCTTTGACGGCTGACCCCTCTGAAAAGTTGACAGACCTGACACCAAAGCAGGTAATTATGACTCTGTCATGATGATGAATCTCTAGGGAAGAGAAAGAAATCTCTGACACGATCCCCCGAGAGCAACAAAATGCCACGTGGCCCTGCCACGTGGGTGTGCTTATGCGGCTCGAAGTGAAGACTTCCCATGCGGTTCAGAGTGAAGCTGTCCCATGCGGTTCAGAGTGAAGCTGTCCCATGCGGCTCGAGTGGAATCATCCATATGCGGCTCAAGAAGATTATGCCCATGCGGCTCAAGCAGACACACCATTATGCGGTTCATACGGCTCATCATATGGTTCAGAAGTCTGAAGGAGGGGGCCACTGCCCAGACAGCCCTGACACGTGTCCCAAGTCTTATGTGGCCCAAAAGTCATGCGGCCCAAATCTCATGCGGCCCAATCTGTATGCGCAATCAGTGACCATTGGCTCTCAGGACACGTGTCCTCGGCCGATCAATCTCCCAGATTTATGGCAATCCAAGATCGGGTCAAATCCCAGTGATCTGGGGCACGTGGCAGGAGAATAAATTTGATTTATTCGCAGATATTAGAGAATCATTATAAGGAAGATTTATGCCAATCAACATTAATTACTAATGGGGATTTGGTGTAATCTACCCTTAATGGTTCTGATTCGTCACAATCAGAAACGAACGGCCTGGATTGATCAATCCCCAGGCCGCCGCCATCTCCAAGAGCTAATCATTGGCAACCCTAGTGATCACATCCCACTATTATAAATAGCAAGGTACCATTCCCTTGTAATAAATATAGAGAGATATACAAAAGAAAAAAACCAGAGAAGAATACGTATACACAGAGAGACTTCCCCCATAGTCAGAGAGAGAATATACACAGAGAGAGAGAAGCCAGGAGAGCAATCAGAGAGAGAGCAAGAAGGCATTTATTCGTCAACGACCAAGCAGATCTTCTCCGAGTCAAGGCTGCGTACCGATCGTCCAAGGAGTAAGGCAGAGCGGTCGTCGCTTTCCCGAGCCTCTATCGTCACCCCCAGAATCTAAAATAAACAATCGTACTTAGACTGCTGTACCTAGGTTTTCATCCCTAGGCTTTTTTTGTACGAGCGAGTTTGTATTGCGAGTCTAAGTTCAGTCCTCCGATAATTGTTCTGTACATTTACAATCAATGGCAAACACGATGGCGACTCTGCTGGGGACTAACTTCTCCACGGCTAAGGAGTTGATGACGCAATCGGACGCAGCCAAACTTGGCTCTACACAACAGAAGATGGTCGTACGCTTCGACCAACGGGCGTTCGAAGAGATGCTCTCTGAAGGTAGCACTAGCCCGGTCCAGAAGCGCACCCGCACCATAAAGGCTCGCAAAGAGTGGAGGCCAAAATCATTTGCTCCTCCGCAAGCCCTTGATGGGGTGCTCTCTATTGCTCAAGATGGCGAGAAAGACTCCCCTGCGGCCCCACTTCAGACCGTAGACAACTCTGCTGTCCCCAAGTCCGGCAGAAGAAAACACTATGATGCTGGACTTGCAGGGGCAAAGAGGAACTCTACGTGATCCGAGCCGCAGAAGAGTATTAGCCACAGGGAGAAAGCCCATGCGGCTACAACCGACGACCGCATAAAGAAAACTCATGCGGCCACATCTGTCAGCCGCATAACTTATGCGGCTACAGTTGCCAACCGCACGGATGAGACTCATGCGGCTATTAAAGTCAATCGCTTGCAGAAAACCCATACGGCCACAGATGCCAACCGCATGCGGTCAGCCTGCACGGTCGTGACTCCTAACCGCATAAAGACTCATCCTACAACAAAAGACAGCCGCATGCAGACAGCCTGCACGGTACCCAATGCTAGCCGCATAGCATCCGTCCCACGCTTCTCTCGATCAGTCTTCGACCGGCTTTCATGCGGTCCTGACTCTGATCATTCTCTGGATGATAATCCAGACTCTGTGGTATTCGACTTAGACTCCTCCTATTACGCACCCACAAGTGCTAAAAGAAGAAAGTCTAGGGCAGTGCGGGCTCATCAAGTCCAGACGACTGCCCCAACCTCTGACTATCGGGGCATCCCGCTGATTATCACGCGAGCCTCTAATGGGAAGTTGTATAAAACCACTCAAGTCCAGCCCCCGACGGCAAACAGACGAAGTGGTTCCTCTGACCTGCTTGAGGTTATCCTCCACAAACGCAAGGAAAGAGAAGGAGCTTCGGGGTGTAAAGAGCCCTCACACGGACATCAATGCGCCCAGATCATCGTCAACTGCTGTTGCAGCAACGCGGCGGTGACGGAAGACCGGCCATCCGTCTTCCAAAGACTACATCACCCGAGCTCAGAAGACGAGGCACCTCCTGTTGTCTCCTACAAGTCCGTACAGAAAGTTCTCGCCAAGGGAAGAGGGAAGAAAACGAGCATCTCCAGCCCAAAGGTGTCAACTACTGCAGCTAAGAAACCGTCGTCTAAAGGGTTATCCTCCACTAGAGTATTTCAACACACCCGTTCGAAGATGAAAACTGCTACGGTAGGAAGTTCGTCGTCTGCAACATTAGGGGTCGTCAGAACTGGGGGTAGCACTCCTCCAAACATCCACGACAATCCGACATTCCAGGAATACGGACGGGAGGAAGCAAATCCTCCGACGGATACAACAGATACCGACGTCCCCAAGGACATCCTAGACGAAGCAAGCTCCGAAGCCGGGGGTAGTGTTCCTTCCGAGTCTGAACCTGAAGAGAACATCCCCACATATCCTGATGATTTCTCGATGCACGGGTACGACTCGGAGGGTACATCCTCCACCACTCCTTCCGTCACTCCTCATGTGAAGACGGTGTTCATGACAGACGGCAATCAAGGCAGTTTCGGTGATCGCCAGCGCATCGACACTTTGGAGGCCATATTGCACACCTTGGTCAAGTCTGTAGACGAGATCAAAGCGGCGCTTCCTAATCTGCAGGGGGTGACACCTGGCCAGACAAGCACGGGTCCCCCAATCAACGTAGATTCAAATTCGGCGGCACCGAACCCGGGCAATAATCCTCCCGAAGTAACGGCTCCGACTGCGACAGATGAGACCCGAGAAGTAAGGAGAGAAGTTCAAGAGCTCCGAGCCATGTTCCACGCCAGAGAAAACTCTCAAGACTTCAGAATACGGCAACCATATCCTGCTGAATGGAGGGATATTCCATTCCCACCAAGATATAAGCCGTTCAATATCAACCCCTATGATGGCAAGACCTCAGCAAGTCGGTACATCACTTACTTCGAGGTCACTACCGACCATCTGCCCCATGATGACGCTATCCTGACACAGTTATTCATTGGGGCATTGGAAGGAGTCGTCTTCGATTGGTACCGCAACCTGCTGGACAATTGCATCCATTCCTTCGCTGGCTTCAAACGCCTGTTCTTGGAGAGGTTCTATGAGGTAGGGCAGGACGTCACGATGTCTACCCTCATAGACGTCATTCAAGGAGAGAAAGAGCTGACGAAGAATTACATTGAGCGGTTTCGTCAAACCGCAATGAAGTTACCATCTGGCAACTCGGACTCCTCCTTGATCGAAATTTGCCAAAAGAGACTACTCCCAACAATCAGTCTCTGGATGGACGAGAGTCAATTCAAGGACTGGAAGGCTTTTATCATTAGTGCTACAAGTGCCGAAAAACGATTAAAGAAGGCTCGCCAATTGGGATTACATATCTCAGAGGGAGAGAACAAGAGCAAGTGTCCCAGCACCACTAACGACAATGGGGGTAGCCCCTCCAACAACCGGGACAACAGAGGCAAGCAGGCTATGGTGGCCGATACAGCCCAGAAGCCTGAGTCGCAACCTGCGGACAAACAATGGCCTCAAATTACTTACTCTTTTGAAGACGGTCACGTCAAGCCTATCTTGGACATGCTCATACAAGGAGATAGGATTCAGCTTCCTCCACCAAGACGGGAGCCTCGGCCGGCTGATCTGGAGAACCCAAAGTTCTGCCATTACCACCGCTACGTCCACCATGCTACGCACGACTGCTACCAACTGAAACGATATATCCAAAACCTCATCGATTCAAACGCTCTGGCCATCGATTTCGAGGAGGTAACCGTGGCAGCCAACATGGTGTCCGTACAATTCGGCAGCTTCCCTCCAACAGAGACCCAGGACGGGATTATACCCATCCCTCTGGCAACGATGGAGATTGCTAATCTCCCGCCTGCTCAAGCTGCTGGTCTAGTACCCCTCACCACCTCACGAGGGGAAATCATGTGGGTCCATCCGGACCTAGTCCACGAGGTAACTCAGTCCACTCCATCTTCTACAAAAAAAAGTGGAAAAGTCAGATCCTGCCGTACCACCTCAGCAGATGAAGAGGAAGTCACGGCCGTTGTTACTCGATCCGGAGCATATTCTCAACCTGTGGCTGAAAACTCGACTGATGATCATCCGCCCATTACCACGGACGCTCCGGGACCGGCTCAGCCTTCGACAACCGACAAGCCTAGGCCGAAGGAGACTCGCTTCGACAAATCCCTCCGAAAGGAAACATCTCAGGGGCTGGAGAGGCCCTACAACTTCGACATCTTGGCGCAATTGGCCAATACACCGGCCAAATTGTCCTTATATGAACTCCTGAGGCTCTCAAAGGATGTCCGCACAGCTTTGAGCGATGCACTTCAAAATGCCGATGCGTACCTAGCTCAGGTCAACCTCACGGGATAAAATCAGCCCGCAGACCTCCAAGACAGTGCCTGTATGGGAGCAATGCCCAACATCGTCTTCACTGCATAAGACATGCTCATCAAGACTAATCTACACGATCGCCCATTGTACTACACAGGCTACATCGGCGACATAAAGGTGGACCAGATACACATTGACCCTGGGTCTTCCATAAGCATCATTCCAAAAGGACTACTGCATCATCTTCGTATCCCGATGCATCGCCTGACCCCTACAAACACCGTCATCAGCGGGTTCAATTCGGGCAGGACCTACCCAATCGGGAAGAACCGTCTGAAATGTCAGATTGGCGATCTCCAATCAGAAGTCACTTGCTACGTCATAGATGCCGACACTTCATACAACATCCTTTTGGGGCGCCCTTGGATACACGATTACATGATCGTGCCTTCCACGCTACACCAATGCTTCAAATATGTCGACAAGCACGGCTTCGTGAGGACAGAATTTGCTGACATCGATCCCTTCAAATGGGTCGAATCTTATTACTCGGACTCCTGCCTATACGAAAAGTCGAAGAGGCACCTAGAAGGAGGAAATGAACAAACTGATGTTGAAGCAACCACAGGATCAGAAGAACCTCTGACAATCCACCTCCAGGCTCGCAAGCCAGGCAATTCCGTACCCCTTACGGCCACGCTGCGTAAGGACACGATCAGCCTCTTGGCACAAGAAGAGCAGTTGAGAATCCGGCTGCCAAGGTCCGGCCAGGTACCGAGACCCACGACAGGGCCACTTACCATCAGATTGCCGAGAGTCGGTCAATCCCAAACAGAGAAGCTCAACCCCTCCGATAGACCTCTGACGATACGCCTGCCTAAGAAAGGTCGTCACCCCGATGAGAGGTCTGACACTTCAAGCGAACCAGCCACCCCTCGCTCCATATCAAGTACCAAACTGGGGGTTCTAGTCTACCGACAACCCCACGCTCCGCTCCGTCAGTTGAACCTCTGAAGATCAAGCTGACTAGGACGCCCTCTCAATCTTCATTCACACAGGGGGTAGCCGAAGAGGAACCAGAGCTAGCCAAGTATGTGGCTGCCCACACTGACGCTCGCTCCGCAGATGATGTAATCCCTCTAGAAAAGATACCTTACTTCATCAATAAAGGGTTATCTTTGAACTACACCGAGCTCAATAAGCTATGTACAATGTATGCTATGGAACACGGTATAGGCACTCACCTACATACACAGGCGACAAATGTGTACACCGCTATCCAACTTACTCCAGTAGAACACGCTTACCGAATAATCGAAGGAGGGGACCACCCAATCATCTTCGGCCGGACGAACAACTCGCATCCCCTCGCCATGGAAGAAGTCGACTTCGGGTCAGATGCTGAAAGACTGCCTCTGTATCTCTATAGCCCTCAATCCAAATATCTCATGCAGAAATAGGGGTATGATCTAGAGACAACGCCAGGACTGAACTACGGCACTAGACGACGATTACCTTTGAAGACACCAGCCCCGGCGGGCAAACCACGGAACTACTATAACAAAACCCGATGCGGTTTAGGGTATATAACGCCTACTACGACCCCTGAAAGCTCAGATGAAGAATGCGACTGGCAATCACATTCAACCGGATCACCGACTTCCGACTCAGATACCAGCATCGGAGATGTGTTCAGACAAGTCATGTCAGTCAACATGGCATTCACCGACGCTTACGAGGAAGACGAAGACATCCTCAAAATCCTTGAGCTAGAGCCATGGGCCCAGCAATTAGACGCACAATAGAAAAAGTGGTTCAAACTGAGAGAACCGCCTACCGAAGATGAGGTCATACAAGTGGATCTCGGCAGCGAATCTTCTCCAAAACTGATCTTTATCAGTAAAAGCCTAACTGACGAAGAACGAGAGTCGCTGTTAGAACTTGTCAAAGAATACATTGATGTGTTCGCCTGGAGCTATGAAGACATGCTGGGGTTAAATCCTGACATCGCTCTCCACAAACTCAATATACGGCCAGATGCAAAGCCAGTCAAGCAGCAACAACGACGCTTCCGCCCAGGCGTCATGGACGCGATCGAAGCCGAAGTCAACAAGCTAATAGCCAGCGGCTTTATTCGTGAAGAGCAACATCCTGATTGGGTCGCCAATATAGTACTCATCCTCAAGAAGAATGGGAAGATTCGAATCTGTATCGACTTCCGCAACCTGAACGAGGCATACCCCAAAGATGAATTTCCCCTTCCTATCACAGACATCATGATCGACAATACATGCGGCTTTGAACGTATGTCATTCATGGATGGATTCTCGGGGTACAATCAAATCAAGATGTCTCCCGACGACGAAAAGCACACCTCATTCCGAACCCCGATTGGCACATACTGCTACACAGTCATGCCATTCGGTCTAAAGAATGCTGGCGCTACATATCAACGAGCCATGAGTACCATTTTCAAAGAACATTTGCGCAAGACAGTGGAATGCTATGTCGACGACATCGCCGTCAAGAGTCGCCGTAAGGAAGATCATCTGCAAGACCTGAGAACGGTGTTCAACTTAATGCGAGCCCACAATCTGAAGATGAACCCTACGAAATCATTTTTGGGTGTATCCAGCGGGAAGTTCTTGGGCTTCATCATCACTGCACGGGGTATCCATGTAGACCCCGAGAAAACGAGGGCAATCATGGAGATGGGTCCCCCGAGAAATCTTCTTGAACTTAGAGGCCTCCAAGGGAGGCTAGCTTATATCAGGAGGTTCATTTCCAACCTCTTCGGGCGATGCCGACCTTTCACCCACCTCATGAAGAAGGGAGTCTCATTCGTATGGGACGAGGAATGCCAGCGCACTTTCGATGACATCAAAGAATATTTATCAAATCCTCCAGTCCTGGTAGCCTCGGCCCCTGGAAAACCATTTCTGCTCTATGTACGAGCAATGGAACACTCCCTCGGTGCCCTGCTGGCACAAAACAACGACGCAGGCCACGAGCAGGCCATTTACTATCTCAGCCGAATGATGGTCGGGCCCGAACACCGATATACCGCTGTGGAGAAAGAATGCCTCGCCCTGGTATTCGCCATTCAAAAGACGCGGCACTATGTCACGGGGCAAACCATACATGTGATCTCACGAATCAACCCTCTCAGGGTCCTCATGACCAAACCTGGGGTACTCAGCTCCCGCCTCGCTACATGGGCGATATTGCTGTCCCCCTATCATATGATCTTCGTCCCGCAAAAGGCTGTCAAAGGTCAAGCCCTGGCAGACTTTTTGGCGGCCCATCCCAGATCGGAATCATCCAGAATACACAAAGAAATCGCAGATGAGGTCGCCGATTCGAATACAACCACCCACGATAACATATGGCAGATGTTCTTCGATGGCGCTTCAAGAACCGGACCCAAGGGAAACATCGTCGTCGGAGTCGGAGTAGTATTGGTCTCTCCTACCGGGCTAGTGATCAATCGCGCCTACTCTCTCACGGAACCCTGCTCTAACAACATGGCCGAGTACAACGCTTTGGTCATTGGCCTCCAACTCGCAAGAGAACTGGGGGTAGAATACCTTGAAGCATACGGCAATTCGCAATTAATCGTCAACCAGATTCGGGGGACGTACGAAGTCCGCCATGAAGACATGATCCCCTACCACCAAATAGCGATCAACATTATCTTATTATTCGAGGGATTCTTCATCGAACACATCCCCAGTCTCCAAAATATCGAAGCTGATGCCCTAGCAGGCCTGGCTGCTTCCCTAGCAGTGCCAAACCACTCTCATCATTCGGTCGATGTAATCGGCCATGAGCTAGTCTGCCCCAAGAACAACGTTCAAGCCATGGCGAGTTATTCTGCTCAGATGATCGACGGAGCGCCAGACTGGAGACAACCATTCATAGACTTCGTGGTCTACGACATCCTGCCCGAGAATCCGAAGGAGGCTACTTCTATCAGACGGCGTTCTCTCAGATTCTTCTACGATACAAAGACAAAAATGCTGTATCGCCGCTCCTACGACGGATTACTACTTCGGTGCTTATCGAATGCAGAAGCCAAAGAAGCCGTACGAGAGGCTCATGACGGTGTCTGCGGGGCCCATCAGCCTGGCCCTAAGCTGCAAGACCGCCTTCGCCGAATGGGCTACTACTGGCCCACAATGGTGGCTGATGTAATAGATTATGCCCGAAAATGCAAGGCCTGTCAAGTCCACACAGACTTCATTCACCAACCATCCGAATTTCTACATCCGACAGTGGCATCCTGGCCATTCGAAGCATGGGAAATGGATATCATTGGTCCAATCACCCTACCTTTCTTCCGAGGACATCGCTTCATACTTGCGATCACTGATTACTTCTCAAAGTGGGCAGAGGCTGTCCCACTCGCCAAAGTCAAGACTTCGAACGTAATCAGCTTCCTGAAGCACCACGTCATCTACCGCTTTGGACTGCCCCGAAGGATCATCCATGATAATGGTCCGCAGTTTATAAGCCACGCATTCTATCGATTCTGCGACAAACACCGCATTCAGAATGTTGCTTCGACACTATACAACCCGGCAGCAAACGGGTGCAGAGGCATTCAACAAAACAATCATCAAACTCCTCAAGAAATTTGTCTCCTCCAACAAACGCGACTGGAACGAGAAGCTCGGCGAGTGCTTATGGGCTTATCGCACCACGGTTCGAACAGCCACTGGGAATACACCATTCTTTCTGGTGTACGGGAGTGAGGCAGTTCCCCCATTAGAGACTCAGATTCCCTCACTCCGAGTCGCCCTCACTTATCAATTGACAACGGATGATAACTACCGACGTCGACTATAAGAGTGAGAGGCCTTAGATGAAAAACGCCTCCTAGCCCAGCAAAGGATCGAATTATACCAAGCACGCATCTCAGGAGCCTTCAACAAAAAGGTCAAAGTCAGAACATTCTAAGTGGGCGATCTTATTTTGGCAGTCAGGAGGCCAATGGTCATGACTCACAAGACCACCGGCAAGTTCCAGCCAAAATAGGAAGGCCCATTTATCATCGAGGCCGTGTTCTCCAATGGTGCTTACCGCCTCGCCAAGCAGAACGGAGACTTGCTCATGTTGCCCGTCAACGGCAAGTTCCTGAAGAAATACTATGTTTAAACAACATTTTCCAGAGTTTCGAGTTATGTGCCCGCTGGTACCTCTGAACTCAACCCCCTAATTTTCCAACTTATCGAGTCACGTACCCTCTTGTACCGCTGAACTCATACTCCAAATTCCCAAGTCATGTACCTGCTAGTACCTCTGAACTTACACTTTGATTCCAATATTCACAGATTTTTGAGTCACGTACCCGCGTGTACCGCTGAACTCATGCCCTTCTTCCATAAAGATATCCCAAATTTCCAAGTCATGTACCTGCTGGTACCTCTGAACTTACACTTTGATTCCAACATTCATGGATTGTCGAGTCATGTACCCGCTGTTTGCCATTAAAATTGTTTTGATTGAAATCTTAATACAAACAGAACAGTGATACAATATAGGACTTAGATGTAGTCCTAGGAGTACACTTTTGTTTAAGCTGGGTCCTTAGTGCCAATGGAGCGAGTGGTAATGCATTGACTCCGTTGACCGGCTGACGGAGGTTATCGGTTCTCTGAAGGTGTTGATTGCTCTGGGTGCTGGAGCTTGCTGAGAGGAGGAAGACGTTGAGTGTCTAGGACTGCCTCTCTGGTGATTCTCTGTTGTGGATTCTTTTTGAGTCTTGTGTGTTCTGAGTCTCTGTCTCTGCGTGAAGGAGATGACCCTTCTATTTATAGTTTTGCAGGCTGGCTGCTCATGTGCGCATGCAGGATGCGCCGACTTGGGGATGCCACGTGGAGGTTACTGATGGAGGCGCACGGATGCTGTGCCCTGATCGAGGGGAAGAACTCTTCATACTGCTGTTGTGAGCCGGCACGTAGCAGAGAGAAGATCTTTCCGTTGCTGAAATCTTGGATGAGTTGAGTCAAAAGACACGTGTCGTCGACTCATGGTTCGAAGATCTCGGATTTGGTGGAGAGGAGTGATCTGGTGGGCTGCACCTTGGATTAGGCGCAGGAGGAGGCTGCGGCTCATAACCTTTAGGAGTTACAAACCATTTGGGGCGCATGGCTTTTGAGGCACATGCAGGCGACTTTCCTTCTGTCTTTCGGGATCAGAGAGCAGTCTGAGGCGCATGGCTTTTGAGGCGCATGCTGATTTGGACGCATGGCCGTAGAGGCGCATGCTGATTTGGACGCATGGCCGTAGAGGCGCATGTTGATGGTGGAGTGGCCACGTGGCAGTAGCCGTCGAAATAAAGTCATGATGATGCTGACGTTGCCGACGCTTCGTTTTCTGAAAAGCTGTCAACTGTTCAGACTTTGGGAGGCGTGCTGCCAACTCTGTCAGTTCAGTATTTAATGTTGGTGACGTTCGATGGACAGCTGAGTGGGCGCGTCGGTTGGCATTCCACTCGGTATGGAGATGTGTGGGGGCGCACCTTCTGTAATGCGCCGAGTATTGTAAGGCACGTCTGTGTGATGCACCTAATGCCGAAGGGTGCGTCCGTGTGATGCGCTGTCTGGCTGGCGCATCGGACATATCTTTTAATGATGTGGCTGTCTCGCTCTTCGAGTGCCATAAATAGCCGTTTTGGCTGAATTCGAGGCGTCCGGTTCATCCATTTAATGTAAATTCATTGCACAGAATTCGGAGGGCCATCCACTTGGCGCGTGGGTTTGATTTGCCCGGCCTATAAATAGTGGCATGGAGAGAAGATTTGCTTCTCATTCCCTCACGTACTTCCAACATGAACTTAAATATGCGGGTGCATTCTGTTGACGAAGTGCTCCCGAGGGTGAAGATGAGACGCTGTGTTGTCTTCGATGCACTTGAAGGTGACTGTTACATCCAAAAGACGGAGTCGAGGGCTTCCGAGGCAGGCGGAAGGTGCCTGTTGCATCCAAAGATAGGGATGCTCGGGCCTTGTCCCCGTTATTCCGGAAGAGCCGTAGATCGGAATGGCGGTGCTAGGCTTTAGCCGCGGTTTCGATCACGGTCTTCCTTCGGCTTTGGAGGCTCTTTCGAAGCCTCCCCTGGCCACAGCATTTGCGGTGCTCTTCTCTTCCTTGGTTCCAGCCAGAGGGTTAAATGCTTTGCTTGGCGAAGCACTTATCAGGTGAGCCTGTCTGGAAGAGCGGCACATAACTGGGCTCTGCTCGGCCAGGGGAGCCTGGCTGGAAGAATTTGGCTGAAGGGATGCACATAGCTGAGCTGCTGAAGATATGGTGGGATGCGCCTGGTTGGAGGCGCATGATGTCTGCTGCGCCTGACTGACAGCGCATGGTGACTGGCAGCGCATGATGACTGCTGTGCCTAACTGGAGGCGCATGGTGGCCGCTGGCTGTAGACTTAGGATCTTTCCTTTATAGAAATTCTCCTTTGTACAACCTTTTCTAGACATGTAATAGACTTTTATATATAAATAAAAAGACCTTCTTCAAATGTCTATACTTATTGACTTTGCTGTGAAGTTCTTCGTCTGAGTTCTGGCGCATGTAGTGTCTGGCGCATGGGCTTTCTGTTTGTGAAATTCCATGCTTCTACAAGACCCCCTTCAAAGTTTTCAAAACTTTTGAATAAGTTTTGGAATACTTTGAATAAGAAGCATGGAGGTCAGGGCGCATGATTTCTGGGCGCATGCCTGTTCGGGCGCATGCTCTTCTCAGTTAATGATGATGGTGCCTCGGTAACCGAAAAGATTAATGATGATCTTTTGGTTTTATTTGCTGCTATCCTTGAACAGAACCCGAGGCGACGGCTGAGATCACACGTCATCTGTTCACGCGTGCGACCAAGCCCTATAAATAGGTAAGAGTTGGAGAGAGAAAGGGTTCTTCTTCTCTGTGCCTCTGCTTCTTTAGAGTTTCTTCTTCAAAAACCCTAACTTCTCCTTCCTCGAGAGAATGGCTCCCAAGACTCCTCGCGGTGCTGCCGGCAAGGGAAAGGAGAAAGCGAAGGAGTCCGCCGATGAGGATGTACCTATCACTCTTTCGCCTCTTGCCGACGTTCGTTCTGAGATGACAGGTGGATTTCGTCTCTACTTTGGGCCCTGTGCCCTAACTGCTGATGCGTATAGACTTCGGTCTTTAATGATACGCCGAGGTTCTATCCTGCCGATGTGCATAGGTTTATACCTTTATCATGCACCGAGGTTTTAATGGCTGACGCGCATGGGTTTTATTCCCTGAAGATGCGCTAAAGCCTTTGCTGACGCGCATGGGCTCACGCTCTGATAATGCACCGAAGCTCCAATGCCAACGCGCATGGGCTTACGCCCTGATGATGCGCCGCGACATGCTGACGCGCATGGGCCTATGCCCTGATGATGCGCCGAAGCAGATGCGCATGGGTTCATACCCTGGCAATGCGCCAGTCTGCTTGACATATTTTGTCTTTTTGCCTGACTTCCACTTTTGTCGTGCCAGTGTCGATGACGATCCCTTTACTGAATGAGGTCCTCCTGGACGCTTCTCTTTGTCAGATGGGAGTTGATTTTGACGAAGCGGTGATCAACCCTGCAAAGGATGCTATCCTTCAGGACCAACCTCGTGAGAGGATGCTACAAATCCAGGTCCAGTTGCCGCTTTTCCTCCAGAGTATGATGGAGAGCGGTAAACTGAAGTCTGCTGATTCTGAAGGTGTGACTTTCTTAAAGCCTGCCTTTCTGTTTGGCGACCGATTAGTCTCTTCCGAAGCGAAGATATTGAAGATCAGAGAAGACTGGTTCTTTGCTGCTAAGGGCATGATGTTATACATACGGCAGGTTGACCGCCAGTTGCCACTGACAGCCTTTTATCGTCTAGCTTCGAAGAGAAGGATGGGTTGGGAACTTACTCCTTCTCAAGGAGGTGCCTTGGGGGGTTCCCTTTCGATTGACACCACCTCGAACCAGCGAGACACCTTGACCGCCTCACGAACCGGTTCTTCGTTCAGTTATCGAGCTTTGCGTCCCAGGAGCATCTATAGTGAAGTCCCAAATGACACGTTTCCCTTCAGTGCCCCAACTTTTGCAAATCGGATGCTGACGTCGAAGGTCACGTATCCGACAGCTGGTTTTAGAGTCGAAGGTTGGTGTCACTACATCCCAAAGTGGGACGAGTTGACCTCCTGGGTGCTTTCCAGGTTCAAAGTTGAGCTTAAAGAGATAGGGCTGACTGCCGCCATTCGGGCCACGCAGGCAGGCGTGGACCTCAATAAGCCGATGTTCCTTGCGCTCTTGGAGCTTTTCAACGCCCAGACTGGCAGCTTCTTTACTCCAGTAGAGGAGTTGGGATTGGCCCTTCATGAGATGTACGAAGTATCCAAGCTTCCTTGGGGCTCAAAACCGTACGAGGAATATTTTCCATCAAATGAAGAGATCCAGGTCTTGGAAGATAAGGACCCGGAGATGATGGCCGTTTTCAAGGAGGTGACGAGCCATCATTATCTGATGCACCGGAGGGACAAGGGTAAGACCCAGCCTCACGTGACTGCTTGGAGGGACTATGTCTTCAGGCAGGATTTGGCAGATCCTTCGAGGATCCGGTTTGCGACTCCACAAGGCTTGAACCCCGCGGAAGTGAGTTCTGAAATAACCCGGCTGGACGAGAGGGCCCCACATTCCAATGAGAGCGGCAAGGATACGTACAGCTGTTTCTGGCACTGCGCGCACCGGATGTCGTCTAAGGCAGTGTTGACGGCCTACTTGATGATATGGCTCCGGGATTGCATATTTACAGGGGGATCCGATGCCGTTGAGAGGGTACATCGGAATCTTATTTTGCCTGCAGTGAAGTTGTCTTTGGACGACCTTTAGCTCTCCTCCCCGCGATGGTGTGCAACCTGTTACGCGGTTTGAGGTCTTTTGCTGATGATGTGATCCACGAGAAAGGTAATAATGACAACTTTCCCCGGGCCGAGCTGCCTTTCCATTATCTTATGGGGTGGCTGATCTTACATCATCCGAATGTGATGAGTCCTGGCCCTGAGGAGGACCATGTTGAAGGAGATGCCTTCATTCGCCGCTTCTACAAGAGGAAGTGGTCTTACACTGGCGTCCCTGTTTGTAGGAGAGTTTTATCCTTCCTTCAGGGGTGTGAAATCGTGAAGGTTGGCCCGATCTTCAAGAATTTCGAGGCCGACCAGGATTTGGTTGATTCTGGCGAGGATGCGGTTACTTTGCCGAAATTGGGTTTTCGTTGGTTGCAGAGTATCCGGCCTTCGCACCTGGTCTACCGTAATCAGAACAGATGTTATCTGGAACCGTACTTGCCAAGCCGATTTGCTCGTCAATTTGGCTACACTCAGCTAATGCTGCGGAATCCCAGTAGCAGTCTAGGCTTCATCGGGAGTTTGCTGGATGGAGCCCGGGGCTGGCAGTATTATAACGCTGGATGCACTAGCGTTAAGTTTATCACACCAGTTCGCAATCCTCGACCGCCGATCTTATATCCGGCCGCCAAGCTGTATTGCACTATGAATACTATGTCTCCTGGTTATAACAGGGAGACTAGTTTCATCATTGGAACCCAGTTGGAGGCAACAACGAATATGTTGGTGGCAGCTCGGACATATCGTCCACCAGAATTGGCGGGGTATCGGGCTGCTGCTGTGGCACCAGTGAGAGACCCGTCTGTCGGGAAAAGGCGGGCTAACCCAGAAGCTGGTTCTTCTGTACCGAAAAGGTCGAGAAGGACGTCGACCCGGAAGATTACGGAAGCGCCACTTGTAACGCTATCTGGCTCAGCTCCCGCTGAGGTAAGGAGTGCTTCATAATTCCAGTTTTTTTTTATGTCATTGTAGCGACTTATGTTCTTCTTCTTGTAGGGATTGAAGAAGAAGTCTCGTACTTTGAAACCGGGCACCAGTAAGCCGAAGGAGGTGGCAGGCTCTTCTGAGGAGCGCATTCCACCAATGATGATGTCTCCTGTGGAGGAGGGTCCCGAAGATGTTCCCGCGGAGGTTTTAGTATCTCCTGACTTTGAAGTCGCAGCAACTTCTGGGATAGTACCATCTGCCGTGGAGGCCTTGGACGCTGAGGGTCCTACAGACTCGAGGTATCCTGATGATGAAGTGGATTGGAGTTCGTCGCCTTCTGGTGACGTCCCTCCAGCGTTGCAAGGGTCCGTTGCGGGGGCAGCAGAAGCAGTGAGGATAGATGAGAGGGTTGATTCCCCTCCTTGTCATGATGAGGGGAGGTCGACTGAATCATTGCCAAATCCTTCCTTGACTTCAACCATGGACATAGAGATGGCTACCGATCAGGCGGTAGTGACAGATTTTGTCCCTGTAGAGGGACTTGAGAAGAATGAGACCCTTCTGCCGGTCTTGTCTCCTGGGGCTGGCCAGGAGATAAATGTTGATCTCCCCGTTTTGCCGGGGGAGGTAGCTGATGCAGATAGAACGTCGGGGGTAGAAGAGGTGGCCGTTGACATCGGTGATTTCTCCGGGCTTGAGAAGGGTAAGGGTGTGGAACCCTCTGTTGCTCCTTCCATTTGGGGTACTATCACGACGCATGTGCCGGCTCCTTCTGTTCCTTCGGCTCCTCGGGCTAGCAGTCTGGGCCCTGTTGATGAAGAGCCTATTGCTACCGAGGTTCAAACCTCTCAGATCGAGGTTGGCGGATCTTCCTCCGGTCCGCAAACTGTAGTAGCTCCCCCAACTCCTGCTATGACACCGCAGGTGCTGGCGGAAGCCGACGAGTATGTGAAGTTCCTCGTCGAGGGAGTGTACAAAATGCTGGAGAAAGGTGTATCTGCAGTGATGGATGCCAAGGGGAGCTTTGCGGCAGCAAAAGCTTTGGCAATGCCTTGTATTGAGCTGATCCGCGTTCACTAGGGCCATGACCATATGGCCGAAATACTAGAAGTTTCGGTGATTGAGCTGGACGAGCGGCTCGCGGAACTGCAGCGTATCCAACGAAATAACCTCTCTGTCTTGATAGATGCAGAGATAGGGAAGTTGATGGCTGAAATCGAGGCTTCCTATCGAGCCGATGTGAGCAGTTGGGAGCGTAAAGTGGCTGGGACTGAGGCTACGGCGGAGCAGTTGTCTCAATCTATAGAGAAGACGACGGAGAAGCGGGCTGCGGTGGACGCTAACATCGCAGAGGTTGATGCTCAGATGCGCCGTCTTGAAGACCAGCGGGGCCCAACTTCAACTAGAAGCTGATCGTGTCCTGGCTGAACACGTGGCATTCAAGCAGGAGGAAGCGACTCTTACTCAGCGGACCCTTGCTTTGGCTTAGCAGCGACGACAGCTTGATGAGAAGTATGAGAGTAAAACTTCTGCTGAGGCTGTCGGATTAATGCGTCAAGAAGCCGAGCTGCGAGTCCAGGCGACTGTGGAAACTCGCACTGCCGACCTGAGACGTCGAGTCAGAGAGCTTTCATCCCACCCTGGAGAGGATCGGGGACTGTAGCTTCTCTTTTTTTTATGTGTTTTTGCAACTCTTGCCGGGGAAATAGCGTATTTCTGTACTCCCTTCTTTGAAAAATAAAGAAATACACTATCTTTTTTTTTTTTTTTTTTGTGATGTGTTCATTTTTGATCTCATGAACTTGATGATTTATGTGGACCTATTATCTTTTGCGCACCTTGGTTTTTAGGTACAGATAATAAGTTTGAAGGAACCAACATGTTTGCTCAGAGGTAATGTGGACATGGCAATCATTAGGTTCAAATGATAGAATCTTCCTACTCAGAGGTATTTATGGACATGGTAGGAATGATCCTGGGGGATACGCTGAACAACTCAGAGGTAATGTGGACATGGAAGTTCTGCGATCAATGTACGACAACACAGGAGTTGTTTGTACGGGATGTTTACTCAGAGGTAATGTGGACGTGGTAAACATGAAGGATAGCGTAAGCTTACGAAATGTAAGGTTCCGCTTTGTAGGATGTAGAGAGACAACTCAGAGGTAATGTGGACGTGGTTATCTTTCTACGGAAGGATGCCACGGAACAGCTGGGTTTCGGAAGCGTTTGATTTTGTGAAAAGAGGTTGTTTGGGGAAATACATGTCTTGGAAGATGTCAAGAATAGTACTTCTTTAGGAACTTGCCGTTGATGGGCATCATGAACAAGTCCCCATTGGGTTTGGCGAGCCGGTAAGCGCTGTTTGAGTATACCATCTCAATGATGAAGGGTCCTTCCCATTTGGGCTCGAACTTCCCTGGTGTCTTATGAGTTAACACCATTGGCCTTCTGACTGCTAAAACCAGGTCGCCAACTTGGAAAGTTCTTTGCTTGACCTTCTTGTTGAAAGCCTGTGATATACGGGCTTGGTAAAGTTCGATGCGTTGTTGAACTAGGAGACGCTTTTCGTCAAGTGCCTCCAGTTCCCGCAGACGACGACGTTGATTGTCTTCTTCTGTGAGATCGTTTGTGATTGCCACGCGGAGCGAAGGTATCTGTATCTCGAGAGGCAGTACTGCTTCGCTCCCGTAGACCAGGGAGAATGGAGTGTTGCCTGTTGGGGTCCGTACCGTTGTGCGGTAGGCCCAAAGGCATTCGCCAAGCTTTTTATCCCAGTCGCGTTTGTTGGATGACACGACCTTTTTGAGTAGCCTGACGATAGTTTTGTTGAACGCCTCGGCCAATCCGTTTGCTGCCGGATTGTAGGCGGTTGAGGCCACGTTCTGAATGCGATTCTTGTCACAGAACCTGCTGAAAATGTGGCTGATAAACTAAGGACCATTGTCATGGATGATCCGCCGGGGTACCCCGAAACGGTAAATGACATGGTGTTTGATAAAGCTGACCACCCTGGAGCTTTTTACTTCTGCTAGTGGAACTGCTTCTGCCCATTTGGAGAAGTAGTCGGTGATGGCCAGGATGAAGCGGTGTCCTGTCGATGAAGGAGGGGTGATTGGCCCTACAATGTCCATGCCCCAGGCTTCGAAGGGCCAGGAGGCGACTGTAGGATGTAGCGGCTCAGACGGTGTATGTATGAAGTCTGCATGAAGTTGGCATGCATGGCACTTCTTAGCATATTCCACTGCGTCGGCAACCATGGTTGGCCAGTAGTAGCCCATACGTCGCAGTCGATCTTGCAACTTAGGACCCGGTTGGTGAGCTCCGCAAGTTCCGTCGTGAGCCTCTCGAAGAACTTCGGCCGCTTCTTCGTTAGACAGGCATCGCAGGAGAAGCCCGTCGAAGGAGCGTCGGTACAGCGTTTTAGTGGCTGTATCGTAGTAGAATCGAAGAGAGCGTCTCCTGACTGAGACGGCTTCCTTCGGATCTTCCGGAAGGATTTCGTAGACGGCAAAGTCGATGAACGGAAGTCTCTAGTCTCGGACATTAACATCAGTGTTTGTCGACATAGCGTGAGCCATTTGCAAATATAGGTTGTTCCTGGGACAAATCAAGTCTCGGCCAGTTACCGTGACATAGTGTTGAGTCCCAAGGGGCGCGGCCAATGAGGCTGTGAGGCCAGCCAGGGCGTCAGCCTCCAAGTTTTGTAGACGGGGTACATGTTCGATGAAGAACCCAGTGAAGGTTGAAATGATGTTCAATGCAACTTCATGGTAAGGGATCAAATCTTTATGGCGAACCTCGTATTGCCCCCGAATCTGGTTTACGACGAGTTTCGAGTCGCCGTAGGCTTCCAGATGATCCACCCCAGCTATTGTGCTAGCTGGAGTCCCATGACGAGTGCGTTGTACTCAGCAACATTATTGGAGCACGGCTTCGAAAGAGAGTATGCGCGCTGGATGACCAGCTGATCGGGGGAGACCAAGACTACCCCCACTCCTGCGATGATTTGGCCGTTGGGGCCCGTTCTTGAAGCGCCATCGAAGAACATCCGCCAAACGGGGCTTCCTTCAATGACGTTTGATTCTTGGACTTCATCCGGGATATCTTCATAGAGTTTTGAAGACTCTGGGATGGGGTGTGCAGCTAAAAAGTCAGCCAGGGCCTGACCCTTGACCGCCTTCTGCGGGACAAACACCATGTTGTATGGCGTTAGTAGGATCGCCCATGTAGCCAGCCGGGAGTTTAATGACCCTGGCTTCGTCATGAGAACTCTGAGTGGATTGACTCGAGAGATGACGTAAATTGTCTGGCCCGAGGCGTAATGACGAGTCTTCTGAATGGCAAACACCAAAGCCAAGCACTCCTTTTCAACGGGGTTGTACCGGTGTTCGGCCCCGATGAGTGTTCGACTGAGGTAGTAGATTGCTTGCTCGTAGCCTGCATCGCTGTTTTGAGCGAGTAAAGCGCCGAGGGAATGATCCATGGCACGGACGTAGAGGAGGAAGGGTTTGCCGGCGACAGGTGCCACTAGGACTGGCGGGCTTGTCAAGTAAGCCTTGATGTCGTCGAAAGCCTTTTGGCACTCCTCTGTCCAGACGTAAGAGACTCCCTTCTTCATGAGCTGAGTAAAGGGTTGACATTTACCGGAGAGGTTTGCTATGAACCTCCGGATGTATGCCAGACGTCCCTGTAAGCCCCGAAGTTCTCGAAGGTTCTTCGGAGGGTCCATGTTGAGGATGGCTTTAGTCTTCTCGGGATCGACATGAATGCCTTTTGCCGTGATGACAAAGCCCAAGAATTTGTCGCTAGAAACCCCTAAGAAGGATTTAGCGGGGTTCATTTTGAGTTGATGTGCCCGCATGAGATCGAAGACCGTCTTCAGGTCCTGTAGGTGATCTCTTTTGAGGCGGCTCTCGACTGCGATGTCGTCAACATAGCACTCAACTGTCTTGCGAAGATGTTGACGGAAGATGGTACTCATCGCTCGTTGTTATGTTGCACCGGCATTCTTCAAGCCGAAGGGCATTACTGTGTAGCAGAAAACACCTTTCGGAGTCCTGAATGACGTGTGTTTGCGTCATCGGGGAACATCTTGATTTGATTGTAGCCTGAATACCCATCCATGAAGGACATGCGTTCAAAGCCACATGTGTTGTCGATCATTACATCGGTGATTGGGAGCGGGAATTCATCCTTCGGGCAAGCAGAGTTGAGATCCCTGAAGTCGATACAGACTCGTATCTTTCCGTTCTTCTTGGTGACAGGGACGACGTTGGCTACCCAGTCCGGGTGTTGTTCCTCACGGATGAAGCCACTGGTCAAGAGCTTGTCCACCTCCTGATCGATGGCGTTCATGATGTCCGAGCGAAAGCGTCGCTGTTGTTGTTTGATAGGTTTGACATCTGGTAAGATGCTCAACCTATGCATCGCGATCTGTGGATCGAGACCCGGCATGTCTTCGTAGCTCCAAGCGAAGACGTCAATATACTCTTTAGCCAGTTGGACTAAAGATTCTCGGTCTTCTCCTTCCAAGCTTTTGCTGATGAAGATGGGTTTAGAAGAAGACCCATCCCCGAGGTCGATCTGCTCGACTTCGTCTTCAGTGGGAGGTTCTCGTAACTCAAAACGAGACTCCCATTGTTCTCCTAGGTGCTGAGCCCAGGGTTCCTCTTCGAAGGGTTCCGGCGGTTGGTCTTCGCCTTCATCTTTCTAAGGTTGCGCCGATGTCATGTTAGCTGACAGCACTTTCCTGAAGACTGATCCGATACTGGTATCGGAATCCAACGTCGATGCTTCAGACGAGTGGGAATGTTCTATGTCTTCTGCGTCTGAACTCTCTGGAGTTGATGGCGGCGTGACATAGCCTAACCCCCGTCGAGTCCGATTATAGTAATCCTGTGGCTTTCCATTGGGCATCGAAAGCCGGACAGGGAGATGCCGACCCTTGCCGTAGTTTAAGCCTTTGTTGCTTTTCAGATCGTAGCCCATCTTTTGGATGATGTGCTTAGCCGCATCTGTGTACCGATAGACTTGTACTCTGCCGGTATCAGGTTCGGGCTCGATTGACGGGAGGTCCCGACGACGCTCGATTTTGCCCGAGATGATGGTGCCTTGGTCTCGGCTCCGTGGAGGGACTATGAAGACTCCTTGAGACGGGACTATTTGATTATGGTAGACGGTCGTTACTTGTGTTTGCAACGACCGTAGATCGTTGTCTAATGTATACATGGCATTCCAGTGTGGAAGACAAGAATAATTGAAAGACACTCTATTATTGATAAAGTACGAGATTTTATCCCGTGGGATTACATTGTCGAAGGAGGGTGCGTCTACATCAGCGGAGATGTATTCGCCAAGCTCCTCATCTGTAAGCACTGGGGCCGGATCAGGAGAGTCCTCCACCGCTCTGACTTTAGGATCTAAGAGGGTTATGTGAGCCCTCTCCGGCATCTTGGATGACTGCGGCGGCTTGCCTTTAAGACGCACCTTGAGAGGTGCCTCGGTTGCGCCTCCGATGAGTGGCGCCTTGCCTTGTAATTTTACCACCAGGGGAGCCGCTGTTTGAGGTGGCTTTCCCTTGAGGCGTATCTTCAGGGGAGCTTCGTGAGCCGGCGCTTTTTCTGATAGCTTGATGCTCATTGGAGGCGCCTTCTGGGGCGGTTTCCCCTTCAGACGGATTTTCAAGGGGGCGTCGGAAGTCGTCTCAGGCTCCATGTCCGGCTCTGTTGCCGTCTCTGCCTCATCATCAGCGTCATTGGCTTCCTCCTCGTCAATGGGCTTGTACAAGTCGGAATCGGTAAAGTAGGCCTCAATCCCTTTGAAGGGATCGATATCTGCAAACTCCGTCCGGATGACGCCGTTGGTGGATACATATTTCATGCATTGGTGGAGCGTGGAGGGCACCACCATGTACTCATGTAACCATGGTCGTCCGAGTAAGATGTTGTAGTTGACCTCGGCATCCACCACATAACAAGTTACCTCAGTTTTGAGGCTGCCGATGTGACACTTCAGCCGGATCTTGCCCAGTGGCTCGCTCTTGCTAGCGTTGAAGCCACTGATGGTGGTATTGGAGGGCGCCAGCCGGTACATTGGGATCCCCAGCTTTGATAGCAGCGCCTTTGGAATGATGCTTAGGGAAGACCCCGGATCGATCTAAATCCTGCTCACCTTTACCGAACCGATGTACCCTGTGTAATACAACGGTCGGTTATGTCGGTGATGCTTGAGCAGCAAGTCTTGTTGGGTGAAGGTTATGTTTGGGATAACTTCATCCGCACAATGACAGTGTGCACAAGTAGTTGGGAGGTCTTCAGGCTGCTTGACTTGACTGAAAAAGGATTCGGCATCCTTCAGAGCTTCGCAGAGAGCTTCTCGGGAGTCCTTGGAGAGACGCAGGAGCTCGAACAAAGACAAGCGTGCAGGAGTACTGGCTAGTTGCGCCAGAATGTCAAAATTGTGGGGCTTGGCTAGCCCCGAAGCATTTTCTTTCCGCAGAGGTCTGTCGAAACGGGCCTCCACTTGCTTTTGTTTATTGGCTGCTGAGGGCTTGGATGGACCCTCCTCAGGGATGGTGCCAGGAGGCACCACTTCGGCGGCAGCTTCACCGGGCTGGGAGTTCTGTTGTGCACGCGTCTGCACAGGAAGCGCCTCTTCCGTTGAAGAAGAGACCGTGCGGCAAGACTTGATCTTCCTGCCTTTTGCTTTGGAGGTAGGGCGTACCTCCGGTTGAGTTACCACGGAGACGAGGTCAGGGTGAACCCAGAGGACCTCTCCTCGAGATGTGGTGAGTGGGACAAGTCCACTCACATTGTCACGGGTGGGTGGCAAGTTCACCACCTCCATTGTCGCCTTAGGGATGGGGACGACGCCATCTTGTGTGGTAGTCGGCGGCAAGGTGCCGAACTGAAGTGACACCACATTCGCTGACACCGTCTTCTCTTCATAGTCGACGGAGATTACATCCGCATTGATCATGCGCTGGATGTAATTTTTGAGGACGTAGCAGTCCTTAGTCGGGTGTCCGACAAACCGATGGTGGTGACAGTACCTCGGGTTGTCCACTTTCCCGACTTCATCGGGCCGCTTCGGGTCCGGAAGCTTGATCTTGTCGCCCTGCTTTAGTATCTCAAAGAGTTGCAGGGTGTCGTCATCATTGAATGAATAAACCTCCTTGGGTCTCGGTGCCAGTGGAGGCTTTTGAGTAGGCGTAGATGCGTCCTTCGAGGCATTAACAGTCAATGCCTGTTTCCCCTTTGTTTCTCGTCCGGAGTTGTTGATTGCGGACTTTTTCCCCTTATCGTCAAAGGCGGGGAAGCTAACACCCAAAAGACGTGCATTGGCCGCCTTCTTCTCTGCAGTTTCAGCTTCGATGATTAGGGAGCTCCAGTCGGGAGGGGGAGTAGAGTTAAGCCAAAGCTTTACTGCAGGCAGCATGTTCATACTGCAAGCGGAGAGGAGCGCATGTTCTGGCATGCCTGGAGGTAGCCTGAAGCAGGCCTGACGGAAGCGTTCGATGAATGCCCGAACCGTTTCCTTGTCCTTCTGGCGTATCTCAATGAGAGACGCCATCGTCATGTCCTTCCCACCGTCGTAGAAGCGATCGAGGAAGAGGCGTGTCAGGTCGTCAAAGGACGATATGGAATTATCGGGGAGGCTGCAGTACCAGTCATACGCCACCCCTTTCAGGGCCCCAACAAAGATGCTGGTGAGGAGGGCGTCCTCCTTCGGAAGATGCCCTGTCTGCGACTGGAAGTACGTCAGGTACCGTCGTGGAGAGTCCTTCCCGTCATACGGCGTGAGTGTTTGTGGTTTATACTTTGGGGGATAAACCACCTTGTTCCACTCAAGGGGATAAGGCTGGGGAATGCCCATCTTCTGGCGCTCCTCCTGCCTGTTCTTGGACTCGAAGCGCTCCCGCAGATCTTTAATCATTTCGACCACGTCCTCCGTGGAGCTAGGAGTCGGGGAAGGAGGTACCACCTGGAGTAGAGCGTTTGAGGGCTCCGACGTCCGGGGTGCTTCTGTGTCTGAGGGTGTCCGTTGGAGGGGCACACTCGACTCTCCATTGGCTCCTGGGTCGGGACCATTTGAAGGTGTCCTGATCAAGGCCGACCGCATCTCAAACACTGCTTGAGTCAGTGCTTGTATTGAGGCAGAGAGGGTTTTGAGTCCTCCCTCTAGCGAGTCTATGCGCTGGACAATGTCCTGTGGCGACGCATCAGTCTCAAGATCACCTCCGGTCATGTATACTGTCATGACACAGCCGGAAGTGGATGGATTAGTTGAGGCTTCGCTCTCAGCCTCGCTCTCATGTGGGGGAGTCACTTCTCCTGGAGTTTGGCCACCCCCAGCCACATTCTGGAGTTCGTCTTCGACAGGCGCATCTGCAAGGGCCTGACTGCCCTCAGCTCTGTCTTGAAAGGCCTCTTCGTTTCCAGCACTACCCCCGGCGGTGTCCTGGAGGACATCGTCATTTTGAGGGGCTTCAGGGAGGCCATCTTCGCCTTGATGAAGATCCGCCGCAGCTGTGCTTTGGACATCTTCGTCTTCGGAAGGAGGCTCGACAAGGGTCTGGCTACCCCCAGCTTCCTCCAACAACTTCTTTCTCGACCGAGTGCCTTCGAACACTCCAGAGGTCGAGACAGCTGCCTTGGTTTTCCTCGACTGGCTTTTGGATGAAGACGAGGAATTGGCAGTCGTCTTTCGGACAGATGAGGAGTTGGAGATCACGTTGCATGAAGCAACCTTTAGCTCCTCTTCTGCTGACACCTTCGTCCCATGGCGATGTCGGAGGGGTGTCGATGATTGTAGCCGTTGGAAGACCGACTACTTTGGCAGTATTGCCGTCTTGCAACAGCAGTTGATGGTGACCACTGCACAAGTGTGCCCCGTGAGAGGCGCATCGTGCTTGTTGGTCAACTCTCCTGACCGGCGCTTGTGAGTGATCACGTTGCGCAGGTCGTTGGAGGAGAGTGCTACCCTCACACCCCTCTCAGGCGCATGGCAGGGTCAAGCGCCGGGGTGGTCGGGTGAGTGCTGCGCCCCCTGATCTAATACCAAGCAGGCATCACGATCAGTAGTGGGGGAACCACAGCATTTGAAGTGACTTGAACGGACCTCAAACGCACAACCAGAGGAGGCGCGGGAGTTCAAGACCACTGAGTTTGCCTCTCTCGGCTTGGTTGTGCACGCAGTGAATGCGCCCAAGCGAGATGAGGACTTTGAAGGTCGACTCGTTGTTGGTGCAGAAGCACTTGAGTCAACCTTGTACAGCTTGCCATTGGCAGCACGCGTGATCGTAAGCGCGTGCCTCTGGCCGGCTGCTGGCATCGCACGTTTATGGCGCATGGCCCGTGCCGCCTTAGATTTCTTCGTACCAGCCCGCTGGGGCGCATAGTACTCAGCATCCAAATTCTCCTCGTCGTTACAGCGAGTGAGTCTATCAAAGACAGAGGCTCTTTGTGGCGCATCAGAAGTAATGCACGGGGCATTGGTTGCGCCCCTGCTCCGTCGATGTATCTTCCTCGCCTGAGAGGAAGATGGCTGGAGAACGTGGTCAGCCACACGCTTCCCCGAGAGATGCGCTGCATCAGCGGGCGCACCTTGACTGCTGAGGACGTCAGCAGGAAGGGAAGGCTGGACGGGCGCATCCCCTTCTACGGTGGTGCCCAAGGCGTCGACTTTGTGCACCCAGACTGCGCGGGTCTTCTTCGGCTTCGACAGCCGCTTCGAAGGACTCGCACTTCCTTCAGAAATGAACTCCTCGTACGCCTGTTGATTGAAGCGCACTACCAGCGTCTTGTGGGAGGAGCCCACCTTCACGTCGTCGGCCTGTGACACAACCTTCTCGGTAGAGGAGAAAGAAGTTCCCCAGCAGAGTCGCCAGCTTGTTTGCCATTAAAATTGTTTTGATTGAAATCTTAATACAAACAGAACAGTGATACAATATAGGACTTAGATGTAGTCCTAGGAGTACACTTTTGTTTAAGCTGGGTCCTTAGTGCCAATGGAGCGAGTGGTAATGCGTTGACTCCGTTGACCGGCTGACGGCGGTTATCGGTTCTCTGAAGGTGTTGATTGCTCTGGGTGCTGGAGCTTGCTGAGAGGAGGAAGACGTTGAGTGTCTAGGACTGCCTCTCTGGTGATTCTCTGTTGTGGATTCTTTTTGAGTCTTGTGTGTTCTGAGTCTCTGTCTCTGTGTGAAGGAGATGACCCTTCTATTTATAGTTTTGCAGGTTGGCTGCTCATGCGCGCATGCAGGATGCGCCGGCGTGGGGATGCCACGTGGAGGTTGCTGATGGAGGCACACGGATGCTGCGCCCTGATCGAGGGGGAGAACTCTTCATTCTGCTGTTGTGAGCCGGCACGTAGCAGAGAGAAGATCTTTCCGTTGCTGAAATCTTGGATGAGTTGAGTCAAAAGACACGTGTCGTCGACTCATGGTTCGAAGATCTCGGATTTGGTGGAGAGGAGTGATCTGGTGGGCTGCGCCTTGGATTGGGCGCAGGAGGAGGCTGCGGCTCATAACCTTTAGGGGTTACAAACCATTTGGGGCGCATGGCTTTTGAGGCGCATGCAGGCGACTTTTCTTCTGTCTTTCGGGATCAGAGAGCAGTCTGAGGCGCATGGCTTTTGAGGCGCATGCTGATTTGGACGCATGGCCGCAGAGGCGCATGCTGATTTGGACGCATGGCCGTAGAGGCGCATGCTGATGGTGGAGTGGCCACGTGGCAGTAGCCGTCGAAACAAAGTCATGATGATGCTGACGTTGCCGACGCTTCGTTTTCTGAAAAGCTGTCAACTGTTCAGACTTTGGGAGGCGTGCGGCCAACTCTGTCAGTTCAGCATTTAATGTTGGTGACGTTCGATGGACAGCTGAGTGGGCGCGTCGGTTGGCGTTCTACTCGGTATAGAGATGTGTGGGGGCGCACCTTCTGTAATGCACCGAGTATTGTAAGGCGCGTCTGTGTGATGCGCCTAATGCCGAAGGGCGCGTCCGTGTGATGCGCTGTCTGGCTGGCGCATCGGACATGTCTTTTAATGATGCGGCTGTCTCGCTCTTCGAGTGCCATAAATAGCCGTTTTGGCTGAATTCGAGGCGTCCGGTTCATCCATTTAATGTAAATTCATTGCACGGAATTCGGAGGGCCATCCACTTGGCGCGTGGGTTTGATTTGCCCGGCCTATAAATAGTGGTATGGAGAGAAGATTTGCTTCTCATTCCCTCACGTACTTCCAACATGAACTTGAACATGCGGGTGCATTCTGTTGACGAAGTGCTCCCGAGGGTGAAGATGAGACGCTGTGTTGTCTTCGATGCACTTGAAGGTGACTGTTACATCCAAAAGACGGAGTCGAGGGCTTCCGAGGCAGGCGGAAGGTGCCTGTTACATCCAAAGATAGGGATGCTCGGGCCTTGTCCCCGTTATTCCGGAAGAGCCGTAGATCGGAATGGCGGTGCTAGGCTTTAGCCGCGGTTTCGATCACGGTCTTCCTTCGGCTTTGGAGGCTCTTTCGAAGCCTCCCCTGGCCACAGCATTTGCGGTGCTCTTCTCTTCCTTGGTTCCAGCCAGAGGGTTAAATGCTTTGCTTGGCGAAGCACTTATCAGGTGAGCCTGTCTGGAAGAGCGGCACATAACTGGGCTCTGCTCGGCCAGGTGAGCCTGGCTGGAAGAATTTGGCTGAAGGGATGCACATAGCTGAGCTGCTGAAGATATGGTGGGATGCGCCTGGTTGGAGGCGCATGATGTCTGCTGCGCCTGACTGACAGCGCATGGTGACTGGCAGCGCATGATGACTGCTGCGCCTAACTGGAGGCGCATGGTGGCCGCTGGCTGTAGACTTAGGATCTTTCCTTTGTAGAAATTCTCCTTTGTACAACCTTTTCTAGACATGTAATAGACTTTTATATATAAATAAAAAGTCCTTCTTCAAATGTCTATACTTATTGACTTTGCTGTGAAGTTCTTCGTCTGAGTTCTGGCGCATGTAGTGTCTGGCGCATGGGCTTTCTGTTTGTGAAATTCCATGCTTCTACACCCGCTAGTACCAATGAACTCACCCCATAATTTTCCAGATCTTCGAGTCATGTACCGCTGGTACCGCTGAACTCACACTCACCATTCTCCAGATTCTCGAGTCATGTACCCGATGGTGCCTCTGAACTCACATCCTGGTCACTTTTTCAGGTAGAGAGTTATGTATGATCATACCGCTGAACTTTCTTTCTATAAGAGATCCTCCCTCATGATCTAATACCTGCACTCCCAGTGCACAACAAAGGTAACGGATCCACAAATTTCCGAGACGACCATGTCCTTTTCACCTCTAAGTCGTCCCATTTCCGCCAAAAACAAATCACCCCTACATAGAACTTCCATGTCCTTATTACCTCTGAGTTGTTTTATGTACCCCCTTGTCAAAGAGACCCTCATGCTCACCATGTCCTCAGCACCTCTGAGTCAGTATGATTGGTTCCTTTCTTTTAAACTTATTGTCCGTATCCAAAACCAGGGTATGTTAGGGACAATAGGTCCACGCAAAATGACCCGATAAAAGGATTATTACAAAGCAAAAGAGTGAAGCAAATATATATTCCATTCAGTCAGAAATCAGTTACATCCACACGGTTACAGGAAAGTTCTTCATTACAGACAAGACACCTCAAACCCCTAGTTACAAAAATACGTATACAATTCCTTCAACCACATTACGTATGAAGGGTGCAACTGAGGAAGATCCTCATCCAGAATGGAAGAATCAGGATTCCCAGTGGTGTCACCCTCAGCAGTCTCGACGGTGGGGAGGACGTCGTCCCTCTCAGGCTCCGATTCTTCTTTCATTGTCTCCTTCTTAACAGAGGAAGGCCCCTGATTGACGCCAGGGAGCGATGGATCCTCTACCACTGCAATATCCACACTCGGTGGAGACACTATAAGAACCAAAAGACAGAAAAAAGTGATGAGAAATGATGAAAACAGTCAGAAGATATTCAGAAGTGTTCATGCGGCTCGTTTAAAGACAACTCTTATGCGGCTTGGGTATAGAATATATTCCATGCGGCTCATAGGATGTGTATGCGGACCACGTAATCTAAAAAGCTTGCATCAAAATGATTATGCACGAAGCAATGCAGCAGAGCAGCATCTTTTAGGGTTTCAGAGCACCCAATCTTCCGCACAGTCCTTACCTTCGACGACAACATGAACATCAAGAAGAACGGGGGGTGCGACAATTGAAGACGAAGCCGACTTCCTGCTCCTAGCCACAACCCTCTTCACTGCCTTGGAAGCCCTAGGTGCCATCGTGGTTTGTCAGTTGGAAGAAGAAAGCAAGACAGAAATCTTAATCAGAAAGAGTCTAAGAGAGAAATCCTTCTAAATACCCTTCCATTTATAGAGAAAGGAGGACCAAGACCGACGCTTCGTACAAAGTAGTCGACTCTTCGGCTATCGATACTGACTAATTAGAGGTCAGAAACTCCTAGGATCCTGCCCCAAAAAGGTTTGCATGCATGACATAATGGCGTGGCGAGAAGCTATGCGGCTGAACAATCTATGCGGACAAGATCTCTATACGGTCAGGGTTTCATATGTGGTTAGAAGAGCACGGCCATGCTTCTTATTCAAAGTATTTCAATTGTACAAATTAAAAACTTTGAAGGAGGTCCTGTAGAAGCATAGAAAATACTAAAGAAATTGACTCATGCGGCCAAGAAAGACCCATGCGGCTCAGAAAATGCATGCGGCTCAGGGAGTTATGCGGCATAAAGAGCTATGCGGCCGGAGGCATTCCATGCGGTTCAAAAGACATGTGGGGTGACAGTGCTCCCCTTCGATCCATGCTGCATTAATTGCTTTGACGGCTGACCCCTCTGAAAAGTTGACAGACCTGACACCGAAGCAGGTAATTATGACTCTGTCATGATGATAAATCTCTAGGGAAGAGAAAGAAATCTCTGACATGATCTCCCGAGAGCAACAAAATGCCACGTGGCCCTGCCACGTGGGTGTGCTTATGCGGCTCGAAGTGAAGACTTTCCATGCGGTTCAGAGTGAAGCTGTCCCATGCGGTTCAGAGTGAAGCTGTCCCATGCGGCTCGAGTGGAATCATCCCTATGCGGCTCAAAAAGATTATGCCCATGCGGCTCAAGCAGACACACCATTATGCGGTTCATACGGCTCATCATATGGTTCAGAAGTCTGAAGGAGGGGGCCACTGCCCAGACAGCCCTGACACGTGTCCCAAGTCTTATGCGGCCCAAAAGTCATGCGGCCCAAATCTCATGCGGCCCAATCTGCATGCGCAATCAGTGACCATTGGCTCTAAGGACACGTGTCCTCGGCCGATCAATCTCCCAGATTTATGGCAATCTAAGATCGGGTCGAATTCCAGTGATCTGGGGCACGTGGCAGGAGAATAAATTTGATTTATTCACAGATATTAGATAATCATTATAAGGAAGATTTATGCCAATCAACATTAATTGCTAATGGGGATTTGGTGTAATCTACCCTTAATGGTTCTGATTCGTCACAATCAGAAATGAACGGCCTGGATTGATCAATCCCCAGGCCGCCGCCATCTCCAAGAGCTAATCATTGGCAACCCTAGTGATCACATCCCACTATTATAAATAGCAAGGTGTCATTCCCTTGTAATAGATATAGAGAGATATACAAAAGAAAAAAATCAGAGAAGAATACGTATACACAGAGAGACTTCCCCCATTGTCAGAGAGAGAATATACACAGAGAGAGAGAAGCCAGGAGAGCAATCAAAGAGAGAGCAAGAAGGCAATTCTTCGTCAACGACCAAGCAGATCTTCCCCGAGTCAAGGCTGCGTACCGATCGTCCAAGGAGTAAGGCAGAGCGGCCGTCGCTTTCCCGAGCCTCTATCGTCACCCCCCAGAATCTAAAATAAACAATCATACTTAGACTGCTGTACCTAGGTTTTCGTCCCTAGGCTTTCTTTGTACGAGCGAGTTTGTATTGTGAGTCTAAGTTCAGTCCTCCGATAACTGTTCTGTACTTTTACAATCAATGGCAAACAGAGTTATGCAACCCCAGCCCACGACTGGCACAATTTCTACCAAACTCACCAAAGGGAATACACAGCGTCATCAGGGTACAGCATCGTCTCCGACATGAAATAGGAAAGAGGGGTGCACGAAAGAGTTGTGCCCTAAAACACCCCAATTTATAGGTTAACCCAGACACCAAGTGGCAGCCAGTCAAAGGCTCCGATTTAATGGGATGAACCTCGTATTCATTGCAATGAATCTCATTAATGAACTTCTTGACTATGTCCTTAGTCAAAATCATCACTTCTCGAGCCCCACGTAGTGGCATAAATTAAGGAGTTTTGACCCAAACGCCTCCAAAGTGTAGTCTAGGGGAGCCTAAGTGCCCCAAAGTCGCAACTTCCAAAAAGTACAATGCCTTGGAGCAGTAAAAAGTACAGTCTATGGGAGCCTAAGTGTCCCAAAGACGCAGCTTCCAAAAAAGTACACTACCTTGGAGCAGTAAAAAGTGTAGCACCTAAAGGTGCAGCCTCACAGTCACGAAACCCCGAGCTATCACTTCAACATTTATGGCATACTGACATAAATGTCAAAAAATAGCTATCAATTGTCAACTGTCAATAGCCAGATGTCAGATGTTAGATACTCGCCATCGATTTAGTCGAAAGCACGACCTTTAATGCAAAAGTTCAACCACTATGGCGCTCAAAAGCGCAGCCTCTACGATGCCTACAAGTGCAGCTTCTCTAGCAGAGATCAAAAGCACAACCTTTGTTGAAGAGTGCCACATGGCCAGCAAGGATGTAGTATCTCTCAGATACGATCAAATCTATTCGGTTTTAATAGAATGAGATATTTGAGCAATGTGCACACGCCATGTGTTATTGACTCAGTCATGTTTATGAACGGGTGCCAACCACCCGAGATCTTAGCAACAAACGAATCTCAATATCTGCCACGTGTCAGCTCATCCGCAGCCCAACAATGCAGTTATAATAAATTCAGTCTTATCTTCGTACATGCATCGCTCCTATGTGCCAAAAATCTATACGCACATCGCATATATGCGCATGGATGGTTCATTCTACCAACCTATAAATAGAAGAAGTCTTTCACCATTTGGGGCTTCGACTTCCTCTTGATTGGCAACCTTGAATTATCCACACACAGGTATTTAGAGAGTCAGAACAAGTTCTTCTTATCATCAGATCGTCAACGGAATAAAGGAACCACTACAGTGTTCGATCTCTGTCGTCACATATCTATAAAATCAATTTGTACTTAGATTTCCTGTTTAGGATTTCTTTTATACCTTTTCTCATTTCTTATGCAAAAGTTCTTCAACTTTTTGTTCATGGCAAACAAAATGGCAACTCTACTGGAGACTTCCTTCTCCTCTGACGAGAAGGTAGTGACGTATTCTGACACCAATCTGCTTGGGTCCTCTCAAAAGATGCTTGTCGTATGTTTCGATCAGCAAGCTTTTGAGGACATGCTCTCTGAAGGCAGCACGAGCCTTTTGAAGCGGCTAGGAAAGCCGTAGAAGACTCGCCGCACCAGGGTGCCCAAAACCTCTATGCCAAGCAGTAGAGCTGAAGATGACATGCCCCAAGTGTCCCAGAGCCTAGGCGCACTCCCCACTCTTGTACGTACTTTTGCTACTGTCCCTCAGTCAGCTCAAGGATCTGGGACACTCAGCGTAGGCTGCCTTTCCGAATCTATACACCCCCAATCGAAGGTGCAACACAAGAGAAAAGACGCAACACCTCTCCTGTACACGGGGCCAGCGGCACAAAAAAGATCTTCTATCTTTGACATAATTACTTGTCCACTGCGTAAGGAAAATTTGGATTCTGAGTACTATTCACCTTTGAGGGTCGGTACAAAGAAGTCCAAGGTAGCATGCACCATGCGCGCTCAACATGCTAAGCCAACAGTAAGTTGGAAGCATGCATTGACAGTAATGCATGCAGCTGACTTCAGATTATACTGAATTGACTCAGGGGTGTCTTCCCCCCGAATAAATCAGTTCCCAAAGTCCTTATGTAACTTGGGCGCATTCTATGTGCATGAACCAAGCCATAGGGCAAATATTGTGATGACAGACCCATGACCTAAGCATGTCTCATGTACTGGAATCGGGTCGAGGAGCACATCTATCACATTTACACTCATGTCCCCAACTCGGCTGTGTGCGTGAAGTGGGCGTAAATGTGAATATCTCTTCACATGACTTGCATAACGTGATTACTCATAAATGTAAGACAGGAGAGACTACCATTACGCACAATATGCCTACTCCAGGGCATACTTGCGCTAATATTGTCATCAACTGCTGCTGTAACTAGACAGCACCATCTTCACCAACAAGGTAGTCATTTTTTCAACGACTGTGGCCATCCGCACCTGTCCGACAGCGGCTCGGAAAGAGGTTGTCGATAAAGGACAAAGATGAACTTCTAGTTGCCTTATGCAATGCTACGTGGAGCTCACCCTCCCTCAAGAAGGGTTCTGAAAACCCTCATGTCTTGGCTAGTGCATCTGAGCGCCGACATCGAGGTAGTAAGCCGGTAGTACCTAATACCGGTGTGTTCCAGCACACCCGATCCAAAGCCAAGTCCTCCTCGGAAGGAACCACCAGTTCATCGACGGTACGAGCTAGGGTAGTCAGCCCCCAACATTTCATGACAACCCATTGTTTCAACCAGAACAGGTTTTATATGGGACTGATACCGAAGCCTCCGGAGGTGCGAGTTATCAACAGGCTGGGGGTAGTTACTGTCTTGACTCGGAAAATGACATTAATCTGCCCGTCTTTCCCCAAAGTGACGAAGCTCAAGGGTCTGAACTAGAAAGTGAAAGATCCACGACACCATCTACTTCCCATCACCTAGTATCAGTATACATGACGGGGGTGACAACATAAGAAGCAACGAAGGGTCAAACCATCAGCATCGTATAGAGTCCCTCGAAGCAATTTTATATTTGTTAAGTGAATCCGTACAAGCTTTGACCCAGATGGTCCTGGAGCTCAAGGATAGGCTTCCACCAAGGACCCCTGCTCCAGCAAACCAAGACTCGGAGACAAATAGAGAATCTAATGCACCTTTCCTGGTGCCTTATGCAATTGAGTACCGTACTCTACCACAATCATCCGGCCTGCCAGTATCATATGATATACATGAGGCCCTCAAAAAGTTGCACGCTCGCTTTGATGCCTAGGACCAAAGTGACGAAGCTCAAGGGTCTCAACTAGAAAGTGAAAGATCCACGACACCATCTACTTTCCATCACCTAGTATCAGTATACATGACGGGGGTGACAACATAAGAAGCAACGAAGGGTCAAACCATCAGCATCGTATAGAGTCCCTCAGAGCGATTTTACATTTGTTAAGTGAATCCGTGCAAGCTTTGACCCAGATGGTCCTGGAGCTCAAGGATAGGCTGCCACCAACGACCCCTGCTCCAGCAAACCAAGACTCGGAGACAAATAGAGAATCTAATGCACCTTCCCTGGTGCCTTATGCAATTGAGTACCGTACTCTACCATAATCATCCGGCCTGCCAGTATCATATGATATACATGAGGCCCTCGGAAAGTTGCACGCTCGCTTTGATGCCTAGGACAAGCAAAAAATACTCCAAAAACTTAGGATTTGCCAACCATACCCTCTTGAGTGGAACAATGTGGTTTACCCTCCCAATTATAAACCACATTCCCTGACTCCATTTGACAAAAAAAAAGTCTCCCCATTGATTCTTGATGTACTTTGCCACCATGATGGGACATTTGCCTAAGGATGATGCCCTACTCACAAATCTCTTCATTAGGACATTATAGGAAGTAGCATACGAGTGGTTATGCAGCCTCCCTTACAACTGTATTTTGTCCTTTGACGATCTCAAATGATGCTTTCTCCGCTTCTATGAAGGGGGAATAGATATGACGATGTCCTCTCTCGTGGACATTGTTCAGATAGAAAGGAAGCTTGTCTGTGCATACATCGAGCACTTTAGCCAGGCAGCCTTGAGGCTACCTCCTGGTATCCCTGAGCATGGGTTAATGAACTTGTGCCGTAAGAACATGCTCCCTGCGATTAAAATCTGGCAGAATGCCCCCCATGTACGGAGTGGAGGATATTTACTATTAGTGCCAATAGCGCTGAAAGAAATGCCCAGGATGCCCGCTTGCTGGGGGGTAAACTTCCCTACATTAGATGACAAAGGGAAGCATCCCTCCTACAACAACTCTACCAATACCAGTATGGACGGAAAGGGAAAACAAGCCCTGACCGCCAACATTTCCAAAGGTTCAGCATCTATGAACCAAAAGCCGACAGAGCTGCCAAGACCGAAGGAAAAAAATTTCTTTAATGATGAGGACGTGCTAGAGCTCTTCAACGTGCTCATGAAAGGCGATAAGCTCTAGTTTCCACCCCCAAACGACTTGATGAGATGGAAAATCCTAAGTACTGCTACTACCATCGGTATGTCCACCACTCTATATGTGACTGCTACATATTGAAGAAATAAATAAAGGATGATTGATGACAAGGTCCTCTCACTTGACTATCACAACAAAATGGTCACTGCCAACATGGTGACCCGCCAGTTCGGTAGCTTCCTGACAACGAAGGCCCAATATGGTGTCGTTCCAATCCCCAAGGCGATAATGGAGGCCGTTAACCTCCCACCGACCTGCGATAATGCTCAGGGCCTGATTTTCCTTATAATGCCATGAGGCAAAGTTATGTGGGTCCATCCTGATCTTGCTCCGGATATGATACAACCCACAACACATCCTATCAAGGGAAAAAATCCAAATCATGTCGTATGGTCACTGCCATGACCGATAAAGCTCTGATTGGCACCTGCTCTGGTCTACCTTACCAGCGGGAAGGAAATTCGATTCCAGAGGAAGATGTACCTCCGCCAGCTACAGCCAAAGCACCTGACACATAGGAAGCAGGTTCGTCTTAACCTCCTACAACAGTTAATCCGAAGCAGAAGGAGGTTCGTTTCGATAAACCGCTAAGAAAAGACTTAGCGGTAGGGGCAATCAAGCCCTACAACTTTGATATATTGGCAGAACTTGTCAATACTCCATCCAGGTTGTCGCTCTTGGAGCTTTTTCGTCTCTCAATGAGATATGGGATGCCCTCAGCGAGGCTTTGCAACATGTTGACTTTTTTCTCAGTCAGGTCCAGCAACCTAAGAAGAATCTTGCAGCTTGCCCACATTGCTATAGTATGGCCAAGATAATCCCCAATATCACCTTCGCTCAGCAAGACATATTGCTAAAAAATAATAGGCACAATAGACCTCTGTACCATACGAGCTATATTGGCACCATTAAGGTCGACCGCATGCACATCAACCCTGGAACTTCTTTTAGCATCATCCCTCAGAGTTTACTCTAGATATTAGGGATACTAATACACCGCTTGTCTGCATCCAACACCACAATCAGTAGCTTCAACGCTGGTAATAGCAGTCCCTTGGGCAAAATCTGCTTGAAATGCTAAATAGGGGGGCGCTCTAGACTGAAGCGACCAGTTATGTCATTGATACTAACATATCTACAACGTCTTGTTGGGATGTCTATGGGTGCATGAGTATATGATCGTACCATCTACCCTCCACCCGTGTATGAAATACGTAACCGACAATGGTGTCGTTAAAACGGAGTTCACCGACATCGACCCATTTAGAGGGATCGATGCATATTACACTGATGATGCCCTATACAAGTCAGCTCATTTAGACGATGATGACAATGATGCTAACGATGAAGCGAAAGCTGGAACATTAACCGAAGAACCATTGAAAGTCTGATTCAAAGGGAAGCCTCCCCAAATGTCAGCCCCTCTCGTGGCTAAGCTGCACGAAAAGGCTCCGACACCCATAATGACCCAGGAACCTATTAGGGTCAAGTTACTAAGAATGTCCTCAGAAGCTCCTCCGAGGTCACGAGATTCTCTGACTTCAGCTCCTCTGGTAGCCAAGCTACGACGAAAGGCCCCACCAACTTCTCATGTAACTGTCCCAGTTCTCATAGATGAAGAGTTAGGGGATTATATATTTGCCCATACTGAGACACCTTCGTTTGATAATATAATTCCTCGGGATAAGATTCCATATTTTATCCATAAAACTCTATCTTTGAACTACTCTTTTGCACATTAGAATGCTATGTATGTTCTAGATAATTCTTTAGGTATATTACAAACACAAGTAACAACCATTAATATTGCAAATCGATTCGTCCCATCCCGAAATGCCTGCTTTATGGTTCCAGCGAGGAAAAAGACCAGAAGCCCATCATTTTTGGTCGAGTAGAATGTCCTCAAAAGATTACCCCTGCCAAACCAGAACACGATAAAGGCAATATACAAATTTATCGTTATACTTGTTCGACGTAACAAAAGATTGAACAAAATTTTTACTTTATTGAACGTATAAGGTATCTGTGTACAAAGAAGAAAGTTTTAAATAGAAGATTCTAAGTACAGGGAGAAGAGTTTTCTGGAAAATTATGACGATAGAGATTGAGCACTACAGCGGCTCCTTTACTCCGTTGATGATCTGACGATGAATTAACCTTGCCATGGCTCTCTGGCTCCTGTGATGGGACTCTGGGGTCACCGATCAAGAGGCTGTCTAGATGAGAAGATACTTTGAAGATGGTTGGTTGGTTGGTTCTTTGGTTGATAGGTGGATGAGGGTGGCCGACTCTTCGTGGGTGGAGATCGCTGCTCCTTTGAAGATTGTCGATTGTCAATGTTCCCTCTGTCTTTTTGATGCTTTGGTGGAAGAAGAACTCCTTCAATTTATAGAGAACCGATAACATATGTGATGTGTATTAGGGTTCCTAAGATATAAAAAATCTACCGTTATTGTACGATACGGGCTTCTACGGCGCTGACACGTGGCGGACATTGAGATTCTCCTCAAACGAGATCTCTGGTGGTTATAAACATAACCGAAGGAGGTGACACATGGCGCGTGCCAATTTGCTTGTTCTGATACAACCGAGTAAATCTTGAGATTTCATCCTATATTTGGAGTCTAATTGATCCTCAGCTAAGATTTAAATCAATATGATATGATATCAATCATGATTTAATCCCAATCTTCTCTGCAATAGGAGGTCTAAACAAACCAATTGGGGTGGACCCGTGCTTTCTGTACCTCTGGTGAGGACTAAGTGTTGCTGTGCTTTTAGGGCGACGAGTAGACCGTGCTTCTAGAGACGACGAAACCTCTGTGATTTCAGGCGACGAGTGGACTTGGCTTCGAATGACGACGAGACTTCTGTACGTATAAAGCAACTTACGAAGCTGTGTTTCGGGCTACCAGAGTCACTGTGCTGTAGGTGATAAGCAGGCTTGTGCTTCAGGTTGGCAAGGTTATTATGCTTTTGGAGCGACAGGTTGATTTACATTAGTTGCGATGGGAGTTCCCAAGTCTCTTGTAGAGAAGTGACTTAAGCTTCTAATCCGGAGCAGATGACTGTGCCATAGAAATGGAGATGGTGTGAGCATATCACCATCCTACGCCTCATGTGGACGCAGGTAAGTTGCAGTACCTCTGAACAGTAAAGGCGTTGGCTGCGAAGGGAAGGGTATGACACCCTTGCGCGTCTGAGATTGGCGCAGGTAGATAGCTGTGCCTCTGGAGTACAGACACTGGCTTCTGGAATAAAAGAAGGGAAGGATGGCCCTACCACCATCTTGTTTCTGAGGTTGGCGCAGGCAGGTGGCTACGCCTCTGGCTCGAAGGCTCTGGCTTCTTTACGGTGTTGGGTTACTGATATGCTTCTGAGAGGCTGTACCCACAAGAATATCAGAACATGCTTCGGTGGAGGTCAATCCTCCAGCGTGTGTATCGAGAAGAATGAAGGTTGTCCTTCAATGAAGACTGTATCCCTTTTAGATCCCTCTAGGCTTCTGTCGAATCTGTACTAGATCCTTTGTAGAAGAACAGAATTAGTCCCTTATGAATGGTCTTGATATATTTGTACTAGAGTTTGGTAGACATGACAATGAAGGGACTTCTCTCCATATCTTCTGTTTTGTCTTTTTTGTATTGAGCCTGAGTCTTTTGCATCTTCTACGCTTTGGCGAAGGGATGTCCCGAACTTGAGTCAAGCTCGGAATACTTTGAACAGAAGCATGAACACACGTCAGGTCTGTGCGAGCTGGGTGATGGCTGGTGTCACGCCTAGCTCTCTGCATTAATTGTCCTGGGTCATCATTTTAGAGCATGGGCTCCTGATAGCTTCTTGAGGTTGGATCCTCTCGCATCTTTACAGGGATCGCGAATCTTTGTAGCAGAGGGGGTTCAGAGTCACGTTCTTTTGGTCACTTGCAGTACTGCCATCTGTCATGGAGTGGAGCTTTAGCTTAACTTCTAAGCTTCCTTCTGACCGATGTCTGGCTCATGCTTGGACCATGCGAACAACCTACATAATGGACTGTCCTCCTTCAATAGAAGACTCGGCTGCTTCAATAATGGCCTTGCTTGCCCGATGTTCAGCTCCTGACGACCCTGGAGATTGCTTGAGGCGGCCGTCGGTGGCAAATCTTTTTATCCAAAGAAGCTGTAGTAGAACTCCCATTGGATCTCAAGACATCCCATGCCTTGGATGTCGTAGGCCTTAATGGCATCTCAGATATCTACTTTCTGGGTTAGGATTGCTTGCCATTCTGACCGAGGAATAGCAAGGCCTGCTGCAGTGGTTGCTCTCGCCGGCCAGCTGGGGAGATAGGAGAGTCCTGTGCTGGTCTTCATCCCAGGCTCGGGCCAGTAGCAACTTTGGGCGGTGGATTCCTTTTGACCAGGAAGTGATTGCCTCTTTCACCGCCTCGTATGTGCTATTGAGAGCTTGTACCGTAATTTCAACTTTTTTGTTGCCTCTGTGATTGTAACGACGAAGAGTCTATAATAGGCCTTTGTAGCCACATATTTTTATATGTAGAAGCTTTCTTGTTCCCTTTTCTTTTGTCTCCAGAATAAAGAAAGAATCTTCATAATGGATTTGCCTCACCAGAGGTAATATGGACGTGGTAGGCTGGATCTTGGCCGGGATATAGAACAACAATCCAGAGGTAATATGGATATGAACTGTTTTCTAAACCACCGAGATAATCATAGAACTAATACGAGAAGTGTAACGTCCCAGTCCCAAAATACTTAGCACTAGGTACGTCGATATGCCAGCTGCATACATACGAAGAATCCTCCAATATATGAAAACCTCGTATGTATCCATAAGCTGTAAAATACAGTAAACCAGGACAACTAAATCTCATCCACCAAATAAGAGAATTATAATACGAATCAACTATGAAAATTTTCATTTATACATGTAGTTGGGCGGAGACAAATCTACTACCAACTAATTGAAATGAAGAAAAAAATATACAAGGAATGATCGATAAAATTGCAAGTTGAACCAAGAGCAGTCATCTTCGAAGGAATAGAGAAGATTACGGCCATGGCTAGAACACCTGCGAAAAGTCACAAAGCACACACCTGGAGAGATAACCAGGTCCTTAGAAGGACGTAACAAGATACATAAAGAACATGCCACATAACTGAATATATATACTATGTCATAAATCATAAGTAAATAGTCCCAAAGCTCGAACCGCTAGAATATGGCAAGGTATCTTGCCGAAGGTTGTCTACAAAAGGGCGACGTCCAATAGCTCGAACCGTCAAAATAGTGAAGCGATGAAAGCCAAATCCCGCATACGTCCTCGGATGCTGAAATAAACACCACAAACGTGTTCAGAATATAAGATATGTTTAGGAAACGCTTGTCCAAAAGTCCAATTCTAGAACAGGGGCAAAATGGTAATTTTGGGTCAAAATGATATCCGTCGTTGGACCTATTTTGCACCGAAATGTGCACCAGAATCTAAGATCTCTAAAGTCGTCAAACTACATGTCTACGGGTCCGGTTTAAGGAGACGAATCAACGGTATGTCCAATTTTGGATTTCGGTGAGCCGTGCACATATTCGACCGTTGGAGCGGGTCGTGGGCCCACCAAATAGACGTTCCAGTCGACCTTCTCAGAATCGGACCAAACTTGGCATATAAGACCAAAAATGATACGGTCCTGCTGGCGTAAGTTTTGTTTCGATTCGACGAACGTGCACAAAGTAATTAAAGAATTTACAAAGGGGCCGATATGGCAAATTTTGACGGATACGCATCAAATTCGTCGCGCACACGCAACCAATTTGAATTTTGTCAAAGCCCACACGTCTGCGAAGTTGATACGCACCTTTCGATGATTTCGGTTCGTGGCCACGTCGCCCGGTTTAGCGGGACGCACGTCGTATCGAGGTTTTTCAATATTTTAAAAAAAAATTTCTCTATTTTGAAATTAATTTTAACCAGAAAATAAACCTCTAGAAATTAAACTAAAAATAGGGTTTAGATCTTGTTCAGGTTGTCTGAAAGTCTATTCCGGTAGATTTCTAAATTTTACAATATCTTGGTCGTAATTCGACCGCAAACATGGCTAGTCGGAACAGTTTCTATCGTCCAACAATTAAGAATTTTCTCGGTTTTGGAACTCATTTTTCATCGCGTACATTGCGTATTAAAATAAACTAATTGAAGGGAATCGAACTCGGTTAGGTTATCTACTTACCTGTGAAGACGGTTCACGAAACGACAAACCGTAGAGGAAGTGGCGTACCTGCGAAGTCCGGGTTGTTGCTGTTGCTGCCGCAGTTTGCTCCGCGTCGCGGGCACTGTGCGTGCGACCTGCCGCCGTCCGGCTATCTCCGTAGTGGCGCTGGCGGCGCGTGGCCACCTCAGGTTCGGGGTCGTAGGGTGGCGCTGCTTCCTCGTGGGTTGGTTTAGGGTTTGGTAGGGTTTTTTTTACGGTTTTTTTACATATATATGCACCACACAGGGGGTTGGGGCTTGCTGTTGCGGGAGGGCTCGGGTGAACAGTGCCCCCCGCGGGTACTGGTCACCTGGGAATTTTTTTCTTCTCATTTACTCTTTATTATAGTTATTTATATATACACTTATGTAATTCCAATAAAATCTCTATAAATTCCTGAAAATCAAGAACACCTTTCAGGTAATTATAAAATAAATAATTAAGTATCATACTATACCCAATATGGCATTACTCGCTATATGTCAGTAGTAGAAATATAATCTATCAAAATAATAAAAATATAATAAAATTCCAAAAACCTTCAAAATAGAATATATTTTTTTCTCTGAAGTATTTAGCACGTAAAGTTGTACAATTTTTATATGTATGCATATAACATAGCATTTTACCTGCTACCATAATATTAACAAAATCTAAAATTAAAAGTCAAGTAATAAAAATACTGTAAAATATTTTAAATAAAAATTAAAAAAATGCTAAATTTTTAGGGGGTTTACATCCTACCCATTTTATAAAAATTTCGTCCTCGAAATTAAAAATAATCTTATTAACAAAGAATAATGATATTAAAATACGAAGGGGAGAGTAAGTACGTCGATTCATAATTCGGGAAAAATAGAGGGGGTAATTATCAAAGAATCCAAATTGACATCATATTCTACGAGATGGGGTATTCTACCCTCAAGATTCTACCCAACTTATAGAAGTTGGCCAACCGTGAAAATCGTTGTTACAAAACTTCTGAAAAGTACAATTTCTAAGAAGATGCACGAATATTGGACGCTTCTGACCCTAGTCTCGGATTCTAAGTGAACCTAGATATTGTCATAACGTTCTTGGTCAACAATTACTGTAAGAAGGTTATTACAATTTAACATTGCCTCCCTATGGGTTATGCTTCCTACAAGCTGGTAGCAACCTCTTGTTTGATATAACTAGAGTGTGTTGGTTCAGTGGGATTGTAGTCTTCGCCTAAAATGGGTAACTAGTGATGTCGTTGAAGAACTTAAGGAAGAATTTTTCAGGGGTCAAGAGGTGAGAGTCTATAATAAGCGCAGGAATCTTGCTATAGAATATGATTAGGTAAGAGTTCGAAACTTTTAAATCATAATGACAGGAGTATGCGGTTTATGGAAGGAAGGGACTAGTGTTGTGCTTCAACATCAAAGTCACGGTAGGGTTATCAGATGATACGGATAAAGGTGGATATTATGAGTCACTGATGTATTAGCTAAATTATGAACCAATCTATCATAATCATTTGCTAATTCAAGGTAACCCTATGTTTCTTAGGGAGGCATGCAATCTTATGCGCAATGGGAACTCTCATTCTCGAAGTTTAAAAATAAGACCCAATTCAATGATAGAATAAGATCTGAAGAAGCCCGATCGCAATCCTTGTACCTTGGTTGTTGAAATAGCCGCACTATAAACTAGAAACAATATACAATACGGAGAGAAGTCATGTTGGGAGCTAGTGCCGTGATTTGGAGCAATTTGTGGGTGGTAGTTGTATATGCCATTCTTGCATTCCCAAATTTATGAGTTTTACAATAATGACACATGAATCAAGGGTAGCGTATTTAACTCCTCTTATGGCCTAGGCAAGATTATTGTCGAGGGCAACGACTTCTATAGTTCGTCAAGAAATACCTTGGATAACTAACTCCCTAATTTCCTGCGTGTACAAGCTTACTCGTTTACAACTTTAAGGCTACTAATGGCATCAAAGGTAGTACTCTGCAATATTAGCGCTAACTAATAAGTCCAAGTATTTTCCTAGGAAATGATGTGTTAACTATATTAAGCGGGATGACTAAACCATTAAGGGTGTTGCTCCGTTACCAACTAGTATCTTAGCAATAAATGGCATATATTGGACAATGCTCTATGTGATTGCTCTATATTGCTGCTGCGGTTCTACAGATTTTCTAATCGATCTGCTCCGAGTTATTCTAGCAGGCAATAGGGCTGAGTTGATAAAAACATCAATCTTTGAATTTTTATCTATATTGGCTGAACAAGATTCCATAAAAATCAATCTAAACCATTCCTATTAGGTTAAGGCAAATTAGAATGGATTTTAACTAAAGTGGTTGGGCTAATTTGCCAGTCGGGTTGGTTAACTAGGTTCCTTAAGCCCGAAAATGCACCTCTAGTGGCTTTTGTGTATAAGTACACATGAGGCCTCAATTGAGTGGCACACTAGTGGCATTTGCGTAGTGGGCTTCGAGTAGATCACAACCATATATTGGGTCGAAAGATTTGAGTCAAGGTTGGATCTCTAATTGCAGTCGAGAAGTACATCGAGGTCATGGTAAGGGTTATAGTTGGTCTTTTTGACATAAAAGTCATATTATGAAACTAGAGTATAAGAAAATGTGTTTGGGTGGAACATGATATGCCTACATGAAGGTGGACTCGCCTAGGTCTTGCATGTGAAATTTTTCGGAAGGTAACAGCCAGTCTCGTGCTCCGAATATTAATGTCAAGATAGGGGACACCAAATGATCTAAATAGAGAGTGGAAGTTCAAGTGGGACTAATTTATCTTCCTAATGGAAATCAACTTATCCAAATCAATCAGTAATCTAGTAAATCCTAAAATTTAGAAGGAGATCACCACCTATACACTTCGAAGGTTGCCTTCTAGAAATTACATCGAACATAATTTTATGACTAATGAAGTAGGAAATCGAAGTTGTAATATCACACCTTGACTTTTGATAATACAGAGCAAGGCACGAATGTATAGATAATGGGATACGGTAGTTATGAACCAAATTCGAGGATCATACCACAATTTTTAATAAATGGAAAAATGATTGCGTACAATAATATACGAGTCGATAAAATAGAATGATCCACTCGTCCATAGTATACGAGAGTTATCGATGGGTGTAACAAAAAGTCTCCACAACTCGGTCATAAATTTCTATTTGTGTTTAGTCGGTCAGACTATAGTCATTAGGTTTCTAATGGTGTTGCACGTAGTGCTCCTGCATGTTGTTGATAACTAGTTAATCAATATGATGGGGGCATCATACTACAGATATTGGCCAAGCTGGTGAAGGTGTTGTTCTAATGCAAAGTCACGCCTTTAATAATAAAATTTTATACCTAGAATGACACCTGCTGAATCCCTAATCTCAGAATGGGTGTTTATCACAGTTATTGCTTGTCCTTGTTTTTGGTCTATTCTTTTCATTGCTAAACTGTGGACTTGGTCGAGTAAGGGTTGGGTTAAGGCATAAGGGTTGCTAGTTAAAGCAAGGATCAAGAAAATAATCAGAGACTATAATAATTGGTTCCATGAGAAAATATAGTCGCCTTGGCTGGTGTTTTGACTAAGGGTACGATTCTAATCATTATCAAATTCAAATGACTAGAAGGTCACGATAGTAGTATTAGGGTCGAGGGGAGAATGAGTAACTTAAGGCAAGGTTGCAGTCACATGGCTGGCCGATGGTAGCTACACTTGTGTATACAACTATCATGGCCATAAGGGAATACTCTGTATCTATCTACCAAATACGAGCGTTCGTCCTTTCAAATCAGTGAAAGGCAACAGCAATATAGAGTTTAAGAAAGATGTCACCGAATACAATTTCGTGCTTCAAGGGCGAATGTATCAAGAAAAATTGTCAATGCAGTCGCGGATGAGATCATAGATACCTCGATATCTCAATCCACATGGGAGAATCAAATGAAGAGCGAACCAAATGCATCAAGGTTGATCAGACCATAATACACTAATTCTGATTAGACAATATGTTAGTGGGCGTCCCAGTATACATATGTCCTGAACAAGCTTAATAAAGAATAAGCTTGCAAAACTAGGATATAAACAGTAATATTATTTATGATATTGCAAAGTAATAGTACGGGAGATAATATTGAAAGCAGTAATAAATAGCCCACGCTTCACAAAGATCTAAGTCTTGTCCGGTGTTCCTGCTTATACAGTCGTCCTACTGGCTCCTGTATCAGGCCGTGGTTGACCAATGGAGTATGGGCTACTAAAACTCCATATTCTAGGTAAACATATCCTTCTACACTAGCATATATTCAGTGCCACCTGGTTATAGTTCATTAGTGGGTTATAAGAATATGGAGTGATAGGCCGTAAGGCATACTACCCAACTTATAAGTCAACTAATAGAGTAACTGAGAAATATAACAGGTATTCCTAGTATGAATCATCTTTCTAACCAATTTATCAAGCACGGAGGGAGAACGATAAGAGTTACAGTGGAGAGGAATCGAGCAGAAGGAAATTAAGGTAGTCGGATGAGAGTTCAAAATTGTAAGCAATGGAGGAGGTTAAGTATGTGGATGAGATTCTACTCTAATCTAATTTGCAGGCTCACATCGGTACAGTAACATAACCGAAGTGATGAACTCGACCTGCATGGGCCACCACAAAAACATGTAATACCCCAGTCCCAAAATACTTAGGACTAGGTACGTAGACTTGCTAGCTGCATACATACGAAGAATACTCGAATATATGGAAACCTTGTATGTATACATAAGCTGTAAAATGTAGTAAACTAAGACAACTAAATCTCATCCACCAAATAAGAGAATAATAATACGAAGCAACTATAAAATTTGTCATTTATACTTGTAGTTGGGCGGAGACAAATCCAATACTAACTAATTGAATGAAAGAAAATATACAAGGAATGATCGATAAAATGGCAAGACGAACCAAGAGCATTCATCTTCGAAGGAACAGAGAAGATTACAGCCATGGCTAGAACACCTGCAAAAAGTCACAAAGCACACACCTGGAGAGAAAACCAGGTCCTCAGAGGGACGTAGCAAGATACATAAAGAACATGCCACATAACTGAATATATATACTATGTCATAAAACACAAGTAAAGTAAATAGTCCGAATTGTAACAAGATCCAAAACCACATTATCGAAATAGTGGACTAAACCTACAACCAAACAAGGACAAGGGGTAATACACTATACCGCGATGCGACATTATCCCAAGCTACTAATGGAACGGGGCTGATATGTCATTGACGAGGGTTACCTGACCATTCTAATGTGTTTATGCAGTAAGAATAAACCTTCAACGCATGGGCACTCTAGCTGTAGGAAAATCAGGTATGTTTCCACAGGGTACCTGGGACCTCAAAGCATAACATTCATCAAATGTCAGAGGCCAGCAGGAAACCAGGTATCAGGATCCAGGACCGTATCTCCAGCGGAGATAACCGACAATAATAGGAATGTACATGCGTGGCCCATACGTTAAAAAATTGTTCTTTCCATCCAATGCCTAGTAGAGTCACATCCATGACTCCTATACCTCTACTAACTTCCAAGTCTCCTAACATGCCTCTATTAACAGTTAGCCCGAATGCATGCGCACAGGTGATCAGCCATCTCGCAAGTACCTCTACATGCAACTCATCTCACACATACCTCATGCTACAACTGTGTCAAGGTTTATGTTATGCACTACAAATGGTAGTCCCTTAACTCTAGGTCCATATGCAATCAAAGGATAAAAAGTAAAGTAAAGCTAATATCACTGAGTACGTAATAAATCAGGAACTGTAATAATGGTTCAGCTACAAAAACTAGAAATAAGAACAAAGTTATATGTAATAACAAAAATGCAAACTAAATATAAGCAATAAATATGGCAAGGTATCTTGCCTGAGGTTGTGTGCAAATGGGCGATGTCCAATAGCTCGAACCGTCAGAATAGTAAAGCGATGAAAGCCAAATCCCGTATATGTCCTCGGATGCTGAAATAAACACAACGAACATGTTCGGAATATAAGATAAGTCTAGAAAATGTCTGTCCAAAAGTCCAATTCTGGAACAGGGGCAAAATTGTAATATTGGGTCAAAACGATGTCCGTCGTTGAACTCGTTTTTCACCGAAATGCGTGCCAAAATCTACGGTCTCTAAAGTCGTCAAACTACATGTCTACGGGTCCGGTTTGAGGAGACAAACCCAACGGTATGTCCAATTTTTGATTACGGTGAGCCGTGCACAAATTTGCCCGTTGGAGCGTGTTGCGGGCCGCCAAATAGGCGTTCCAGTCGACCTTCTCAGAAGCGAACCAAACATTGCATACAGCACCAAAAAAATAATACGGTCCTGCTGGCGCAAGTTTTGTTTCGATTCGACGAATGTGCACAAAGTAATTGGAGAATTTGCAAAGGGGCCGATACTGTGAATTTTGACGGATACGAATCAAATTTCTCGCGTACACGCAACCAATTTAAATTCCGTCCAAGCCCATACATCTGCGAAGTCGATACGCACCTTTCGTTGCTTTTGGTTTGCGGCCACGTCGCTCGTTTTGCCGGGACGCACGTCGTATCGAACTTTTTCAATATTTTAAAAAAGATTTTTCTCTATTTTAAAATTAATTTTAACCAGAAAAAAACCTCTAAAAATTAAACTAAAAATAGGGTTTAGATCTTGTTCAGGCTTTCTGAAAGTCTATTCAGGTAGATTCCTAAATTTTCACAATATCCTGGTCGTAATTCGACCGTAAACATGGCTAGTCGGGACAGTTTCTATCATCCAAAAATTATGATTTTTCTCGATTTTGGAACTCGTTTTTCGTCGCGTACATTACGTATTAAAATAAACTAATTGAAGGGAATCGAACTCGGTTAGGTTATCTACGTACCTATGAAAACGGTTCGCGAAACGACAAAACGTAGAGGAAGTGGCGTACCCACGAAGTCTGGGTTATTGTTGTTGCTGTCGCAGTTTGCTCCGTACCGCGCGTACTGTGTGCGCGGCCTACCGCCGTCCGGCCATCGCCGTGGCAGCGGCGGTGGCGGTGCGTGGCCACCTCGGGGTCGGGGTCGTGGGGTGGCGCTGCTTCCTCATGGGTTGGTTTAGGGTTTGGTAGGGTTTTCTTTACATTTTTTTGACATATATACGCACCACACAGGGGGTCGGGGCTTGCTATTACGGGAGGGCTCGAGTGAACAGTGCCCCCCGCGGGTACTGTTCACCTGGGAATTTTTTTTTCTCATTTTCTCTTTATTATAGTTATTTATATATACAGTTATATAAATCCAAAAAAATCTCTATAAATTCCTGAAAATCAAGAATACCTTTCATGTAATTAAAATAAATAATTAAGTATCATACTTTACCCAATATGACATTACTCACTATATGTCAGTAGTAAAAATTATAATCTATCAAAATAATAAAAATATAATAAAATTCTAAAAAGCTTCAAAATAGAATATATTTTTTCTCTGAAGTATTTAGCACATAAATTTGTACAATTTTTATATGTATGCATATAATGTTGCATTTTACCTGCTACCATAATATTAACAGAATCTAAAATCAAAAGTCAAGTATTAAAAATATTGTAAAATATTTTAAATAGAAATTCAAAAATACTAAAATTTTAGGGGGTTTACAAGAAGAACGACTACTCAGAGGTAATGTAGACATGGTAGTCATGTCTTCCAGGCGTAGAGGAGCAATCCATAGGTAATGTGGACGTGAAATACTTCATCTACTTGAGAGAATATATAGGAGGGAGAGCGAAAGATTCCCTTACCAGAACTCATGGGCACCCTTTCAGGGGATGTGGATGTCTATGCTGGTTTTGTCTTCAGACATAATACTTTTTTAGGAACTTGTCGTTGATGGACATCATTAGCAAGTTCCCATTATGCTTAGCAAGCCGATAAGCACCATTGGAGTACACCGTTTCTATGACGAACGGTCCTTCCCACTTGGGTTCGAACATCCCAGCCGTCTTGTGGGTCATCACCATCGGTCTTCGTACTGCCAAGACGAGGTCGCCCACCTGGTAGGATCTTTTGTGAACCTTTTTGTCAAAGGCCACAGAGATGCGAGCTTGGTAAAGCCCAATCCTTTGCTGCACGAGCAAGCACTTTTCATCCAACGCTTCTAGCTCTTGTAACCGCTTGCACTGATTGTCTTCGACGGTTAACTGATTAGTGATGAAGTTAGCCGACAACATCTTCTTAAGGACTTGACCCATGCTGGTATCGGAGTCCCAAGTTGAGGATTCAGAAGAGTGTGAGTGCCTCATGACTTCTTCTTCTGAATCTTCTGAGGTGGTCGCAGGTGTAACATACCCCAGCCCTCGACGAGTACATTGGTAATAGTTTTTAGCTTTTTCTTTTGGAGTGTGAATCTGTATGGAAAGATGCCGACTTTTACATAATTGAGCCCCTTGTTGCTATTCAGGTCGTATCCTATCTTCGGGATCAGGTTCTTGGTCTGCACCATGTAACGGTAGAAATACATTTTGCCGCTGTCGAGATCTGGATCTTCAGGAGTTATTTGCTGCGGATGCTCCAATCGACCGAATATGATGGGTTCCTCTTCTTTTTTCCTGGCTGGAACTATGAAGTAGGCGCCTTGGGCAGGGACAACCTGGCTCACATGACTGGCAGTTGTCACTTGCGTCTATAGTTTACACAAAGAATTGTCCAAGAAATACTTGGTGTTCCAGCACGCGCCAAAGTAGTTCGATAACAACTTTCTATTAACGAAGTGGGATATCTTGCCCTGAGGGATTATGTCATCGAAAGCATGGGCCTATGTATCGGTGCAGACGTAATCTTCTAGCTATTCGTCAGTGAGTCGCCGGAGGAGAAGGAGGATGCCTCCCTTTCAGCTTGACCATCAAAGGAATGGTGGCCGGATGCTCCTGCGCCTTCATGGTCGCCATTAGGGTCCTCCGGGGTAACTTCATTCGTATAGACACCTGACCATCTCCCATTGTCACTGGAGGCGAAGGTGGAGCTATGCCCCGAAGCTTAACAACGAGAGGCGCTGACACCTTGGAAGGCCTCCCTTTCAGTCGAACCTTTAAAGGTTCTTCGGCCACTACTGCATTTTCTGAAGCTATCTTTGCCTCATCGTCAGCATTATTGCAGTCGTCATCCCAGGGTACTGACTTATACAAATCAGCATCTGTACAGTAGGCTTCAAGTCCTCGAAACTGGTCGATATCAGCGAACTCCGTTTTGATAGTCCCGTCGCTAGCCACATATTTCATATACTGATGTAGGGTGGAAGGGACAATCATGTACTCATGGATCCATGGTTGCCCTAGTAGCGTATTGTAATTTATGTTTGCATCAATGACATAGCAAGTCACTTCAGTATATAGGTCGCCGATCTGACATTTCAGGCAAATTTTGCCCAAGGGCTCACTCTTTCCTGCGTTGAAGTCACTGATTATTGTGTTCGAGGCTGTCAACCGATGGACTGGAACCCCTACAGTTTGAAGTAGGCTTCTTCGGATAATGCTCAAAGAGGAACTTAGGTCGATGTGGATGCGATCGGCCTTAATGATACCGACATACCCCGTATAGTAAGGGGCGGTTGTGCCAGCTATTCTTTAGCAACTTGTCATGTTGAGTAAGAGTGATTTTGGGAATCACTTCAACCACGCTGTGGCAATGTGGGCAAGATGCGGGATCCACTTTCGATGGTTGAACCTGGGTAAGGAAGGACTCGACATTTGTAAAGCCTCACTGAGCGCATCTCGAGTCTCTTTAGAGAGGCGGAGGAGCTCAAAGAGTGACAATCTAGCCAGAGTACTAGCCAGTTGCGTTAGAATATCGAAGTTGTCAGGATTGATAGGCCCTATTGCCGATCCTTTTTTAGAGGTTTGTCGAGACGAACCTCCTTCTGTTTCATCTTGTCCATGGTAGGATCCCGGGATGGAGTCGCCTCTGGTACCTCAGGGATCTGAGGTGAACCTGCTCCTGATGTATTTAGGACAGGGGGAGTATCGGGTAGAGACTCCTCCTGGCTTGGAGCCTGGCTCTCCTCTTGCCTTTGTACCGAGTGGGTGGTCACCAAAGCATCATCGGTCGACGTCGAGACCAAATGGTATGCCTTTCTTTTCTTCTCTTTGGCAGAAAGGATCGTAGTCGTCATCATGTCGGGAACCAAATCAGGATGTATCCACATGACTTTGCCTTGAGGCATGGAGAACGGGACGATCCCTTAAGCGTTGTCTCGTACTGGCGGAAGCTTGACTACCTCCGTCGTCGCCTTTGGAATAGAGATGATGCCATCTTGTACCTCTATGGCAGGAAAACTCCCGAACTGGAGAGTAACCATGTTGGCCGTGACGATCTTCTCTTCGTAATCCAACGATATGACGCTGGGGTTAATGAGGTACTAAATTTGCCTCTTCAACACATAGCAGTCCTGTGTTAAGTTTTGAACGTACCGATGATAATGGCAGTACTTGGGATGGTCCATCTTCCCACTTCATCAGGATGCCTAGGTGGCGGATGGACAATTTTCTACTTTTCGTAAGCATCTCGAAGAGCTCCAGCGTATCCTCGTTATTGAAGGAGTAAGTCTTCCTCGACCCCTGCGCTTCTACAGGTTTGGGGTTCACAGCTGTTGAACCTTTGGAGATGTTGACGGTCATGGCTTTTTCGTCTTTGGAGTTGTTGTTGTATGAGCATCTCCCCTGGTCTTCGGGCACAGGAAAGTATAGTCCCAGGAGCTGCGCGTCTTGATCTTTCCTTTATACGGCATCTACCTCTGTAATGAAAGGCGTCCACTCCATGTAGGGAGCACTGTGCCACAAGTTTATAGTGGGCAGCATGTTCTTGCGGCAGGAGTCCATAAACAAGGGCTCGAGAATGTCGGGTGGCAATCTGAGGGCTGTCTGGAAGAAGCGCTCGATGTATGCACGGACAGGCTCTTTCTTCCTTTGGACAATTTCCATGAGGGTCGACATGGTCATGTCCATGCCCCCTTCGTAAAATCGGTCCATAAATCGAGTCTCATGTCTTCAAATGACGAGATGCAGTCGTCCGAAAGACTGTAGAACCACTCATAGGCTACCCCTGCAGGGCTTCTATTAATATGTTGGACAGGAGGGCATCTTTCTTTGGCAGGTGCCCCGTTACTGAGGCAAAGTACCTCAAGTATTGTCGGGGAGAACCCTTTCTTTCATAAGGTGTAAGCGTCTGCAGATTGTATTTGGGAGGATAAACGACGTTGTCCCACTCGGCAGGGTATGGCTGCCAGATCTCCATCTTCCGGAGCGTTGCTTGCTTTTTTTGGCATCATGACGAGCATACAGCTCCTTGATGGCCTGATGTATCTCGGCCGGCATTGTTGAGCCTGTAGCCGATGGAGTAGACGAGGATGGTCCTGCCTGGTTGGCATTAGACAACATGTTAGATTCGTCATTTGTTGGCGGATCACGCACAGGTGTATGGGCAGCAGGGGCAATGCTACTCTTGAGGTCGATTATGACCGAGGATAGGGTCTTCATGGTGTCCGTCAGTGTATCTAACTTCGTCTCGAGAACTTCGATACGTCTGATAGCTTCGTTGTTGTCTTCCTCATTGCCATCGGCCATGAACATAGACCGTATGTGAGAGTGACTCGAGGGAGCCGTAGATCCTTCACTTTCTGGCACCAACGCCTAAGGCTCGCTGTCTTGAGGATATACCGTAAGATTGTGATCTTCTTCGGAATCGGTATGGTTGCTACACCCATTCTGGTGACTGACTGCACCAATGTAGACATTCGTGTCGTATTGCGCCTCGTCAGATTGGACCACAGGGTTGTTGTGCATGGCAGGAGGCTGGCTATCCCCAGTTTTTGACAAGGCACCCAATGCAGATTTAGAACGAGTGCCTTAGAACACATCTACATAGGGTACCTTAGCTTTACTGTTCTCTGACCTCCTCTTCCGTTTAGCAACCGATATGAGAGGATTCTAGGAAGGCTCCTTGAAACCTCTGGAACCCTGCACCACGTAGCATGTGGTAATGCGGGGCTAGTCTTCTCTATGGCTCACCGACCCTTGTTAGTCCTCTGACGTGGAGTTGGCGTGGTGTAGAATCTCTAGAAGACGGAGTGCCTGCTCGGCGATGGCGCAGACATCTGCTGACAACGGCAGTTGATTGTAATGTGGGTACAAAGGTGCCTTGATTTAGGCACATCTTGTGCCACAGATTCTTCTTCCGCTTGGGGGAGGGTTGGCTCTTCTATCATAGCACTCCCATTGTACATGCAGGAAAGCTGCATGTAAGCACGATCAGAGCGGGTCTGGCGAGGAAGCCTCATGTCGCTCCTACAGGAACGCCGTTCGCATGGCTTCCTCTCCGTGGGACATACCCCCTGGCTTGGCTTACGTACAGGAGTACCCCAGTGGGAGAAAGATTCGACTGGTTGAGACATCGGAGCACGGGAGCTAGTCTTGTATAGCTTTCCTCGGCTGTGCGTATTACTGTCAATACGGGTCTCTGATCTGCCGTTGGTGAAGCATGCATGTTATACAAAGTGCGAGCCACCTGGTATCTCTTCCTACTACCCCCAGCGGGTGAGTAATATTTAGAGTCCGCCGAAGGTTTATCGGAAGGGAAAGCGATTCTGTCGAAGACATATCTTCTTGCCGGCAATGCTCCCATCGTGAGGGGTTGGACCGGTATGCGCTTCCTTTAGCATCGTTCCTTCGTCAGATCAACCATGGAACCACCATATTCTTTGCCATGCTTTCCCGGGATGTGGATCGGGCGAGGGGATTAGGCTATAGCAGCTGTAATCTTCTCTGTGGCCTTGACGTTGAGGGGGTCCTGAGACGCAGTTTCCACCATCGTGCTGCTGGCTGCAGTCGCCTTAAGCCTCCAGACATATCGAGTCTACTTCGGTTGTACGAACCGCTTTAAAGTCTTCGACTTTTTATCAAAGAGGATATCTTCGAAAGCCTGCTGGTCAAAGCGTACGACCCGTATGTCTTGAGATGCACCCAGCAAGTTGTCATCAGATTGCGTCACCGCCTTCTTGTTGGAGGAGAAGGTAGTTCCCAGCAGAGTCGCTATTTTGTTCGACGTAACAAAAGGTTGAATGAACTTTTTGCTTTATTGAACGTATAAGGTGTCTGTGTACAAAGAAGGAAGTCCTAAACAGGATATTCTAAGTACAAGGAGAAGAGGTTTCTGGGAAAGTGTGACGATAAAAATCGAGCACTGTAGCAGCTCCTTTACTCCATTGACGATTTGAGATGAATCAACCTTGCTATGGCTCTCTGGCGCCTTTGATGGGACTCTGGGGTCACCGATCAAGAGACTGTCTGGATGAGAAGATCCCTTGAAGATGGTTGGTTAGTTGGTTATTTGGTTGATAGGTGGATGAGGGTGGTCGACTCTTCGTGGATGGAGAACGCTGCTCTTTTGAAGACTGTCGATTGTCAATGTTCCCTCTATATATTTAATGCTTTGGTGGAAGAAGACCTCCTTCTATTTATAGAGAACCGAGCACATATGCGATGTACATTAGGGTTCCTGAGATATGAAAGAATTTGTCGTCATTGTACGGTACGGGCTTCTGCGATGCTGACACATGGCGGGCATCGAGATTCTCCTCAAACGAGATCTCTGGTTGTTATAAACATAACCGAAAGAGGTGACATATAGCGCATGCCGATTTGCTTGTTCAGATATAGCCGAGTAAATCTTAGGATTCTATTCTAGATTTGAAGTCTAATTGATCCTCATCTAAGATTTAAATCAATTTGATATGATATCAATCATGATTTAATCCCAATCTTCTCTGCAAGAAAAAGTTTAAACAAACCAATTGGGGTAGACCCATACTTTCTGCGCCTCTGGTGAAGACTAAGTGCTGCTGCACTTCTGGGGCGACGAGTAGGCCATGCTTCTGGAGACGACGGAACCTATGTGCTTTCAGGCGTCGAGTGGACTTGGATTCGAATGACGAAGAGACTTCTGTGCGTATAGAGCAACTTACGAAGTCGTATTTTGGGCTACCAGAGTCACTATGCTATAGGCGACAAGTAGGCTTGTACTTTAGGTTGGCGAGGTTACCGTGCTTTTGGAGCGACAGGTTGACTTGTATTGGTTGCGATGGGAGTTTCCAAGTCTCTTGTAGAGAAGTGACTTAAGCTTCTGATCCAGAGCAGATGACTGCACCGTAGGAATAGAGATGGTGTGAGCATATCACCATCCTGCGCCTCATGCGGATGCAATTAAGTAGCTGCACCTCTGAACAGTAAAGGCTTTGGTTGCGAAGGGAAGGGTATGACACCCATACGCCTCTGAGATTGGCACAGGAAGATAGCTGTGCCTCTGGAGTGCAGACACTGGCTTCTGGAAAAAAAGAAGGGGGATGGCCTTACCAAGTCTCTGTCTTCTTTAAGGTACTGGATTGCTGATGTGCTTCTGAGAGGCTGCGCCCACAAGAATATCAGAACATGCTTCGCTGGAGGTCAATCCTTCAACATGTGTATCGAGAAGAAGGAAGGATACACTTCAATGAAGATTGTATCCCTTGTAGATCCCTCTAGGCTTCTGTCGAATCTGTACTATATCCTTTGTAGAAGAACAGAATTAGTCCCTTATGTATAGTCTTGATGTGTCTGTACTAGACTTTGGTAGACATGACAATGAAGGAACTTCTCTATATATCTTATGTTTTATCTTTTTAGCACTGAGCTTGAGTCTTTTACATCTTCTGTGCTTTGGTAAAGGGATGTCTTCAGCTGAGGAGCTGTAGTAGAACTACCATTGGATCTCGATATATCCTACGCCCTAGATGTCATAGGCGTCCATGGCATCTCAGATCTCTGCTTCCTGGGTTAGGATTGCTTGCCATTCTGACCGAGGAATAGCAAGGTCTGTTGCTGTGGTTGTTTTCGCTGGCCAGCTGGGGAGATAAGAGAGTCCTGTGCTAGTCTTCATTCTCGGCTCGGGCCAGTAGCAACTTCGGGCGGTGGCTTCCTTTTGACCAGGAAGTGATTGGCTCTTTCACCGCCTCGCCCGTGCTATTGAGAGCTTGTACCATAATTTCAGCTTTTTTGTTGCCACATGTTTTTATATGTAGAAGCTTTCTTGTCCCCTTTGCTTTTGTCTCCAAAATAAAGAGAGAATCTTCATATTGGATGTGCCTCACCAGAGGTAATATAGATGCGGTAGGCTTGATCTTGGTCGGGGTATAGAACAACAATCCAGAGGTAATATGGACGTGAACTATTTTTTAAACCGTCGAGATAATCATAAAACTGATGCGAGAAAAATGACTACTCAGAGGTAATATGGACATGATAGTCGTGTATTCCTAGCATAGAGTAGCAATCCAGATGTAATATGGACGTGAAATGCTTCATCTACTTGAGAGACTATATAGGAGGGAGAGCGAGAGATCCCCTTACCAGAACTCATAGGTACCCTTTTCAGGGGATGTGGGTGCCTATGCTGGTTCTGTCTTCAGACGTAATACTTCTTTAGGAACATATAGATGATGGACACCATTAGCAAGGCCCCATTAGGCTTAGCTAGCCGATAAGCAACGTTGGAGTATACCGTTTCTATGATGAATGGTCCTTCCCACTTGGGCTCAAACTTCACAGCCGTCTTATGGGTCATCACCATCGATCTTCGTACTACCAAGACGAGGTCGCCTACCTGGTAGGATATTTCGCAGACCTTTTTGTCAAAGGCCCCAGAGATGCGAGCTTGGTAGAGCTCAATCCTTTGCTGTACGAGCAAGCGCTTTTCATCTAACGCTTCTAGCTCTTATAACCGCCTGTGGTGATTGTCTTTGACGGTTAACTGATTAGTGATGATGTTAGCCGACAACATCTTCTTAAGGACTTGACCCATACTGGTATCGGAGTCCCAAGTTTAGGAGTCAGAAGAGTGTGAGTGCCTCATGACTTCTTCTTCTGAATCTTCTGAGGTAGTCATAGGTGTAACATACCCCAGCCCTCGACGAGTACGTTGGTAATAGTTTTCAGCTTTTTCCTTTGGAGTGTGAATCTATATGGGAAGATGCCAGCCTTTACCATAATTGAGCCCCTTGTTGCTATTCAGGTCATAGCCCATCTTCTGGATAAGGTTCTTGGCCTGCACCGTGTAATGGTAGAACTGTATTTTGCCGCTGTCGAGATCTAGATCTTCAGGAGTTATTTGCTGCGGATGCTCCAATCAACCGAATATGATGGGTTCCTCTTCTTTTTTCCTGGCTGGAACTAGGAAGTAGGCACCTCGGGCAAGGAAAACCCAGCTCACATGATTGGCAGTTGCCACTTGCATCTATAGTTTACATAGAAAATTGTCCAAGAAATACTTGGTGTTCCAGCACGCGCCAAAGTAGTTCGTTGACAACTTTCTATTGATGAAGTGGGATATCTTGTCCCGAAGGATTACTTCGTCGAAAGCGTGGGCCTATGTATCGGCACAGACATAATCTTCTAGCTCTTCGTCGGTGAGGGTCAGGGCTACCGCCGGAGGAGAAGGAGGATGCCTCCCTTTTAGCTTGACCATCAAAGAAATGGTGGTCGGATGCTCCTGCGCCTTCATGGTCGCCCTTAGGGACCTCCAGGGTAACTTCATTCGTATAGGCTCCTGACCATCTCCCATCGTCACTGGAGGCGAAGGTGGGGCTATGCCCTGAAGCTTAACAACAAGAGGCACTGACACCTTGGGAGGCCTCCCTTTCAGTCGAACCTTTAAAGGTTCTTCAGCCACTACTGCGCTTTCTGAAGCTGTCTCTGCCTCATCGTCAGCATCATTGTCATCGTCATCCCAGGGGACTGACTTATACAAATCAGCATCTGTACAGTAGGCTTCAAGTCCTCGGAACGGGTCGATATCAGCGAACTCCATTTTGATAGTCCCATCGCGGGCCACATATTTTATGCACTGATGTAGGATGGAAGGGACAATCATGTACTCATGGATCCATGGTTGCCCCAGTAGCATGTTATAATTTATGTCTCCATCAATGACATAGCAAGTCACTTCAGTATAAAAGTTGCTGATTTGACATTTCAGGAAAATTTTACCCAAGGGCTCGCTCTTTCCTGCGTTGAAGTCACTGATTGTTGTGTTCGAGGCTGTCAACCGATGTATTGGAACCCCTAAAGTTTGAAGCAAGCTTCTTCGGATAATGCTCAAAGAGGAACTTGGGTCGATGTTGATGCGATCGACCTTAATGACACCGACATACCCCGTATAGTAAGGGGCGGTTGTGCCGGTTATTCTTAAGCAACATGACTGGTTGAGTAAAAGTGATACTGGGAATCACTTCAACCACGTTATGGCAATGTGGTCAAGCTGCGAGATCCACTTTCGGTGGCTAAACCTAGGTGAGGAAGGACTCGACATTTTGTAAAGCCTCACTGAGCGCATCTCGGGTCTCTTCAGAGAAGCGGAGGAGCTCGAAGAGTGACAATCTAGTCGGACTTCTAGCTAGTTACGCTAGAATATCGAAGTTGTCGGGCTTGATAGGCCCGATTGCTGGATCCTTTCTGAGAGGTTTGTCGAAGCGAACCTCCTTTTGTTTCTGCTTGTCCATAGTAGGAGCCCGGGATGGACTCGCCTCTGGTGCCTCAGGGATCTCAGGTTGACCTGCTCCTGACGTATTTGGGACAGGGGAAGTATCTGGTGGAGACTCCTCCTGGCTTGGAACTTGGCTCTTCTCTTGTCTTTGCGCCGAGCGGGTGGTCACCAAAGCATCGTTGGTCGACGTCGAGACCATGCGGCATGCCTTAATTTTCTTCCCTTTGGCAGAAAGGGTCATAGACGTCATCATGTCGGGAACCAAGTCAGGATGTATCCACATGACTTCGTCTTGAGGCGTGGAGAATGGGACAAGCCCTTGAGCATTGTCCCGTACTGGCGGAAGGTTGACTACCTCCATCGTCGCCTTTGGAATAGGGATGACGCCATCTTGTACCTCTGTGGCTGGAAAACTCCCGAACTGGAGAGTAATCATGTTGGCCGTGACGGTCTTTTCTTCGTAATCTAATGATATGATGCTAGGGTTAATGAGGCGCTAAATTTGCCCCTTCAACACATAGTTGTCATGTGTTAAGTGATGGAAGTACCGGTAATAATGGCAGTACTTGGGATGGTCCACCTTTCCCACTTAATCAGGACTCATGGGCGGCAGATGGACAGTTTGCCACTCTTCGTAAGCATCTCAAAGAGCTCCAGCGTATCCTCATCATTGAAGGAGTAAGTCTCCCTTGGCCTCTGCACTTTTGCAGGTTTGGGGTTCGTAGCTGCTGAACCTTTGGAGATGTTGACGGTTATGGCTTTCCATCTTTGGGGTTGTTGTTGTACGAGCGTCTCCCCTTGTCTTCGGGCGCTGGAAAGTGTAGCCCCAGGAGCTGCACGTCCTGAGCTTTCCTTTGGGTGGCATCCGCCTCTGTAATGAAAGACGTCTACTCCATACAGGGAGCACTGTGCCACAATTTTATAGCGGACAGCATGTTCTTGCGGCAGAAGTCCA
>JANAVB010026799.1:27015461-27097961 GCA_029216955.1 Iris pallida
TTCCCAAGTCTCTTGTAGAGAAGTGACTTAAGCTTCTAATCCGGAGCAGATGACTGTGCCATAGAAATAGAGATGGTGTGAGCATATCACCATCCTACGCCTCATGTAGACGCAGGTAAGTTGCAGTACCTCTGAACAGTGAAGGCGTTGGCTGCGAAGGGAAGGGTATGACACCCTTGCGCGTCTGAGATTGGCGCAGGTAGATAGCTGTGCCTCTGGAGTACAGACACTGGCTTCTGGAATAAAAGAAGGGAAGGATGGCCCTACCACCATCTTGTTTCTGAGGTTGGCGCAGGCAGGTGGCTACGCCTCTGGCTCGAAGGCTCTGGCTTCTTTACGGTGTTGGGTTATTGATATGCTTCTGAGAGGCTGTGCCCACAAGAATATCAGAACATGCTTTGGTGGAGGTCAATCCTCCAGCGTGTGTATCGAGAAGAATGAAGGTTGTCCTTCAATGAAGACTGTATCCCTTTTAGATCCCTCTAGGCTTCTGTCGAATCTGTACTAGATCCTTTGTAGAAGAACAGAATTAGTCCCTTATGTATGGTCTTGATATGTTTGTACTAGAGTTTGGTAGACATGACAATGAAGGGACTTCTCTCCATATCTTCTATTTTGTCTTTTTTGTATTGAGCCTGAGTCTTTTGCATCTTCTACGCTTTGGCGAAGGGACGTCTTCAACTGAGATTTTTTATGCTTCTATAAGATCGCCTTCAAAGTGTCCGGAACTTGAGTCAAGCTCGAAATACTTTGAACAGAAGCATGAACACGCGTCAAGTCTGTGCAAGCTGGGTGATGGCTGGTGTCACGCCTAGCTCTCTGCATTAATTGTCCTGGGTCATCATTTTAGAGCACGGGCTCCTGATAGCTTCTTGAGGTTGGATCCTCTCACATCTTTACAGGGATCGCGAATCTTTGTAGCAGAAGGGGTTCAGAGTCACGTTCTTTTGGTCACTCGCAGTACTGCCATCTGTCATGGAGTGGAGCTTTAGCTTAACTTCTAAGCTTCCTTCTGACCGATGTCTGGCTCATGCTTGGACCATTCGAACAACCTACATAATGGACTGTCCTCCTTCAATAGAAGACTCAGCTGCTTCAATAATGGCCTTGTTTGCCCGATGTTCAGCTCCTGACGACCCTGGAGATTGCTTGAGGCGGCCGTCGGTGGCAAATCTTTTTATCCAAAGAAGCTGTAGTAGAACTCCTATTGGATCTCGAGACATCCCATGCCTTGGATGTCGTAGGCGTTAATGGCATCTCAGATATCTACTTCATGGGTTAGGATTGCTTGCCATTCTGACCGAGGAATAGCAAGGCCTGCTGCAGTGGTTGCTCTCGCCGGCCAGCTGGGGAGATAGGAGAGTCCTGTGCTGGTCTTCATCCCCGGCTCGGGCCAGTAGCAACTTTGGGCGGTGGCTTCCTTTTGACCAGGAAGTGATTGGCTCTTTCATCGCCTCGTATGTGCTATTGAGAGCTTGTACCGTAATTTCAACTTTTTTGTTGCCTCTGTGATTGTAACGACGAAGAGTCTATAATAGGTCTTTGTAGCCACATATTTTTGTATGTAGAAGCTTTCTTGTTCCCTTTTCTTTTGTCTCCAGAATAAAGAAAGAATCTTCATAATGGATTTGCCTCACCAGAGGTAATGTGGACGTGGTAGGCTGGATCTTGGCCGAGGTATAGAACAACAATCCAGAGGTAATATGGATGTGAACTGTTTTCTAAACCACCGAGATAATCATAGAACTGATACGAGAAGTGTAACGCCCCAGTCCCAAAATACTTAGCACTAGGTACGTCGACATGCCAGCTGCATACATACGAAGAATCCTCCAATATATAAAAACCTCGTATGTATCCATAAGCTGTAAAATACAGTAAACCAGGACAACTAAATCTTATCCACCAAATAAGAGAATTATAATACGAATCAACTATGAAAATTTTCATTTATACATGTAGTTGGGCGGAGACAAATCTACTACCAACTAATTGAAATGAAGAAAAAAAATATACAAGGAATGATCGATAAAATCACAAGACGAACCAAGAGCAGTCATCTTCGAAGGAATGGAGAAGATTACGGCCATGGCTAGAACACCTGCAAAAAGTCACAAAGCACACACCTGGAGAGATAACCAGGTCCTTAGAGGGACGTAACAAGATACATAAAGAACATTCCACATAACTGAATATATATACTATGTCATAAATCATAAGTAAAGTAAATAGTCCCAAAGCTCGAACCGTCAGAATATGGCAAGGTATCTTGCCAATGGTTGTGTGCAAAAGGACGACGTCCAATAGCTCGAACCGTCAAAATAGTGAAGCGATGAAAGCCAAATCCCGCATACGTCCTCGAATGCTGAAATAAACACCACAAACGTGTTCAGAATATAAGATATGTCTAGGAAACGCTTGTCCAAAAGTCCAATTCTAGAACAGGGGCAAAATGGTAATTTTAGGTCAAAATAATGTCCGCTGTTGGACCTATTTTGCACCGAAATGTGCGCCAGAATCTAAGATCTCTAAAGTCGTCAAACTATATGTCTACGGGTCCGGTTTAAGGAGACGAATCAACGGTATGTCCAATTTTGGATTTCGGTGAGCCGTGCACATATTCGCCCGTTGGAGCAGGTCGTGGGCCCGCCAAATAGACGTTCCAGTCGACCTTCTCAGAATCGGACCAAAACTGGCATACAGGACCAAAAATGATACGGTCCTGCTGGCGTAAGTTTCGTTTCGATTCGACGAACGTGCACAAAGTAATTAAAGAATTTGCAAAGGGGCCGATATGGCAAATTTTGACGGATACGCATCAAATTCGTCGCGCACACGCAACCAATTTGAATTTTGTTAAAGCCCACACGTCTGTGAAGTCGATACGCACCTTTCGATGATTTCGGTTCGCGGCCACGTCGCCCGATTTAGCGGGACGCACGTCGTATCGAGGTTTTTCAATATTTTAAAAGAAGATTTTTCTCTATTTTGAAATTAATTTTAACCAGAAAATAAACCTCTAGAAATTAAACTAAAAATAGGGTTTAGATCTTGTTCAGGTTGTCTGAAAGTCTATTCAGGTAGATTTCTAAATTTCACAATATCTTGGTCGTAATTCGACCGCAAACATGGCTAGTCGGAATAGTTTCTATCGTCCAACAATTGAGAATTTTCTCAGTTTTGGAACTCATTTTTCTTCGCGTACATTGCGTATTAAAATAAACTAATTGAAGGGAATCGAACTCGGTTAGGTTATCTACGTACCTGTGAAGATGGTTCACGAAACGACAAACCGTAGAGGAAGTGGCGTACCCGCGAAGTCAGGGTTGTTGCTGCTGCTGCCGCAGTTTGCTCCGCGTCGCGGGCACTGTGCGTGCGACCTATCGCCGTCCGGCTATCTCCGTAGTGGCGCTGGCGGCGATTGGCCACCTCAGGTTCGGGGTCGTAGGGTGGCGCTGCTTCCTCGTGGGTTGGTTTAGGGTTTGGTAGGGTTTTTTTACGATTTTTTTACATATATATGCACCACACAGGGGGTCGGGGCTTGCTGTTGCGGGAGGGCTCGGGTGAACAGTGCCCCCCGCGGTTACTGGTCACGTGGGAATTTTTTTCTTCTCATTTACTCTTTATTATAGTTATTTATATATACACTTATGTAATTCCAATAAAATCTCTATAAATTCCTGAAAATCAAGAACACCTTTCAGGTAATTATAAAATAAATAATTAAGTATCATACTATACCCAATATGGCATTACTCGCTATATGTCAGTAGTAGAAATATAATCTATCAAAATAATAAAAATATAATAAAATTCCAAAAACCTTCAAAATAGAATATATTTTTTTCTCTGAAGTATTTAGCACGTAAAGTTGTACAATTTTTATATGTATGCATATAACATAGCATTTTACCTGCTACCATAATATTAAAAAAATCTAAAATTAAAAGACAAGTAATAAAAATACTGTAAAATATTTTAAATAAAAATTAAAAAAATACTAAATTTTTAGGGGGTTTACATCCTACCCATTTTATAAAAATTTCGTCCTCGAAATTAAAAATAATCTTATTAACAAAGAATGATGATATTAAAATACGAAGGGGAGAGTAAGTACGTCGATTCATAACTCGGGAAAAATGGAGGGGGTAATTATCAAAGAATCCAAATTGACATCATATTCTACAAGATGGGATATTCTACCCTCAAGATTCTACCCAACTTATAGAAGTTGGCCAACCGTGAAAATCGTTGTTACAAAACTTCTGAAAAGGACAATTTCTAAGAAGATGCACGAGAATATTGGACGCTTCTGACCCTAGTCTCGGATTCTAAGTGAACCTAGATATTGTCATAACGTTCTTGGTCAACAATTACTGTAAGAAGGTTATTACAATTTAACATTGCCTCCCTATGGGTTATGCTTCCTACAAGCTGGTAGCAACCTCTTGTTTGATATAACTAGAATGTGTTGGTTCAGTGGGATTGTAGTCTTTGCCTAAAATGGGTAACTAGTGATGTCGTTGAAGAACTTAAGGAAGAAGTCTTCAGGGGTCAAGAGGTGAGAGTCTATAATAAGCGCAGGAATCTTGCTAAAGAATATGATTAGGTAAGAGTTCGAAACTTTTAAATCATAATGACAGGAGTATGCGGTTTATGGAAGGAAGGGACTAGTGTTGTGCTTCAACATCAAAGTCACGTTAGGGTTATCAGATGATACGGATAAAGGTGGATATTATGAGTCACTGATGTATTAGCTAAATTATGAACCAATCTATCATAATCATTTGCTAATTCAAGGTAACCCTATGTTTCTTAGGGAGGCTTGCAATCTTATGCGCAATGGGAACTCTCATTCTCGAAGTTTAAAAATAAGACCCAATTCAATGATAGAATAAGATTTGAAGAAGCCCGATCGCAATCCTTGTACGTTGGTTGTTGAAATAGCCACACTATAAACCAGAAACAATATACAATACGGAGAGAAGTCATGTTGGGAGCTAGTACCGTGATTTGGAGCAATTTGTGGGTGGTGGTTGTATATGCCATTCTTGCATTCCCAAATTTACGAGTTTTACAATAATGACACATGAATCAAGGGTAGCGTATTTAACTCCTCTTATCGCCTAGGCAAGATTATTGACGAGGGCAATGACTTCTATAGTTCGTCAAAAAATACCTTGGATAACTAACTCCCTAATTTCTTGCGTGTACAAGCTTACTCGTTTACAACTTTAAGGCTACTAATGGCATCAAAGGTTGTACTTTGCAATATTAGCGCTAACTAATAAGTCCAAGTATTTTCCTAGGAAATGATGTGTTAACTATATTAAGCAGGATGACTAAACCATTAAGGGTGTTGCTCCGTTACTAACTAGTATCTTAGCAATAAATGGCATATATTAGACAATGCTCTATGTGATTGCTCTATATTGCTACTGCGGTTCTAAAGATTTTCTAATCGATCTGCTCCGAGTTATTCTAGCAGGCAATAGGGCTGAGTTGATAAAAACATCAATCTTTAAATCTTGGGTTTTATCTATATTGGCTGAACAAGATTCCATAAAAATCAATCTAAACCATTCATATTAGGTTAAGGCAAATTAGAATGGCTGAACAAGATTCCATAAAAATCAATCTAAACCAGTCGGGTTGGTTAACTAGGTTCCTTAAGCCCGAAAATGCACCTCTAGTGGCTTTTGTGTATAAGTACACATGAGGCCTCAATTGAGTGGCACACTAGTGGCATTTGCGTAGTGGGCTTTAAGTAGATCACAACCATATATTGGGTCGAAAGATTTGAGTCAAGGTTGGATCTCTAATTGCAGTCGAGAAGTACATCGAGATCATGGTAAGGGTTATAGTTGGTCTTTTTGACATAAAAGTCGTATTATGAAACTAGAGTATAAAAAAACTTGTTTGGGTGGAACATGATATGCCTACATGAAGGTGGACTCGCCTAGGTCTTGCATGTGAAATTTTTCGGAAGGTAATATCCAGTCTCGTGCTCCGAATATTAATGTCAAGGTAGGGGACACCAAATGATCTAAATAGAGAGTGGGAGTTCAAGTGGGACTAATTTATCTTCCTAATGGAAATCAACTTATCCAAATCAATCAGTAATCTAGTAAATCCTAAAATTTAGAAGGAGATCACCACCTATACAATTCGAAGGTTGCCTTCTAGAAATTACATCGAACATAATTTTATGACTAATGAAGTAGGAAATCGAAGTTGTAATATCACACCTTGACTTTTGATAATACAGAGCAAGGCACGATAGTATAGATAATAGGATACAGTAGTTATAAACCAAATTCGAGGATCATACCACAATTTTTAATAAATGGAAAAATGATTGCGTACAATAATACACGAGTCGATAAAATAGAATGATCCACTCGTCCATAGTATACGAGAGTTATCGATGGGTGTAACAAAAAGTCTCCACAACTCGGTCATAAATTTCTATTTGTGTTTAGTCGGTCAGACTATAGTCATTAGGTTTCTAATGGTGTTGCACGTAGTGCTCCTGCATTGTTGTTGATAACTAGTTAATCAATATGATGGGGGCATCATACTACAGATATTGGCCAAGCTGGTGAAGGTGTTGTTCTAATGCAAAGTCACACCTTTAATAATAAAATTTTATACCTAGAAGGACACCTGCTGAATCCCTAATCTCAGAATGGGTGTTTATCACAGTTATTGCTTGTCCTTGTTTTTGGTCTATTATTTTCATTGCTAAACTGTGGACTTGGTCGAGTAAGGGTTGGGTTAAGGCATAAGGGTTGCTAGTTAAAGCAATGATCAAGAAAATAATCAGAGACTACAATAATTGGTTCCATGAGAAAGTATAGTCGCCTTGGCTGGTGTTTTGACAAAGGGTGCGATTCTAATCATTATCAAATTCAAATGACTAGAAGGTTACGATAGTAGTATTAGGGTCGAGGGGAGAATGAGTAACTTAAGACAATGTTGCAGTCACATGGCTGGCCGATGGTAGCTACACTTGTGTATACAACTATCATGGCCATAAGGGAATACTCTGTATCTATCTACCAAATACGAGCGTTCGTCCTTTCAAATCAGTGAAAGACAACAGCAATATAGAGTTCAAGAAAGATGTCACCGAATACAATTCCGTGCTTCAAGGGCGAATGTATAATTCAAGAAAAATTGTCAATGCAGTCGCGGATGAGATCATAGATACCTCGATATCTCAATCCACATGAGAGAATCAAATGAAGAGCGAACCAAATGCATCAAGGTTGATCAGACCATAATACACTAATTCTGATTAGATAATATGTTAGTGGGCGTCCCCAGTATATATATGTCCTGAACAAGCTTAATAAAGAATAAGCTTGCAAAACTAGGATATAAACAGTAACATTATTTATGATATTGCAAAGTAATAGTACGGGAGATAATATTGAAAGCAGTAATAAATAGCCCACGCTTCACAAAGATCTAAGTCTTGTCCGGTGTTCCTGCTTATACAGTCGTCCTACTGGCTCTTGTATCAGGCCGTGGTTGACCAATGGAGTATGGGCTACTAAAACTCCATATTCTAGGTAAACATATCCTTCTACACTAGCATATATTCAGTGCCACCTGGTTATAGTTCATTAGTGGGTTATAAGAATATGGAGTGATAGGCCGTAAGGCATACTACCCAACTTATAAGTCAACTAATAGAGTAACTGAGAAATATAACAGGTATTCCTAGTATGAATCATCTTTCTAACCTCTTTATCACGAATGGAGGGAAAAAGATAAGAGCTACAGTGGAGAGGAATCGAACAAAAGGAAATTAAGGTAGTCGGATGAGAGTTCAAAATTGGAAGCAATGGAGGAGGTTAAGTATGTGGATGAGATTCTACTCTAATCCTATTTGCAGGCTCACATCGATACAGTAACATAACCGAAGTGATGAACTCGACCTGCATGGGCCACCACAAAAACATGTAACACCCCAGTCCCAAAATACTTAGGACTAGGTACGTAGACATGTTAGCTGCATACATACGAAGAATACTCGAATATATGGAAACCTTGTATGTATACATAAGCTGTAAAACACAGTAAACTAAGACAACTAAATCTCATCCACCAAATAAGAGAATAATAATACGAAGCAACTATATAATTTGTCATTTATACTTGTAGTTGGGAGGAGACAAATCCAATACTAACTAATTGAAATGAAAGAAAATATACAAGGAATGATCGATAAAATGGCAAGACGAAACAAGAGCATTCATCTTCGAAGGAATAGAGAAGATTACAGCCATGGCTAGAACACCTGCAAAAAGTCACAAAGCACACACCTGGAGACAAAACCAGGTCATCAGAGGGACGTAACAAGATACATAAAGAACATGCCACATAACTGAATATATATACTATGTCATAAAACACAAGTAAAGTAAATAGTCCGAATTGTAACAAGATCCAAAACCACATTATCGAAACAGTGGACTAAACCTACAACCAAACAAGGACAAGGGGGAATACACTATACCGCGATGCGACATTGTCCCATTCTACTAATGGAACGGGGCTGATATGACATTGACGAGGGTTACCTGACCATTCTAATGTGTTTATGCAGTAAGAATAAACCTTCAACGCATGGGCACTCTAGCTGTAGGAAAATTAGGTATATTCCCACAGGGTACCTGGGACCTCAAAGCATAACATTCATCAAATGTCAGAGGCCAGCAGGAAACCAGGTATCAGGATCCAGGACCGTATCTCCAGCGGAGATAACCGACAATAATAGGAATGTGGATGCGTTGCCCATTCGTTAAAAAATTGTTCTTCCCACCCAATGCCTAGTAGAGTCACATCCATGACTCCTATACCTCTACTAACTTCCAAGTCTCCTAACATGCCTTTATTAACAGTTAGCCCGAATGTATGCGCACAGGTGATCAGCCATCTCGCAAGTACCTCTACATGCTACTCATCTCACACATACCTCATGCTACAACTGTGTTAAGGTTTATGTTATACACTACAAATGGTAGTCCCTTAACTCTAGGTCCATATGCAATCAAAGGATAATAAGTAAAGTTAAGCTAATATCACTGAGCACGTAATAAATCAGGAACTGTAATAATGGTTCAGCTACAAGAACAAGAAATAAGAACACAGTTATATGTAATAACAAAAATACAAACTAAATATAAACAATAAATATGGCAAGGTATCTTGCCTGAGGTTGTGTGCAAATGGGCGATGTCCAATAGCTCGAACCGTCAGAATAGTAAAGTGATGAAAGCCAAATCCCGCATATGTCCTCGGATGCTGAAATAAACACCACGAACGTGTTCGGAATATAAGATAAGTCTAGAAAATGCCTGTCCAAAAGTCTAATTCTGGAACAGGGGCAAAATCGTAATATTGGATCGAAACGATGTCCGTCGTTGAACTCATTTTTCACCGAAATGTGTGCCAAAATCTACGGTCTCTAAAGTCGTCAAACTACATGTCTACGGGTCCGGTTTGAGGAGACAAACCCAACGGTTTGTCCAATTTTGGATTACGGTGAGCCGTGCACAAATTCGCACGTTGGAGCGGGTTGCGGGCCGCCAAATAGGCGTTCCAGTCGACCTTCTCAGAAGCGAACCAAACATTGCATACAGGACCAAAAAAAGGATACGGTCCTGCTGGCGCAAGTTTTGTTTCGATTCGACGAATGTGCACAAAGTAATTGGAGAATTTGCAAAGGGGCCGATACTGTGAATTTTGACGGATACGAATCAAATTTCTCGCGTACACGCAACCAATTTGAATTCCGTCCAAGCCCACACATCTACGAAGTCGATACGCACCTTTCGTTGCTTTTAGTTCACGGCCACATCGCTCGTTTTGTCGGGACACACGTCGTATCGAAGTTTTTCAATATTTTAAAAAAAGATTTTTCTCTATTTTAAAATTAATTTTAACCAGAAAAAAACCTCTAGAAATTAAACTAAAAATAGGGTTTAGATCTTGTTCAGGTTTTCTGAAAGTCTATTCAGGTAGATTCCTAAATTTTCACAATATCCTGGTCGTAATTCGACCGTAAACATGGCTAGTCGGGGCAGTTTCTATCATCCAAAATTCTCGATTTTGGAACTCGTTTTTCGTCGCGTATATTGCGTATTAAAATAAACTAATTGAAGGGAATCGAACTCGGTTAGGTTATCTACGTACCTGTAAAAATGGTTCGCGAAACGACAAAACGTAGAGGAAGTGGCGTACCCACGAAGTCTGGGTTATTGCTGTTGCTGTCGCAGTTTGCTCCATGCCGCGCGCACTGTGCGCGCGGCCTACCGCCGTCCGGCCATCGCCGCAGCGGCGGCGGTGGCGGTACGTGGCCACCTCGGAGTCGGGGTCGTGGGGTGGCGCTGCTTCCTCATGGGTTGGTTTAGGGTTTGGTAGGGTTTTGTTTACTTTTTTGACATATATATGCACCACACAGGGGGTCGGGGCTAGCTATTACGGGAGGGCTCGGGTGAACAGTGCCCCCCGCGGGTACTGTTCACCTGGGAATTTTTTTTTCTCATTTTCTCTTTATTATAGTTATTTATATATACAGTTATATAAATCCAAAAAAATCTCTATAAATTCCTGAAAATCAAGAATACCTTTCAGGTAATTAAAATAAATAATTAAGTATCATACTTTACCCAATATGGCATAACTCACTATATGTCAGTAGTAAAAATTATAATCTATCAAAATAATAAAAATATAATGAAATTCTAAAAACCTTCAAAATAGAATATATTTTTTCTCTGAAGTATTTAGCACGTAAATTTGTACAATTTTTATATGTATGCATATAATGTTGCATTTTACCTGCTACCATAATATTAACAAAATCTAAAATCAAAAGTCAAGTATTAAAAATATTGTAAAATATTTTAAATATAAATTAAAAAATACTAAAATTTTAGGGGGTTTACACGAAGAGCGACTACTCAGAGGTAATGTAGACATGGTAGTCATGTCTTCCAGGCATAGAGGAGCAATCCATAGGTAATGTGGACGTGAAATACTTCATCTACTTGAGAGAATATATAGTAGGGAGAGCGAAAGATCCCCTTACCAGAACTCATGGGCACCCTTTCAGGGGATGTGGGTGTCTATGCTGGTTTTGTCTTCAGACATAATACTTTTTTAAGAACTTGCCGTTGATGGACATCATTAGCAAGTCCCCACTACGCTTAGCAAGCCGATAAGCACCGTTGGAGTACACCATTTCTATGACGAACGGTCCTTCCCACTTGGGTTCGAACTTCCCAGCCGTCTTGTGGGTCATCACCATCGGTCTTCGTACTGCCAAGACGAGGTCGCCTACCTGGTAGGATCTTTTGCGAACCTTTTTGTCAAAGGTCACAGAGATGCGAGCTTGGTAAAGCCCAATCCTTTGCTGCACGAGCAAGCACTTTTCATCCAACGCTTCTAGCTCTTGTAACCGCTTGCGCTGATTGTCTTCGACGGTTAACTGATTAGTGATGAAGTTAGCCGACAACATCTTCTTAAGGACTTGACCCATGCTGGTATCGGAGTCCCAAGTTGAGGAGTCAGAAGAGTGTGAGTGCCTCAAGACTTCTTCTTCTGAATCTTCTGAGGTGGTCGTAGGTGTAACACACCCCAGCCCTCGACGAGTACATTGGTAATAGTTTTCAGCTTTTTCTTTTGGAGTGTGAATCTGTATGGAAAGACGCCGACTTTTACATAATTGAGCCCCTTATTGCTATTCAGGTCGTATCCTATCTTCTGGATCAGGTTCTTGATCTGCGCCGTGTAACGGTAGAAATACATTTTGCCGCTGTCGAGATCTGGATCTTCAGGAGTTATTTGCTGCAGATGCTCCAATCGACCGAATATGATGGGTTCCTCTTCTTTTTTCCTGGCTGGAACTACGAAGTAGGCGCCTCGGGCAGGGACAACCTGGCTCACATGACTGGCAGTTATCACTTGCGTCTATAGTTTACACAAAGAATTGTCCAGGAAATACTTGGTGTTCCAGCACGCGCCAAAGTAGTTCGATAACAACTTTCTATTAATGAAGTGGGATATCTTGTCCTGAGGGATTATGTCATCAAAAGTATGGGCCTATGTATCCGTGCAGACACAATCTTCTAGCTATTCGTCAGTGAGTCGCCGGAGGAGAAGGAGGATGCCTCCCTTTCAGCTTGACCATCAAAGGAATGGTGGTCGGATGCTCCTGCGCCTTCATGGTCGCCCTTAGGGTCCTTCGGGGTAACTTCATTCGTATAGACACCTGACCATCTCCCATTGTTACTGGAGGCGAAGGTGGAGCTATGCCCCGAAGCTTAACAACGAGAAGCGCTGACACCTTGGAAGGCCTCTCTTTCAGTCGAACCTTTAAAGGTTCTTCGGCCACTACTGCATTTTCTGAAGCTATCTTTGCCTCATTGTCAGCATTATTGCAGTCGTCATCCCAGGGGACTGACTTATACAAATCAGCATCTGTACAGTAGGCTTCAAGTCCTCGGAACTGGTCGATATCAGCGAACTCCATTTTGATAGTCCCGTCGCTAGCCACATATTTCATACACTGATGTTGGGTGGAAGGGACAATCATGTACTCATGGATCCATGGTTTCCCTAGTAGCGTATTGTAATTTATGTTTGCATCAATGACATAGCAAGTCACTTCAGTATATAGGTCGTCGATCTGACATTTTAGGCAAATTTTGCCCAAGGGCTCGCTCTTTCTTGCGTTGAAGTCACTGATTATTGTGTTCGAGGCTGTCAACCGATGGACTAGAACCCCTACAGTTTGAAGCAGGCTTCTTCGGATAATGCTCAAAGAGGAACTTAGGTCAATGTGGATGCGATCGACCTTAATGATACCGACATACCCCATATAGTAAGGGGCGGTTGTGCCGGCTATTCTTTAGCAACTTGTCATGTTGAGTAAAAGTGATTTTGGGAATCACTTCAACCATGCTGTGGCAATGTGGGCAAGCTGCGGGATCCACTTTCGATGGCTGAACCTGGGTAAGGAAGGACTTGGCATTTTGTAAAGCCTCACTGAGCACATCTCGAGTCTTTTTAGAGAGGCAGAGGAGCTCAAAGAGTGACAATCTAGCCAGAGTACTAACCAGCTGCGTTAGAATATCGAAGTTGTCGGGATTGATAGGCCCGATTGTCGATCCTTTTTGAGAGGTTTGTCGAAGCGAACCTCCTTCTGTTTCTGTTTGTCCATGGTAGGATCCCGGGATGGACTCGCCTCTGGTACCTCAGGGATCAGAGGTGGACCAGCTCCTGATGTATTTGGGACAGGGGGAGTATCGGGTAGAGACTCCTCCTGGCTTCGAGCCTGGCTCTCCTCTTGCCTTTGTGCCGAGTGGGTGGTCACCAAAGCATCGTCGGTCGATGTTGAGACCAAACGGCATGCCTTTCTTTTCTTTTTTTTGGCAGAAAGGGTCATAGACGTCATCATATCGGGAACCAAATCAGGATGTATCCACATGACTTTGCCTTGAGGCGTGGAGAACGGGACGATCCCTTAAGCGTTGTCTCATGCTGGCGGAAGCTTGACTACCTCCGTCGTCGCCTTTGGAATAGAGATGACGCCATCTTGTACCTCTATGGCAGGAAAACTCCCGAACTGGAGAGTAACCATGTTGGCCGTGACGATCTTCTCTTCGTAATCCAACGATATGACGCTGGGGTTAATGAGGCACTAAATTTCCCCCTTCAACACATAGCAGTCCTGTGTTAAGTTTTGAATGTACCGATGATAATAGCAGTACTTGGGATGGTCCACCTTCCCACTTCATCAGGATGCCTAGGTGGCGGATGGACAGTTTTCCACTCTTTGTAAGCATCTCGAAGAGCTCCAGCGTATCCTCGTCATTGAAGGAGTAAGTCTCCCTCGGCCCCTGCGCTTCTACAGGTTTGGGGTTCGCAGCTGTTGAACCTTTGGAGATGTTGACGGTCATGGCCTTTTCATCTTTGGGGTTGTTGTTGTATGAGCGTCTCCCCTGGTCTTCGGGCACAGGAAAGTATAGTCCCAGGAGCTACACGTCTTGAGCTTTCCTTTATGCGGCATCTACCTCTGTAATGAAAGGCGTCCACTCCATGTAGGGAGCACTGTGCCACAAGTTTATAGTGGGCAGCATGTTCTTGCGGCAGGAGTCCATAAACAAGGGCTCGAGAATGTCAGGTGGTAATCTGAGGGCTGTCTGGAAGAAGCGCTCGATGTATGCACGGATAGGCTCTTTCTCCCTTTGGACAATTTCCATGAGGGTCGACATGGTCATGTCCATGCCCCTTTCGTAAAATCGGTCCATAAACCGGGTCTCATGTCTTCAAATGACGAGATGCAGTCGTCCGAAAGACTGCAGAACCACTCATAGGCTACCCCCTGTAGGGCTCCTATTAATATGTTGGACAGGAGGGCATCTTTCTTTGGCAGGTGCCCCGTTACTGAGGCAAAGTACCTCAAGTATTGTCGGGGAGAACCCTTTCTTTCATAAGGTATAAGCGTCTGCAGATTGTATTTGGGAGGATAAATGACGTTGTCCCACTCGACAGGGTATGGCTGCCAAATCCCCATCTTCCGGAGCGTTGCTTGCTTTTTTTGGCATCATGACGAGCATACAGCTCCTTGATGGCCTGCTGTATCTCGACCGGCATTGCTGAGCCTGTAGCCGATGGAGTAGACGAGGATGGTCCTGCCTGGTTGGCAGTAGACAACATGTTAGATTCGTCATTTGTTGGCGGATCACGTACAGGTGTATGGGCAGCAGGGGTAATGCTACTCTTGAGGTCGATTATGACCGAGGATAGGGTCTTCATGGTGTCCGTCAGTGTATCTAACTTCGTCTCGAGAACTTCGATATGTCTGAGAGATTCGTTGTTGTCTTCCTCATTGCCATCGGCCATGAACATAGACCGTGTGTGAGAGTGACTCGAGGGAGCCATAGATCCTTCACTTTCTGGCACCAACGCCTAAGGCTCGCTGTCTTAAGGATATACCGTAAGATTGTGATCTTCTTCGGAATCGGTATGGTTGCTACACCCGGTCTAGTGACTGGCTGCACCAATATAGACATTCGTGTCGTATTGCACCTCGTCAGATTGGACCACAGGGTTGTTGTGCATGGCAGGAGGCTGGCTATCCCCAGTTTTTGACAAGGCACCTAATGTAGATTTGGAACGAGTGCCTTGGAACACACCTACATAGGGTACCTTAGCTTTACTGTTCTCTGACCTCCTCTTCCGTTTAGCAACCGATATGAGAGGATTCTAGGAAGGCTCCTTGAAACCTCTGGAACCCTGCACCGCGTAGCATGTAGTAATGCGGGGCTCGTCTTCTCTATGGCTCACCGACCCCTGTTAGTCCTCTGACGTAGAGTCGGCGTGGAGTAGAATCTCTAGAAGATGGAGCGCCTGCTCGGCGATGGCGCAGACATCTGCTGACAACGGCAGTTGATTGCAATGTGGGTACAAGGGTGCCTTGATTTAGGCACATCTTGTGCCACAGATTCTTCTTTCTCTTGGGGGAGGGTTAGCTCTTCTGTCATAGCACTCCCATTGTACATGCAGGAAAGCTGTATGTAAGTACGATCAGAGCGGGTCTGGCGAGGAAGCCTCTTGTCGCTCCTGCAGGAATGCCGCTCGCATGGCTTCCTCTCCGGGGGATATACCCCCTGGCTTGGCTTACGCACAGGAGTACCCCAGTGGGAGAAAGATTCGACTGGTTGAGGCATCGGAGCACGGGAGCTAGTCTTGTATAGCTTTCCTCGGCTGTGCGTGTTACTGTCAATACGGGTCTCTGATCTACCGTTGGTGAAGCACGCATGTTGTACAAAGTACGAGCCACTTGGTATCTCTTCCTACTACCCCCAGCGGGTGAGTAATATTTAGAGTCCGCCGAAGGTTTATCGGAAGGGAAATCGATTCTGTCGAAGACATATCTTCTTGCCGGCAATGCTCCCGTCGTGAGGGGTTGGACCGGTATGCGCTTCCTTTAGCATCGTTCCTTCGTCAGATCAACCATGGAACCACCATATTCTTCGCCATGCTTTCCTGGGATGTGGATCGGGCGAGGGAATAAGGCTATAGCAGCTGTAATCTTCTCTGTGGCCTTGACGTTGAGGGGGTCCTGAGACGCAGTTCCCACCATCGTGCTGCTGGCTGCAGTCGCCTTAAGCCTCCAGACATATCGAGTCTACTTCGGTTGTACGAATCGCTTTAAAGTCTTCGACTTTTTATCAAAGAGATATCTTCGAAAGCCTGCTGGTCAAAGTGTACGACCCGTATGTCTTGAGACGCGCCCAGCAAGTTGTCATCAGATTGCGTCACCGCCTTCTTGTTGGAGGAGAAGGTAGTTCCCAGCAGAGTCGCTATTTTGTTCGACGTAACAAAAGGTTGAATGAACTTTTTGCTTTATTGAACGTATAAGGTGTCTGTGTACAAAGAAGGAAGTCCTAAACAGGATATTCTAAGTACAAGGAGAAGAGGTTTCTGGAAAAGTGTGACGATAAAAATCGAGCACTGCAGCAGCTCCTTTACTCCGTTGACGATTTGAGATGAATCAACCTTGCTATATGGCTCTCTGGCGTCTTTGATGGAACTCTGGGGTCACCGATCAAGAGACTGTCTGGATGAGAAGATCCCTTGAAGATGGTTGGTTAGTTGGTTATTTGGTTGATAGGTGGATGAGGGTGGCCGACTCTTCGTGGATGGAGAACGCTGCTCTTTTGAAGACTGTCGATTGTCAATGTTCCCTCTATATATTTAATGCTTTGGTGGAAGAAGACCTCCTTCTATTTATAGAGAACCGAGCACATATGCGATGTGCATTAGGGTTCCTGAGATATGAAAGAATCTGCCGTCATTGTACGGTGCGGGCTTCTGCGACGCTGACTCGTGGCGGGCATCAAGATTCTCCTCAAACGAGATCTCTGGTTGTTATAAACATAACCGAAGGAGGTGACACATGGCATATGCCGATTTGCTTGTTCAGATATAGCCGAGTAAATCTTAGGATTTTATTCTAGATTTGAAGTCTAATTGATCCTCATCTAAGATTAAAATCAATCTGATATGATATCAATCATGATTTAATCCCAATCTTCTCTGCAAGAGGAAGTTTAAACAAACCAATTGGGGTAGACCCATACTTTATGCGCCTCTGGTGAGGACTAAGTGCTGCTGTGCTTCTAGGGCGACGAGTAGACCATGCTTCTGGAGACGACGGAACCTCTGTGCTTTCAGGCGTCGAGTGGACTTGGATTCGAATGACGAAGAGACTTCTGTGCGTATAGAGCAACTTACGAAGTCGTATTTTGGGCTACCAGAGTCACTATGCTGTAGGCGACAAGTAGGCTTGCACTTTAGGTTGGCGAGGTTACCGTGCTTTTGGAGCGACAGGTTGACTTGTATTGGTTGCGATGGGAGTTTCCAAGTCTCTTATAGAAAAGTGACTTAAGCTTCTGATCCGGAGCAGATGACTGCACCGTAGGAATGGAGATGGTGTGAGCATATCACCATCCTGCGCCTCATGCGGATGCAATTAAGTAGCTGCACCTCTGAACAGTAAAGGCTTTGGTTGCGAAGGGAAGGGTATGACACCCATGCACCTCTGAGATTGGCACAGGCAGATAGCTGCGCCTCTGGAGTGCAGACACTGGCTTCTGGAAAAAAAAGAAGGGGGATGGCCTTACCAAGGCTCTGTCTTCTTTAAGGTACTGGATTGCTGATGTGCTTCTGAGAGGCTGCGCCCACAAGAATATCAGAACATGCTTCGCTAGAGGTCAATCCTTCAACATGTGTATCGAGAAGAAGGAAGGATGCACTTCAATGAAGATTGTATCCCTTGTAGATCCCTCTAGGCTTCTGTCGAATCTGTACTATATCCTTTGTAGAAGAACAAAATTAGTCCCTTATGTATAGTCTTGATGTGTCTGTACTAGACTTTGGTAGACATGACAATGAAGGAACTTCTCTCTATATCTTATGTTTTATCTTTTTAGCACTGAGCTTGAGTCTTTTACATCTTCTGCGCTTTGGCGAAGGGATGTCTTCAGCTGAGGAGCTGTAGTAGAACTACCATTGGATCTCGATATATCCCACGCCCTGGATGTCATAGGCGTCTATGGCATCTCAGATCTCTGCTTCCTGGGTTAGGATTGCTTGCCATTCTGACCGAGGAATAGCAAGGCATGTTGCTGTAGTTGTTTTCGCTGGCCAGCTGGGGAGATAAGAGACTCCTGTGCTGGTCTTCATTCTCGGCTCGGGCCAGTAGCAACTTCGGGCGGTGGCTTCCTTTTGACCAGGAAGTGATTGGCTCTTTCACCGCCTCGCCCGCGCTATTGAGAGCTTGTACCGTAATTTCAGCTTTTTTGTTGCCACATGTTTTTATATATAGAAGCTTTCTTGTCCCCTTTGCTTTTGTCTCCAAAATAAAGAGGGAATCTTCATATTGGATGTGCCTCACCAGAGGTAATATAGATGTGGTAGGCTTGATCTTGGCCAGGGTATAGAACAACAATCCAGAGGTAATATGGACGTGAACTATTTTTTAAACCGTCGAGATAATCATAAAACTGATACGAGAAAAATGACTACTCAGAGGTAATGTGGACATGATAGTCGTGTATTCCTAGCATAGAGGAGCAATCCAGATGTAATATGGACGTGAAATGCTTCATCTACTTGAGAGACTATATAGGAGGGAGAGCGAGAGATCCCCTTACCAGAACTCATGGGCACCCTTTTCAGGGGATGTGGGTGCCTATGCTGGTTCTGTCTTCAGACGTAATACTTCTTTAGGAACATGTAGATGATGGACACCATTAGCAAGGCCCCATTAGGCTTAGCTAGCCGATAAGCAACGTTGGAGTATACCGTTTCTATGATGAATGGTCCTTCCCACTTGGGCTCAAACTTCACAGCCGTCTTATGGGTCATCACCATCGATCTTCGTACTACCAAGACGAGGTCGCCTACCTGGTAGAATATTTCGCAGACCTTTTTGTCAAAGGCCCCAGAGATGCGAGCTTGGTAAAGCTCAATCCTTTGTTGTGCGAGCAAGCACTTTTCATCTAACGCTTCTAGCTCTTATAACCGCCTGTGGTGATTGTCTTTGACGGTTAACTGATTAGTGATGATGTTAGCCGACAACATCTTCTTAAGGACTTGACCCATGCTGGTATCGGAGTCCCAAGTTTAGGAGTCAGAAGAGTGTGAGTGCCTCATGACTTCTTCTTCTGAATCTTCTGAGGTAGTCATAGCTGTAACATACCCCAGCCCTCGACGAGTACGTTGGTAATAGTTTTTAGCTTTTTCCTTTGGAGTGTGAATCTATATGGGAAGATGCCAGCCTTTACCATAATTGAGCCCCTTGTTGCTATTCAGGGCATAGCCCATCTTCGGGATAAGGTTCTTGGCCTGTGCCGTGTAACGGTAGAACTGTATTTTGCCGCTGTCGAGCTCTAGATCTTCAGGAGTTATTTGCTGCGGATGCTCCAATCAACCGAATATGATGGGTTCCTCTTCTTTTTTCCTGGCTGGAACTACGAAGTAGGCACCTCGGGCAAGGATAACCCAGCTCACATGATTGGCAGTTGCCACTTGCATCTATAGTTTACATAGAGAATTGTCCAAGAAATACTTAGTGTTCCAGCACGTGCCAAAGTAGTTCGTTGACAACTTTCTATTGATGAAGTGGGATATCTTGTCCCGACGGATTACTTCGTCGAAAGCGTGGGCCTATGTATCGGTGCAAACATAATCTTCTAGCTCTTCGTCAGTGAGGGTCAGGGCTGCCGCCAGAGGAGAAGGAGGATGCCTCCCTTTTAGCTTGACCATCAAAGGAATGGTGGTCGGATGCTCCTGCGCCTCATGGTCGCCCTTAGGGACCTTCAGGGTAACTTCATTCGTATAGGCTCCTGACCATCTCCCATCGTCACTGGAGGCGAAGGTGGGGCTATGCCCTGAAGCTTAACAACAAGAGGCACTGACACCTTGGGAGGCCTCCCTTTCAGTCGAACCTTTAAAGGTTCTTCAGCCACTACTGCACTTTCTGAAGCTGTCTTTGCCTCATCGTCAGCATCATTGCCGTCGTCATCCCAGGGGACTGACTTATACAAATCAGCATCTGTACAGTAGGCTTCATGTCCTCAGAACGGGTCGATATCAGCGAACTCTATTTTGATAGTTCCGTCGCTGGCTACATATTTTATGCACTGATGTAGGATAGAAGGGACAATCATGTACTCATGGATCCATGGTTGCCCCAGTAGCATGTTATAATTTATGTCTGCATCAATGACATAGCAAGTCACTTCAGTATAAAAGTTGCTGATTTGACATTTCAGGAAAATTTTGCCCAAGGGCTCGCTCTTTCCTGCGTTGAAGTCACTGATTGTTGTGTTTGAGGCTGTCAACCGATGTATTGGAACCCCTAAAGTTTGAAGCAAGCTTCTTCGTATAATGCTCAAAGAGGAACTTGGGTCGATGTTGATGTGATCGACCTTAATGACACCGACATACCCCGTATAGTAAGGGGCGGTTGTGCCGGTTATTCTTAAACAACATGACTGGTTGAGTAAAAGTGATACTGGGAATCACTTCAACCACGTTGTGGCAATGTGGTCAAGCTGCGAGATCCACTATCGGTGGCTAAACCTAGGTGAGGAAGGACTCGACATTTTGTAAAGCCTCACTGAGCGCATCTCGGGTCTCTTTAGAGAAGCGGATGAGCTCGAAGAGTGACAATCTAGTCGAACTTCTAGCTAGTTGCGCTAGAATATCGAAGTTGTCGGGCTTGATAGGCCCGATTGCTGGATCCTTTCTGAGAGGTTTGTCGAAGCGAACCTCCTTTTGTTTCTGCTTGTCCACAGTAGGAGCCCGGGATGGACTCGCCTCTGGTGCCTCAGGGATCTCAGGTGGACCTGCTCCTGATGTATCTGGGACAGGGGGAGTATCTGGTGGAGACTCCTCCTGGCTTGGAACTTGGCTCTTCTCTTGCCTTTGCGTCGAGCGGGTGGTCACCAAAGCATCGTTGGTCGACGTCGAGACCATGCGGCATGCCTTAATTTTCTTCCCTTTGGCAGAAAGGGTCGTAGACGTCATCATGTCGGGAACCAAGTCAGGATGTATCCACATGACTTCGTCTTGAGGCGTGGAGAATGGGACGAGCCCTTGAGCGTTGTCTCGTACTGGCGGAAGGTTGACTACCTCCATCGTCGCCTTTGGAATAGGGATGACGCCATCTTGTACCTCTGTGGCTGGAAAACTCCCTAGCTGGAGAGTAATCATGTTGGCCGTGACGGTCTTTTCTTCGTAATCTAATGATATGATGCTGGGGTTAATGAGGCGCTAAATTTGCCCCTTCAACACATAGCTGTCCTGTGTTAAGTGATGGAAGTACCGATAATAATGGCAGTACTTGGGATGGTCCACCTTTCCCACTTCATCAGGACGCATGGGCGGCAGATGGACAGTTTGCCACTCCTCGTAAGCATCTCAAAGAGCTCCAGCGTATCCTCGTCATTGAAGGAGTAAGTCTCCCTTGGCCTCTGCACTTTTGCAGGTTTGGGGTTCGTAGCTGCTGAACCTTTAGAGATGTTGACGGTTATGGCTTTCCATCTTTGGGGTTGTTGTTGTACGAGCGTCTCCCTTTGTCTTCGGGCGCAGGAAAGTGTAGCCCCTGGAGTTGCACGTCCTGAGCTTTCCTTTGTGCGGCATCCGCCTTTGTAATGAAAGACGTCTACTCCATGCAGGGAGCACTGTGCCACAATTTTATAGAAGACAGCATGTTCTTGCGGCAGAAGTCCATAAGCATGGGCTCGGGTATGCCGAGTGGTAATCTGAGGGCTGCCAGGCAGAAGCGCTCGATGTATGCATGGACAAGCTCTTTCTCCCTCTGGACAATTTCCACGAGGGTCGACATGGTCATATCCATGCCCATTTCGTAAAATTGGTACACAAACCGGATCTTCTTGTCTACAAATGACGAGATGCAGTCATCTGGAAGACGGCAAAACCACTCATAGGCTACCCCCTGCTGGGCTCCTATGAATATGTTGGACCGGAGGGTATCTTCCTTTGGCAGGTGCCCTGTTACTGAGGCAAAGTACCTCAAGTATTCTCGGGGATACCCCTTACCTTCATAAGGTGTAAGCGTCTGCAGATTATATTTGGGACGATAAACGACGTTATCCTACTCGACAGGGTATGGCTGCCAGATCCCCATCTTCCGGAGCATTGCTTGCTTTTTTTGGCATCATGACGAGCATACAGCTCCTTGATGGTCTGTTGTATCTTGGCTGTCATTGCTGAGCCTGTAGCCGATGGAGTAGACGAGGATGGTCCTGTCTGGTTGGCAGCAGGCAACCTACTGGATTCGTCATTGGTTGGCGGATCACGCGTAGGTGTAGAGGCAGCGGGGGCCATGCTACTCTTGAGCTCGATTATGACCGAGGACATGGTCTTCATGGTGTCCATCAGCCTTTCTAACTTTGTCTCGAGGACTTTGATACGTCTGAGAGCTTCGTTGTTGTCTTCCTCATTGTCATCGGCTATGAACACAGACCGAGTCTGAGAGTGGCTCGAAGGTGCCGTGGATCCTTCAATTTTTGGCTCTGACGCCTGAGGCTCGCTGTCCTGAGGATATACCATAAGATTGTGAGCTTCTTAGGACTAGGTATGGTTGCTACCCCCGGTCTGGTGACTGGCTGCGCCAATGGAGACATTTGTGTCGTATTGCGCCTCGTCAGATTAGAACACAGGGTTGTTGTGCATGGTAGGAGGCTGGCTACCCCCAGGTTTTGACAAGGCACCCAATGGAGATTTGGAACTAGTACTTTGGAACACACCTGCATCGGGTACCTTTGCTTTACTGTTCTCTGACCTCCTCTTTGGTTTAGCAACCGATATTGAAGGATTCTGGAAAGGCTTCTTGAAAGCTCTGGAACCCTGGGCCGCATAGCATGTGGCGATGCAGGGCTCGTCTTCTCTATGACTCATCGACCCCCTGTTAGGCCTCTGACGTGGAGTCAGCATGGAGTAGAATCTCTGAAAGACGGAGCGCCTGCTCGACGATGGCGCAGCCATCTGCTGACAATGGCAGTTGATGGTAATCTAAGTAAAAGGGTGCCTTGATTTAGGCACATTTTGTGCCACAGATTTATCTTTCACTTTGGAGAGGGTTGGCTCTTCTATCGTAGCACTCCCATCGTACATTCAGGGAAGCTGCATGTAAGCACGGTCAGAGCGGGTCTGGCGAGGAAGCCTCCTATCGCTCATGCGGGAATGCGGCTTGTGTGGCTCCCTCTCTGTAGGATGTACCCCCTGTTTTGGCTTACGCACAGGATTACCCCAGTGGGAGAGAGATTCGACTGGTTGAGGCATAGGAGCGTCGAAGCCAGTCTTTTATAGCTTTCCGTCGGCTGCGCGTGTTACTGTCAACACGGGCCTCTGGTCTGCCGCTGGTGTCGCACGCTTGTTGTACGAAGCACGAGCCACCTGGGATCTCTTTCTACTACCCCCAGCGGGTGAATAGTATTCAGAGTCCGCCGAAGGTTTATCGGAAGGGAAAGCGATTCTATCGAAGACATATCTCCTTGCCGGCAATGCGCCCGTCGTGAGGGGTTGGATCGGTGTGCGCTTCCTTTGGCATCGTTCCTTTGTCAGATCAACCATGGAACCACCATCTTATTTGCCATGCTTTTCCGGGATGGGAATCGGGCGAGGGGATAAGGCTGTAGCAGCCGGGATCTTCTTTATGGCCTTGATGTTGAGGGGGTCCTGAGACGCAGTTCCCGCCATCGTGCTGCTGGCTGCAGCCGCCTAAGGCCTTCAGACACGTCGAGTCTTCTTCAGTTGTACGAACCGCTTCAAAGTCTTTGACTTTTTATCAGAGAGGAGATCTTCGAAAGCCTGTTGGTCGAAGCATACGACCAGCATGTCTTGAGAAGCTCCCAGCAAGTTGTCATCGAATTGTGTCACCGCCTTCTTGTTGGAGGAGAAGGTAGTCCCCAGCAGAGTCGCTATTTTGTTCGACGTAATAAAAGGTTGAACGAAATTTTTTCTTTATTGAACGTATAAGGTATCTGTGTACAAAGAAGGAAGTTCTAAACAGGATATTCTAAGTACAGGGAGAAGAGGTTTTTGGAAAAGTGAAACGATGGAAATTGCGCGCTGCAGCGACTCATTTACTCCGTTGACGATCTGATGATGAATCAACCTTGCTATGGCTCTCTAGCGCCTTTGATGGGACTCTGGGGTCACCGATCAAGAGGCTGTCTGGATGAGAAGATCCCTTGAAGATGGTTGGTTGCTTGGTTCTTTAGTTGATAGGTGGATGAGGGTGGCCAACTCTTCGTGGATGGAGAACGCTGCTCTTTTAAAGATTATCGATTGTCAATGTTTCCTCTGTCTTTTTGATGCTTTGGTGGAAGAAGAACTACTTCTATTTATAGAGAACCGAGCACATATGCGATGTGCATTAGGGTTCCTGAGATATGAAAGAATTTACCGTCATTGTATGGTACGGGCTTCTGCAGCGCTGACACGTGGCGGACATCGAGATTCTCCTCAAACGAGATCTCTGGTGGTTATAAACATAACTGAAGGAGTGACATGTGGCACGTGCTGATTTTCTTGTTCAGATGCAGCTGAGTAAATCTTAGGATGTTATCCTAAATTTGGAGTCTAATTGATCCTCATCTAAGATTTAAATCAATCTGATATGATATCAATCATAATTCAATCCCAATCTTCTCTGTTAGAGGCAGTTTAAACAAACCAATTAGGGTGGACCCATGCTTCCTGTGCCTCTGGTGAGGACTAAGTGCTGCTGCGCTTCTGGGGCGACGAGTAGACCGTGCTTCTGGAGACGACAGAACCTCTGTGCTTTCAGGCTACGAGTGGACTAGGCTTCAAATGACGACGAGAGTTCTGTACGTATAGGGTAACTTACGAAGCTGTATTTAGGCTACCAGAGTCACTGTGCTGTAGGCGAAAAGTAGGCATGTGCTTCATATTGGCGAGGTTACTATGCTTTTGGAGCGACAGGTTGACTTGCATTGGTTGCGATGGAAGTTCCCAAGTCTCTTGTAGAGAAGTGAGTTAAGCTTCTGATCCGGAGCAGATGACTGTGCCGTAGGAATAGAGGTGGTGTGAGCATATCACCATCATGTGCCTCATGCAGACGCAGGTAAGTAGCTGCACCACTGAACAGTGAAGGCGTTGGCTGCGAAGGGAAGGGTATAACACCCTTGCACGTCTGAGATTGGCCCAGGCAGTAAGCTGCGCCTTTGGAGTGCAGACAATGGCTTTTGGAATAAAAGAAAGGGGGATGGCCTTACCACCATCTTGTTCCTGAGGTTGGCACAGGCAGGTGGCTGTGCCTCTTGCTCGAAGGCTCTGACTTCTTTAAGGTGTCGGGTTGCTGATATGCTGCACCCACAAGAATATCAGAACATGCTTTGGTGGAGGTCAATCCTTCAACGTGTGTAGCGAGAAGAAGGAAGGCTGCGCTTCAATAAAGACTGTGTCCCTTGTAGATCCCTTCAGGCTTCTGTCGAATCTGTACTAGATCCTTTGTAGAAGAACAGAATCAGTCCCTTATGTATGGTTTTGATGTGTCTGTACTAGACTTTGTTAGACATGACAATGAAGGGACTTCTCTCCATATCTTCTTTTTTTTCTTTTTAGCACTGAGCCTGAGTCTTTTGCATCTTCTGCGCTTTGGCGAAGGGATGTCATCAGCTGAGATTTTTCATGCTTCTACAATGATGTTCAAGCCAGACACCTTATACAAAAGATGGAGTACGACTTAAACAGCGGCGAGGGCTTGAATTATGGTAAAGGTCGACGCCTTCCCTTGCATTCATGTCCCAAAAGGGAAGCCCTAAGACTACTACCACCGTACTCGCCGCGGACTAGGCTACGTAATGCGCTCCAATAACTCCAGAAAGCTCAAAAGCTGAAGTCGAGCTGTACTATCATTCGTTAGAATCCTTAACTTGGGACTCCGATTCTAGCATCAGCCATGCCTTTAAGAAAATATTGTATGTCAATGTGACCTCAGCAGATCCCTCAACAAAGGATGAAGACCAAACACTGGAATTCTTCGAAAAGGAACCTTGGGCTCAATACCTAGGATCTCAGTAGGACAAAGAGAACCTCACACCAAAGATGATGTCGTACAAATTGACCTAGGGGATGAATCCTCACCCAAGCCGATCTTTATCAGTAAGAGCTTGTCAGGGGAGGACCAAGAATCTTTGATACAACTTATCCAAGATTATATGATGTCTTCGTCTGGAGTTATGAGGATATGCTAGGAGTAGACCAGCAGGTAGCAATGCACAAACTTAACATTCGACCAGATGCTAAACTGGTCAAACAGTAGCAGCGTCGCTTCTGTCCAAATGTCGTGGATGCTATCGAAACCGAGGTGAATAAACTCATAACCAGCGGTTTTATTCGTGAAGAAAAATACCCAAACAGGGTATCTAATATGGTTCCCGTCACCTAGAAAAATAGAAAAATTTGAGTCTGCATAGACTTCAGAGATCTCAACTCGGCTTGTCCAAAAGATGAGTTTTCCCTTCCAATCATGACGTGATGACCGATAATACATGTGGCTTCAAACATATGTCTTTTATGGATGACTTTTTGGGCTACAACCTGATCAAAAATGTTCCCTGATGACGAAAAGCATACTTTACTTCGAATGCCAAAAGGAATCTACTGTTATACAGAGATGCCATTCGGTTTGAAGAATGCTGGGGTAACATACTAGTGGGCTATGAGCACCATATTTTACAAACACCTCCGAAAAATGGTGGAATATTATGTTGATGACATTGTTGTTAAGAACCGAAGGAAGGTAGACCTTTGGAGGATCTAAAGACGGCATTCGACTTGATGCGGGCACATTAATTAAAGATGAACCCAACCAAGTCTTTTATGGGGGTTTCCAGCGACAAGTTCTTGGGCTTCATTGTTACAGCAAAGGGGATCCACAATGACCCTCATAAGACCAAGGCCATCCTTGACATGGCTCCACCGAAGAACCTCAAAGAGCTTCATGGCTTACAAGGGCGTTTGATATACATCCGAAGATTCATAGCAAATCTGTCCGGGCGATGCCAACCCTTCGCCAAGCTAATGAAGAAGGAAGTTTCTTATGTCTGGACCAAAGAATACCATCAAGCATTAGATGATATTAAGAAATATCTCACCAATCCCCCAGTCCTGGCCACCCCGGTCACGGGAAGACCCTTCTTACTTTACGTCCGTGCTATGGACCACTCTCTCGGTGCCCTGCTAGCTCAGAAAAATAATGCATGCCATCAGCGGGCTATCTACTATCTGAACAAAACCAAGATTGGTGCCGAACATCGATATAATACTGTTGAAAAGGAGTGCCTTGCTCTAGTCTTTGCTATTCAAATGACCCGCCACTATGTAGCTGGACAGACTATTCACTTCATCTCTAGGGTTAACCCCCTTAGAGACCTTATGACTATGCCGGGAGCGCTAAACTCATGGTTAGCTACATGGGCAATCCTGTTATCACCTTATGGTATGATATTCATCCCATAAAAGGCGATTAAAGGTCAAGTGTTGGCTGATTTCTTGGCAGCACACCCTATCCCAAAAATGTCGAAACTCTATGACGGTCTTCCAGATAAGGTCTTGGAGTCCAACACAGTCATGGAAGAGTGGTTTGACGGATGTTCTTCGACGATGCATCAAAAATATGCACCAAAGGCAAAGTTATTGTAGGAGTAGGGGTAGTCCTAGTCACCCATGAGGGCATAGTCATTCACCGTAAATATTCCCTCATGGAACCGTGCACCAACAACATCGCTGAGTACAATACCCTCATCATCGGACTCCAGCTTGATAAACAGTTGGAGGTCAATTACCTGGAGGCCTACAGTGATTCAAAACTGATAGTAAATCAGGTTAGAGGCTAGTACGAGGTCTGACATAAGGATCTAGTCCCCTACCATTAGGGGGCAATCGACATAATTTCTACCTTCACTAGGTTATTTATAGAACAAGTACCTCGGTTACAGAATCTGGAAGCAGACGCTCTTGCTGGCCTCGTCGCTTCCTTAGCAACTCCTGTCGAGACTCAAAACTCCGTCACTATGATTGGTCGAGAGTTGGTTTGTCCTAAGAACAACCTATCCATGTGTCTAAACTACTCTCTACAAGTAGACACCAACATTGATGTCAGGGATTGGCGATTCCCGTTTATAGACTATGCAGTCTATGGAATCCTACCCAACGAGCCGAAGAAAGCCACTTCTATTAGGAGACATTTGCTTCAGTTCTACTATGACACAGCTATTAAAATATTGTACCATCATTCTTATGACGGACTCCTCCTCCAGTACTTATCAGATGCCGAAGCAAAAGAAGTGCTCTGGGAAGCGCATGATGGCACCTGCAGCTCACCAACCTAGTCCTAAGCTGTAGGACTGATTATGGCGTATGGATTTCTATTGGCCCATAATGACGGCAGATGTTGTTGATTATGCCAAGAAATATCGAGAATGTCAGCTTCTGCTGATTTCATCCATCAACCCTCCAAATTCCTATACCCTACGGTTGCGGCTTGGCCATTTGAAGCATGGGGAATGGATATCATTCGACTAATCAGCCCTTCATCCTCCAAAGGACACCAGTTCATCCTCGCCATCACTGACAACCTCTCTAAGTGGGCTGAGGCGATACCAGTGGTGGAGAATCATTCACAACAATTGCCCCCAATTTGTGAGCTATGCCATTCATCGGTTTTGTGATAAAAATCGAATAAAGAACATAGCATCGACATCCTTCAATCCGACGACAAATAGGCTAGCAGTAGCCTTCAACAAGACAATTATTAATATACTCAAGAAGGTTATATCATCAATAGATGTGATTGGAATAAAAAGCAGGATGAATGTCTTTGGACATATCGTACAACTGTTCGGACAACAACTGGCAATATTCTATTCTCTCTCGTTTATGGGAGTGAAACGCTACTCCCCCTGGAGATTCAGATTCCATATCTATAGGTAGCTATCACTAACCAGTTAATGAAAGAAGATAATCAACATCGTCGGCTACAAGAATTAGAAGCGTTGGATGAAAAGCGTCTTCTAACTCAGCAACGTATTGAGCTATATCAAGCTCGAATTTTTGGAGCCTTTAATAAAAAGGTTAAAGAAAGGACATTTCAAGTCGGTGACCTTGTGTTATCAGTAAAAAGACCGATGGTCATGACTCATAAGACGGGCGAAAAATTCTAGCCTAAGTGGGAAGGTCCCTTTGTAGTCGAGTCGGTATACTCTAACGGTGCGTGTCGACTCGCCAAGCCTAATGGAGATCTGCTAAAGATGCTGATCAATGGCAAATTTCTAAAAATATATTGTCTAGTTTTGGATGTGTATTTTTCTACTTCTTACAATGTTTGTTTAAACCTTTGAGTGAGATATTTCTAAAATGAATGTTTACCATGTCCATATTTTCTCTGAGTAAACGCTCTTACCTAAGCAACCCTCGTGTCACTACAAACCCCACATGAAGACATCCATGTTCACATTACCTCTGAATTATTTTTATGTATCGGTAGAGTCATGTCCTTCTATGTTCATACAGCCTATGAGAAAGATGACCTTGCCACTAAAATCAAATGTTTACCATATCCATATTACCTCTGAGTAAATATCCCCACAAAATTAAACCTCCTCACCGCCACGGTGTCAATTATCTCACCTTACCATCTGTACCTAAATTCTAGGTATGAAGTAGATGTTAGGGCCACAAAACATCCCCAGCGGAGCTACTTCCACTCTATCATGTTAAAGCCACCTCTGGTAGGATTCTTGCTACCATAAATTTCATAACAAATAAACAAACAAGAAGAAAATAAGGTCTTTATTACTTTTCAAAATCAGGAAAAGGAAAAAGCATAACTATAACAAAATAAAAGTCTCTTTAAAGAGGCACAAAATGAGAAAGCAAAATCGAAGCTACTAAGACTGTCGACGCTCATGATCACTGACCCGACGTTTTAGGAAGGCAATTCTTGGCCCGATAGACTCTTTAGCTCGGCGTTCTGCTTCTTGATGTCTGGTCGCCTAATCTTCAAATTGAGATATGTCGCGACAAGCATTCTCCAGCTCTATCCGATGGATGCTCACACTTTCGACAGCTTAGGTCAAGGTCTCGGACTGACGGTGAAGAAACATCTTCTCGTCTGCTGCCATCTCTATTTTGCCCTCTACGGCGGCCAACTTTTCTTCCAGAAGTCAAATCTCCTCCTGATAGTGTTCACAATGCAGTGTTAAGGTTTCCTGGAGACAGGCTTGGACTTTTTCGACAGTACCCAGCTCCTCCTCCTTCGCCCCAATCTCAGCTCCCACACGTGGAATTGCTTCCTGACCGGGTCGGTGTTAGGATACCTCAGTATATAGCTTGGCCAGCTCCTCACGCACCAAAGGCGAGAGGTTATCTTCCAGGCCCCGAGCTCCATAAGATAAGCTTCCAACTCGGTCATCAAAGCCTCTAAGGCATTAGCTGCCACCTCTCAACCAGGAAAATCCCTGAGTGGCACTAGCTGGAGTGTCGCTACAGCTTGAGCCAGAGCAAAGTTGCGGCCCCGATCCAAAATATTGGTGACTCCGGGCCTTAAAATGGTATAAATTGTCTCGACGATGGGCATAGTCGTCTGTATCAGCTATAGTCATGGGCGTCATTAGAGGCAGTATTGTGGAAGGTCCTGGTAGATGGTAAACATGAGCTGAAGTAGCCGAGGGTATTATAGAACTCGAGGCCGTCACAGGAGCTGAAGAAGCCACAGCCGTCGTAAGAACAGAGGCCGTCACTGGAGCAGCCAAACTAGCCTCTGGTATGCCATGTGCCAGTTCCGGTACTACTACTTCAGAGGCAGCTCCGCTGGTGGTTCCCAAAGGGACATACCCTGGGTTGGGACCCTCCAGGGTCGAGGATCTCTCCACCCCTGGATCCTTCTTTGGTCCTTCAACCGGTAAAGATTGATCCACTTCCTTAGCGGTGACCTTGTTTGTAGCAGCAGGATCAATCGGCGCTTTCTCAACCACAACGTCTCGCTCTATATCTTTGTTTTCGGCCGTACTGGCGACCTGACCTCCAATTCCGGAGGAGGGTTCGACGGATCTGTCTTCGACCATCATACTCGCCCGTTCTCCTTCCTCCTTCTTCTTCTTACTCCTTCCGGCACTATCCTTGTGGACTGGTACTTCAGATTCGACCGAGGTCATCTCGGTCGATACTTCAACCATCTTGTTGGCAGGTCTAAGGTTATCCTTGTATGCCTGCAAAAGTCTTCGGTACGGTTACCTCTGGTGGGACTCCATCTTGAGGAATGCCTACAAAACCAGAAAGACTCGTAAAAATGACAAGGTAAACAAAAACATGGAGTCACACTGCACATCAGGCACATATGCTGCCATTAAATTTGAAGAATCTCCATGCTTGAAGTCGAAAGAAGTAATCAGAGCAATGAGAGACTCCTCTATCTGGGCTACCACTATAGTCCCTGCCACCGAGACCTCTTTCTGGTCAATGACCTTCTCAGCCTCTATAGTCACTCGCACCTCAACCTAGGAGGGCCCTCAGCCTGGATAGCTCTTTCAACCCCCACCGATGGAGGGCCTTCGGACGGTACAGTGGCATCAACCCTCACCGTTGGACGTGCTAGTACCCGAAAGGGTACCCTGGCAGCAACTGCCTCGGGACGGTCCCCGAGGACTTCGAATGTACAATCGGTTAAGTCCTTCTTTGACCGTTTCGATTTCTTCACAAGCTGCAAAAATAAAGCTAAAACTAGAAGAAAAAGGAAAAATCCCAAAAACTAATATACGAATTTTTATGTTAGGATACCTGTGAAAGGGACCTTGCAGATGGTCCCTTCTTCTTCTCCACGGGAAATAAAGCCGGCTTCTCCGATATAGTCAGCTTATGAGCACCCGCTTTACCTTTTAAATGATGAAGAGCTTGTCTCTGTTGGGGGCCAACATTTCAAGGGTGGAACTATAGGACCCTCTTCTTCTTCTGGGGAGGCACTGGACGCCTCTGATACCTTGCTACCCGAAGATAGATGATCTCAGATGTGCTTAAGGACGACCTGGGAAGCTTCTATCTTGGTTCCAACGATGAAGCTCCGTTCCCGTTTGTAGCCTGGGGAAAAGTTGTTCGTCGAACTGTAAAACTTCATGGCGGAGTACAGGGTGTGTGTTTCAGGCCGACCTGCGGGTATAGTAAAGCTATCCCAGTATATCCGGCGTTGTAGTAATGCCACGCATGTGTGCCATCCTACAAACTACCATCATAACCCAAGCAAGTGCTTGGGTTATCCATCATCATTTGGCTGTAGCCAAATTGACACGCGAACTGACTCAGTAGATAAGGCTCCAAAAACACATGGTTCTCATTTCTATATACCAAATGCGACGGTCGAATAGATTGCAGCCAATGGAAAGCTCTACGCGTCAAAGTAGCCATATGGTCGCCCTTGTCCTCCAATATGTCTTCCGTAAAAAATCTATCCTAGAAGGGCGGGATCATAAAGAATTTAAAGGCAGTCAAATGACCTAGCACCCATCTACAAACAGGGATACCTTGGTGAATCCACTTCTTCCGACGATAGCGGCACATAGAGGCGTCCCCGTCCATATGGCATTATTTTGAACCAGGGTCCATCAAGCCCGATGATGTAGCACCAACAAAGATATCAAATAATGGTAGGAAAGCTCCACCCGATGAAATTTATCGTCCTTTTTGCCGTACTTAATTATCCTCTTCGAGAACTCCCGCAAGCCTCGTAGAATATTACAGACCATGGGAAACAGTTGTGTCATAACAGGGAAGGCCAGAAGGTAAGTATGAGTAAGTTACACTATGTTACGAGGCCTGACCATGTTGTTGCAATATGAGTAGGCTTGGAGTATGTTCTATGAAATTGATCCTAAGACAAAATTAGAAAGACAACAAAAGAATAGTTCACACTCACTAAATTTAACGTATTAGTTTTGTATGCGTGGGAGAGATGCCCCTACTAGTACGGTTGTGAACAGACCCTACCAATTTTCATGCATGTTACAGGTACTTGCTCGTTCGAGGCAGAGCTTGCTTGGACATGCTGAGGCATGGAGTTCCTTGGCATTTTGAGACGTATGGCTGTGTTGAATACTTTAACTATATGGGACATAATGTATGGACATCGCCTTCTTCAAGTTGTAAGCCTCAAGGCGGTATATTTTGTATTAAAAGATGAGAGAGCTGAGTGAGTGTATTCAAAGAGTTTGTGAGCATGAGGAATTGTAATCCCGGCCTCGTGCTATTGTAATTTTGCTGCATTATCAATAAAAGGATTTTGTTTTTTTATACATCTTATGTTATTCAACTTCATTGCTCGGGACTTTTATGCTACGACTTTGTCGCTAAGATGCGTAATCAGCCGTTATGGTATTCACCTTATGCGAGAGCAACTTAGGCTCGTGCAACATCATGCTCATGTGAGAACGATCGATTTTGTGGAACCAAGACGTGACATAATGGCCTCAAAGTACGAATTTATGTCACTGGACTTCGATTGAATTCCTTTGAACTTTGATGTTGCATTCGTACTCGATATTGACAACATTTTCTCTCAATGTTCTGCGGGATGATTCATACAATAAGTCAAGATATATTAAAAATGTCATACGGGTGTTGGTTGACCCAAAGGATAGTTTTGCGAAAGTCTTCATTGGCTGAGTTGGATTAAGCATTACGTACCTAAACCTGCATCGGTGATAGCAAAGTCGTGTGCGGGATTAAAATTATTTTGGATAAGAATGAGTTTGACTCAATTTGTAGAATACAGGATAACTATCGATAGAAGTGCTATAAGACGGCAATATCGTTACTGTGATATAGATAGATCATGCTTGGGTTTTTGAGGAATGGATTGTTCAGAGATTGCATATTTATCGATTCTGATTCAAAATTAGTTTCGAGGATTTGTTGAGTACTTCTTCCCTGAGTGGTATATGAGATTGCCTTGGGATGTTGATCATTTAAGGATCGAGGTACCAATGAGCCTATCAACAAGCGTTGCAGTACAAAGCCTTAGAATGAGTTTTATGAAGTTAAAAGTGATCTTGATGTCTCGTTGATTCTGGTGAACTAGAAACAACGCACATCGGATTGGGATTGCACTAAGTATAAGATGCAAAGTGAAAAACATATATAGAGTAAACCAAAAAACAGTAACGTGCAATGGAATGGATGACTCGAACAAGAAAATCAAAATAAATTGTATACAAAAATGATAGTACGAAATAGAAATGAATTGAGTTTCGAATTCGACTAAGGAAAGATAGAATGAAGGAAAAATAACATACATGGAAATTTGATTGAAGATACGAGAATGACTCTAAGGATCTAAGAAAAAATTGCTCAACGATTTGAGCTATTATAGAACGATACGATCGAAGGAATATTTTGCTTGAAGACTTAAGATAGAAAGATAAACATATATGATTTTGAGTTTGAATAAATTGATCATGAAACTAGTTGAAAGATAGCTATAGCAAATTTTGATATTAAATTTGTAAAGAGCTTATCTTATATCCAGTTTAGATGATAGCATTGATTGTACGGCTCACAAAAGAAATATCGTCAGGTTATGTATATCATTAATGGTATTAAGGTGTATCAAAGATCGATATATGATAACTTACGAGTACTCTAATTTGATGAATGATGATCGTGTCAAATGTTATTGCTCAGATGGATTCTATACCTTGGGATTTTGATAGAAACGAATATTTGGATGACTTGAATTGATGAACTTGAAGTTTGCGTGAATAGATATTACTCGAACTATACTGAAAGAAAATAATAATGAATTTGATGATCGATAATATAAGGATTGTTATGTAACTCCTCTTCCCGAAAATTTTGAAATATTTTTATTATTTATTTGATTTAAATGGTGATTTTTTGAATTTTTGTAAATAATTAGTTAGTTAATTATTAAGATAGATGACTTTAGCCATGGTTGAGTTTTGAAGTACAAGACGACTAGGAATCATGGCATGGATAGTGCAGTGGCGTGCTTTGACTAGTGTTTTGCCATGGTAGGGGAAGGCCGAGCCATAGGATTGTTCTAACTAGGAAAACCAGGCTAAGTTGCAACTTAACCCCTATAGATTAATTAATTATATATTAATTAAGATTATAACTTTAGGGGACCCGGTTGTGGCAATTTAGTCCGAACTGGACACGAACCAAATCCAAGCCCATGCAGTGATGTAGTGCATCCAAAGACGCCCATGTAGGCATATTTTAAGTATATGCATTATTTTATAATTTACTTTTATTTTGGATTTACAAATATTTTCTAAAAATGTTTGTTATGCGTATTATATAAGTATTATTAATTCTTATATGACATTTAGAATGTTGCACGACTTTCGATGGACCTATTAAAGTAGAGGTTGAATGTGTCACCCAATAATATACCTATTATTAGCTTACTGTATTTTGTTATCATCATTATATTATTGTTGATACTATAATTATTATAAAAGTATCTTATTATGGACTATCTGTGTTCTTTAGAAATAGGTATCATCATATATATACATATTTATATGAATATACTCTACACTAGCAAATTAGATTATTAAGATTTTGGGATTTTATGGAGTATTATACATATATATAAATATATGGGTATATATAGTTATATATAGAAATATATATGTTAGTAAATAAATAAAATAGAAAAAGAAATAATAACAAAAAGGAGATCCCGGCCCAGTCCAGCCCGATCCCATCCCAGCCTAGCCTGATCCCAACTCAGTCCAAAGCCCCAGTACCCAGCCCGACCCCTCCCTATGCCATGCTCGTAACCGAGCATATAACCGAGAGAATAGAGAGAGGATTCTCTCGAAAACCCTAAACACAACGCCACCACCCATACCTGTGCGCCCCTTCCCCATGCGCGCACCGCTGCGAGCCACCATCGGCCGGCCAGAGCCACCACAGAACTACGCCCACGCGGCAGACCGAGAAAAATAGGACAGCAGCAGTGGCACGAAGGGGCAAAATCGGGGTAAGTTTTCTTCCACCACATTCAACTATTTTTCGATCCATCACTTCCTGTGTATAGACAACATAACCATAAGGAACCCATCTAGCTAGTTTGTATTGAATCGATCCGAATTCGAAAAGAAATTGACTCGAAAATAACGAAAATCCTGTTGGTAAACAGAGTATATAACTGGCGTAGCACCCAACTTGGAAGCCGTTTTCTGTCAGGATATTGAGTATTCGTGAAAACCATCTAAACAGCCTTTTAGACAACCTAATCAGGATCAAAACCCATTAAACATATTATTTTATCCTGTATTATATTTAGAGTAAAACAGTTCCAAAAATCAAGGAAAAATGGTTTTCAAAACTTAGAAAACTCTCCGATACGACTTGCGTCCCGCCAATCCGGGTGATGTGGTCATGAACCGAAAGCATCAAAAGGTGCATATCGGCTTCATGGATGTGTGGACTTTGACGGAATTCAAATTGGTTGCGTGTGCACGACGAATTTGATGCGTATCCGTCAAAATTTACCGTATCGGACTCTTTATAAATTTTCCAATTACTTTGTGCACGTTCATCAGATCGAGACGAAACTTGCGCCAACAGGACTGTATCATTTTTTTGGTCATGTATGCCAAGTTTGGTCCGATTCTGAGACAGTTGATCGGATCGCCGTTTTGCGGGCCCAATGATTCGATTCAACGAGCGATTTTGTGCACAGCCTGCCGAAATTTAACTTTGGACATATGATTGAGTTCTTATTATCAAAATGAATCTTTAGACATATAGTTTAATAAATTTAGAGACCATTGACTCTGGCATACTTTTTGGTGCAAAGCGGGTCCAACGGCAGACATCATTTTTGTCCAAAATTACCGTTTTACCCCTGTGTCCAGAATTGGACTTAAGGACAGGCTATCCTAGCTAATTTGACTAATCTGAAAATATTGGTAACATCTATTATAGCTTCTGGAGGCATTTGTGGGACTTGGACTTTCTGACTTGTTGATTGGCGATATATTGTTGGTTCTCCGTGCAACCCTAATGCAAGTATACCTTACCGAACATATACAGTAATTACATTATTTTCTCTTTCTCTATTGTTTTCCATTTCATATTGTCATATGATTTCCATATTATGATTGGTTTGTCCTTGATTGTTTTATTTGTTCTAGATTACGTGCACGTATAGGATATACGACATTGCTTGTCTATTAGTCTTCTTCATGTTATCGTGTCTTGTGATAGAGTTGCTAGTTCTACACCTTGTTTTTGACTTGACTATTCTTAACTGGGAGTATCTTGCATTGTACTATAGTTGAGACATACTATAGATTAGAAGTATCTTATATTGTGCTACAACCTATAGCAGATTCTTCGATCAGGATATTGATTGATTGACTTGATTTGTGACATACTATAGATTGGGAGTATATTGAAATATACTACGGTTTATAGGTGTCTACTTGACCTTGTATTCCTTTAGGAGAGGAAATCGATACTAGAATTCACTATTTTTGACTGGGAGTATCTTGCATTGTACTACAATCGAAACCTACTATACATTGGGAGTATCTTGTATTGTACTACAAGCTATTGGGGTTAATCGTTTGATTGATAGCCAAGTCTAGTATTACATTTCCATATTGTTTGTCGTGTCTTAGATATCCTTCTTGTACCGTCCTTATCTTCCATACATGTTATTTACTGTTATATTAGCGGGCATATTTTATGTATCTTGCTAGTCCTTTGAGGACCTGATGATCTCTTTAGGTAGCCGATTGCACGGAGTTAGTTAGCTGAGCATGTGGTAGTTGACTTCATCTGCATCATTCAGCTATTTTGTTAGCGTTATTGATTTACTATATTTCTCGTACTTTCATGATATATCCTGCTTATCAGCTTAGCTTTATAGACTCATATTATTCTTGGGGCCTAATCAGACATATATGCTAGTGGGCTGCAGACCACGACCCATACTTGTTCATTCTCGTCTTATATATTCTTGTGGATTGAGATATACTATAGATTACCATATTATCCATGATACCATGATCTTGACAGCTTATACGTACTCGAGTCGGGCTGGAGTCCGCTCGATACGTAGCTGGCTTGTTCACGCTCGCGCACCCAAAAAGCGGGTGCGGTCATGACATATTATGGCTCAGACATTTATAGTAGGCGATTTACGAGTTTGCGATGAGATAGATGCATGTACTGAGGACTAGTAGGTTTAGGATTGAGGTAAATTTTAGTTGACAAAGTTATGTATGAGATGTTATGACTCAAAATTTGAATCGACATTGTGATTTGTGATTGGTGGATTATGACCTTGGATTTTGTAGTCGAGGTATATGAGTTTGGATTTGGTAGATATATCATGTGAATTAAGGATTTTAATTAGAGAGTTGTGTGTGTCGTTGAACCATGTTGTGATCGAGGATGATCATGAATAAAATTACCCTAGAAATGGCTTTGGTGAACCTTCTCAGACCCACTTGATTAAATATTGAAGATACGAGTAGGAAGAATGTATGCTCAATGTTTAGAAATCAGAGTGAGACGAGCTTGGGTAGAAAATTATGTAATATCGACTATAGTTTGACCTTAGGATTGGGGGTGAGTGTTATGATATTGGTTACATGGAATGATGATCATGACTTTGACCTTGTTAGTTAGCATAGCGGTTAGGCAGACATCCCTATATTGAAAAATAAAATTGGTGCGATCAACCTAAGTGAGAGTCGCCTAGGTAGATTATAGAGATGGAGAAGCTAGTTTGTAGAATTGAGGCTTGAGATTGGACAGTGTTCTTGAAAAGTTTTGAGGATCGATAGAATTAGATGGGACAAAAATATTGGATATTGATGTTAGATGGATAGATAGTTTATGAATCAAAGGAATAAGATGGCATTAATGATTAGTCAGATAAATTACGTATTGATGGTTTTCTATATTGTGTTGCTCAAGTAAAAGTGATAGATGGAACATTGACGACGACTTGAGGGGTGAACTTTAAATCGTGTGCTCGGAAGAAGTGCGATCTTTGAAATAGATTGAACTTGAATTTTTTTTATCGATTTGGTTTAAGGTAAATCATATTAAATCTACATAGACTTGATATTTGAAATGTGGATGTTGATGTCATAAGGATTGATCGAAAGAACTATCGATTGGTCGATGAATGAACCGAATGCGTTGGATTGGATTTTTCTAGTATAGAGGAAAGTTGTGATTGAAAATAAATTTGTGTTTTGATGAAATCAAATGGGTTCTTAAGGATGGAATGAAAGCAAATAATACTTGGTCGGATTTGAAATGCTATTATCGAAATTGAGATCATGTTTGGAAGAGTCTATTCGAGTTGTGCATGACAAGAGATTCGAATTTTGATTGGTTGTGTTAAGGGTTTGGGAATTTTTTGGAAGAAAGTTCAATTGGTTGGCAAGAATAGGGTATCGATACTTGTGATTTGACTAAAGCATTGATGTAGTTAGGTTTGAAAGATTTGTTGAGATTCTAACTTAAAGTCTTAAGAATTATCGAGATTGAGCTAAAGGGGAAACACTGGGTTTCGACTAGGAGAATATGAATGATCTAGTTGATTATGTGTTTGAGTCATAATGATTGAGGATATCACTCGGGTTGGTTTGCCCTAGAACTAAGCTGCTCATGTGTGCGACAAGTTATAGTTGCCCATGTTTGAGATGTAGTGAGACAAAATGCTACAAGGATATATATAGAGAATTGATGGTTAAGTCTTGGGATATAGTCACATTGTTCGGAATGATATAGTTGTTTGATGAATTTGGCTTAGGCATTAGTGCAACTCTGATTGTTGAAACGGATAGGAAGTTGTGTTCGAGAGATGTTAAAGTATGCAGGTGAGTTTGAGTTGAATATAAGTGATAGAGTTAATGAGTATGTACTCAGTAAGTTTCGAGGATGAAACTTTTTATGAGTGGTGTATTATGTAATGCCCCGTCCCGCTCAGTTCAACAGGATGAATCTAAACGCAACTGCGTTTGGACTTGGCCATGTAACGACTTGCTCGAAGTCTCGTTCGGTCGAGGCAACTCCTCACTCAGGTGGGTGGCTTTGATAAACTTGCCTCGGCTTTTCTCTCATATTTAATGAAATAAAGTTTTCATATGCACCGAGTAGGTTTGCTAATTAAAAGATGAACCCACATAGCTAAGGGAATAGTCTCATTTGTGTCAAGTGTGTGTAGAACATGGAAATATCAACTTATTGCCTAAAATGTCTCTCTACAAAGTGTTCTCAAAGTCGACACTCAGTCTTTCGGCCTCCAGATTGAGTTAAACAGATTTTTGCCATGGGCTATCGACTTAGTGTTATAGTTTGCACGTTTCCATATATTAGGTGATTGTATTAGCATGCACGTTCCCACGATATCAAATATTGTCATATAGAGTATGACTCGGTTGGTGGTACTACACGAAATACGATTGATTCAAGTTAAGCATGAAGGCTATCAAATAGTCGTTCATGGAAATGAGTCAGAAGCATATTGGGACCGTTAGTCGTCGAGGTAGTCCATGGTTTGGGCAATTGCATGGAAGTATGAAAAGGAAAGATGAGAAATGGTTCAGAAGCATGGTGAGTGGAGTCGAGTCTTGCATGGTCATTTGACAACTTTTGTACAAGGTTTGAGTTCCTCGAATGATTGCCGAGGCACTAGGATCGATTTGACCTAGGAGAAACTATACCAATGGAACCCTCGGATGGTGTCCGACCTGACCGAAGGGGTGCGTCATATAGCAAGTATTACAAGAATTTCGGCAATATCGTGCCTCGTTTTGACGAATATACCATCTTATTCTTATGGTTCAGGGATAGATTGTCATGCTAGTGACCTATCATATAGTTTGAGTCAACATATTCACGGCGATCCGTATGCATGCCTTAGATTGAGTCAAGAAGTATATGCACGGTATGAATGAGTCAAGAATTGTCTGCATGGCATGCATCATAACTGTTGAGCCTAAGATTTGCCTGCGACAGAGACACGGGCTTCGGCACGGGAGTTAGTTTTATGGTCTAGTAAGCTTGACACAAGTCCTTATGTTGTAAGTATACTGTTGTGTTGTAACAAGGAAGGCCAGAAGGTAAGTATAGGTAAGTTATACTTTGTTGCGAGGCACGACCATATTGTTGCAACACGAGTAGGCTTGGAGTATATGCTATGAATTTGAACCTAAGACAAGATTAGAAAGACCACAAAAGAATAGTTCACAGTCACTAAATTTAACGTATTGGTTTTGTATGGGTGAGCGAGATGCCCCCCACCAGTATAGTAGTGTACTGACCCCCCACCACTTTGCATGCAGGTTACAGGTACTTGCTTGTTCGAGGCATAGCTTGTTTGGACGCGATGAGTCATGGAGTTCCTTGGCATTTTGAGGCGTGCAACCGTGTTGAAGACTTCACTATACAAGAAATAATATATGTAAATCATCTTTTTCAATTGTATGCCTCAAGACAGGTTCTTTTGTATTGAGAGATGAGAGGGAGCTGAGTGTGTATATTCAGAAAGATTGTGAGCTTGAATGATTGTAATCTTAACCTCGTGTCCTTGTAATTTTGTTGCATTATCAATCAAAGGCTTTTGTTTTCTATACATTTTGTGTTTTTCAACTTCTCTACTTGGGACATCTGTGCGACGACCCCATCGCTAAGCTGCGTAATTGGTCTTTATATTATTCGCCTTTCGCAAGTGCAACTTAGGCTCGCGTGGCATCATGCCCATGTAAGGACGATCGGTTCTACAAAACTGGAGCGTGACATAATGGTATCAGACCACGGCTTTAGGTCGTTGGACTTTGATTAAATTCCTTTGAACACTGATGTTGCTTTTGTACTCGATATTGATAATTCCCTTTCTCATTGTTCTGTAAAATGTTTCATATAATAAGTCTACATATTTTACAAATTTCGTACGTGTTGGTTGACCTAAAGGATAGTTTCACAGAAGGCCTAGTTGGCTAAGTTGGGATGAGCATTGTGTAGCTATTGCGTCGGTGATAGCAAATTCGTGTACGGGATTCAAATTGTTTCAGACGAGAATAAGTTTGACTCAATCTATAGAACGTAGGATAGCTATCGATAGAAGTGATATCAGATGACGATACTTATATATGGACTACATGATAGGGAAGTGGACAAATTGTTGTAGCTAGAACCTACACTATATGCTTCAAATCCCTAAGGTACGCCGCCATCAAGTATATTTATGATATTGCCTTCATACTATATATATTTATGATATTATCTTCAGAATCTTGAGGTATATTGTCCTCAGGAATAGATGAACTATCGTCATATATCGGATAATTACTACCCATGCATGCACTACATGAAATCCTTCCAATTAAGGAGGGATGCTACCGTTTAGTTGTGGCTTTTTATTTACAGGTAGAGGCCTAGACCAAGAGCAAGGATGTTGATATAGTCCTTCTGGTACAACAGCTCACTGGCTAGTTCATGAAGTACTCATGCCTCTAGAGGAAGATGATCAAGTAGGGGCACCTCCCTATCTTGAAGTAGTATATACTAAAGCAAAAGTCACTCTTCGTCTTCATTTTTATTATGAATTCGTCTTTCGAAATGCTGCCAAGTTAGCGAAGTATTACATATTCGTATGGACTGCCTTGGTGGAGTTTTAATTGCTTTTGTACAACAATAATTGATAGTTATACTAGCACAATGATGTCGTTGGATAGACATCTCATCTACAGTACTAGTCTCTCTCACTTTGTGCTTGTATAAATTATGTCACGCAAATCAGAAGAAGGAAACTTGCCTTTAAACCAACTTCACATAGATAGGCTCTACGCATGATTTTATTGGTAAGTTATTTACTTTCTGACCTACTTCACGAGTATGAGAACTCCATATGCATACGTCACTTTTGAAAGACTTTGTTAACATTCCCAATTTAAAAAATGTGCATAGCTAGGCTCTACGCATGGGTCTGCTGATACACCATGAATGGTGCATGTTGACTGTCTATTCATAGCATCTAGTATGTATAAATTGCCATCAAATTTGCATATCAGCTTGAACGGCCCATGTTCTTGAAGATGCATGGATTGGGCTACCTTAGACTTCTTTGACTTAGCAAGCACCAGTACATAGTAAAGGGACACTACAAGAAAAAAGGGCTTTCTTGACGGTTTATCCCCGTCAAGAAAGGGTATCTTGACGGTTATGGATCCATCAAGTAGGCCAGAGTCAAAAAAATCTTCACTTTTCTTGATGGTTTCTTTTAAGGGTTTTTCTTGACGGTTATTAACCGTCATCTAAAATATTTTTTCTTGACCATTTTATGTCGTCAAGGAAACATTTAAAAAACTGTCAAGGTAGATTAAAACTTTTCTTGACTGTCACAATCCGCACCCTAGAGTAAGGGCACGAGACGTGGGTACGTCCAGCCTACGCCGCAGTGTCGGCGGTAGAACGCTGTCCTAGGTCACAAATCTAACAGTTAAAGGTAATAAACAGTTATACTCCCCGAATGGGGGTAACATAACAGAATATATCTCAATCACAGCTAAGGTAGAAAACGATAAGATAGAATGATATAAGAGATGCAAGATCCAAATCCACAGAAAATACAAATAGAGAGAGCTAAGTGTCTAGATAAACTCCACTAACATCCAGACATAGTACAGATCTAATATATACATCTCAACTCCAAATACTATAAAATAAGATAAAACTATCTATGGAGCAACAGTCTCTACTGCTAAGGGATCCGACTGGAAGTCCGAATCGCAAGTGTCCTCTAAGGCTGTCCCATAGAAAGTGCCTAAGCAGGCCTCCTCCTCATCCTTTGTAAAATTTTCAACAGGTCCAATCAGGACGGGAACGAGCACATATCTCTCAAAATAGTTCATAACAGGTTAGGAGTATAAAACATAAAATAGAGTAAAATACAGGAAGTGCTGAAAAGGAAGTACGAGTAAACAAGAGATATTTTGTAACTGAAAGTAAATACATGATAAAAGAGACTGTAAGTGGCTATGTGATTTAGAGTACAATATGGTTATGTAAACGGCTTAGGGGCACATGAATACAACTAAGAGCCACATGAATACATCTACTGGGGATAATGATCACATAACCAATTATACTCACCCGGCCCCAATCAATACACAAGGATCCATTCAAGTTACGTTATAGGCACATGAATACAGCTAAAGATACGTGAACTCATGTAATGAGTAGTACATGAGGCATGTGATAAAGCACATGAAAGCATATCATAAGAACATGTGAATACATGAACTAGTACGAGTACAAGGAGTACCTGATGCATATGATAAAGTACATGAACATGAAATACCCGATGCACCCGTAGAGGGATAACATCTCAGGAAAGGATCCATATAGTACTAATCCGTGAAGATACGTGTCAGCATCAAGAAAAGTAATCTAGAGCAAGAATATAGTCCAGATAAGTATGAAAAGATCAGAGAATGTACTCGCCTGCTAACTGAATGTCCAAGATGAAAGTACTGTCCGAGGAGTGGTGTCTGGCTCCTATTTAGAATAGTACAAGTCACAACAAGTCCAGAATAGTAATAGGATGTACTGCAATGCATTCTACATGAATCTAGGTCAATCTAGACCAAAGTCAACTCTTGGTCAACTCTGGTCAACCCTAGAAGTCAAACTAGGTCAACCAAGTCAAACCTAGGTCAAACTAGTCTATACTAGTCTAACTAGTCTATTCTAAGTCTAACAAGACTACACAAGTCTAATCTAGGCTCACTAGTCAAGCAGACACACACATAGGCCATAGGCTATATCATGCCTATAAGCCAAACCATAAGTCACATGACCACATGATATCATCTATATCTAAAACAATACACATATTGATATAGCTATATAATATAATATAGCCTACACATAACATATAGGCTACTATATGTATACCACACAACATGTTTATATCTAAAATATATATAAAAGTAGGCACACACCTTATTATAGGATACACATATGTACATCTCATTATATATATATATATATATATATATATATATATATATATATATATATATATATATATATATATATATATATATACATGTATATATGTACTCATATATAGAGAATAGGAATGAATGGGTATGTGTTCAAGTGTGGGTGTGAGTGCCACATATATATGCTAATGTGTGTGTGTGTGTGAGTGAAGTGGGGTGTCAAGAGAGTTGTGTGTATGTGTTAAGCTTGAGGGTGTGAGGGTGTGGTGAGCTATGGCATGTGTGTGTGTAACTTGTTAGGCTTGAGAGTGTAGGGAAATCAGTGGCATATTAAAACAGTGAACATATATGCAAAACAGTGAGCTATTTATAATGTGAAAACTGGGAATGAGTATCCTAAGCAAACAGGAAACAGTGGCAGTTAACAATGAATTAAAACATTCAGTCAAACAGTTAAGTAAAAAAAAGAACTAATAATTAAATAAGGAAGGAAAATCAGTGTGAAGGGAAGAAAACCAATTCAAAATCACCCACAGTATAAATACCCAGTTTAAAACAGTCACCCAACACTCAATTCAGTCCAGTCAACAATTCTCAGGTTTATACTTTGAAGAACCATTAATTCATTTCATTAAGGAACACCAAAAATCAGTTTTCAGTCCAACATTGCATTCTCAGAAATTTAACTCAAACAACCACCACATCACCCCAAATTTGACACTCCAGTAGTATACCTATAGGTGCACTTCATTGAGGTTTTAAACCATACAATTAATAGTGTATAATAGGTTAAATTTATGCTAGAAATTCAAATAGAAAATCTGGAAAAACAGTGGAATAATGGACTGATATTAAGTATCAGGAAAATTGGGTAAATTGTGAAATCGACATCGAAAACAAGTTAAAATATAAATCTAATAGTTGGTAATTAAAACACTAATAGTGTACGTGTACCTCAGTGTGTTTGTGTCCACCTAAGTGGACACAAACGTGTCCAAACGATTTTTAAAACACGAAACAGTACAAAAACTAGAAATCCTCGTGCACGTGTTCACAGTGCTCGTGCACACGACACGACACAGACCTCATGGTCGTGTCCCAGTGTCGACTAGGACTAGGGCTAGGGCTAGGGCTAGGACACCCTGACACGTGTCCACGATACGCGTGCGTACGATACGACACGCGTATCAGTGCTGGAAATCGACAGCAGTCGATTCAGTGCAAAACCAATGCACTGCCCCGTACGTGTCCGACACAAAACAAGAGGCTCTGAGACTTGACACACGTGGTGTCAGACCGTGCCCCTCAGTGTGTGTTAATTCTCACGTATCGGTGTGTCGTGTCCGCGGCGCTACAGACCCCGAGTAGCAGGGCAGCTACAGTGCCCTTGCACGCACGCACGTGTCAGCGTGTTCACATGTCTGTGGCGACTCGACACGACACGAAAACCACAATCAGACAGTAGAAACTCATAAGCGACATTAAAATCTAATTTCCTATTCAATTAGGTTCCTAAAAATCAATCGAAATGCCCATTGGGGCATTTCATCAAACACTTGTACCGTACGACTGATACGTGTCCAAATAGGACACGAAAAGGACACGAAAACTAGGGTTAGCTAGTCCTACTGTTAGGTTAGGCATAGGGCTTCCTAGATATGCAATAAAATCAATATTCTATGGTGTAGATTTGAAATTACCTATAGGTTGCAAATCCTCCAAAAAAATCCAAAGAGGGGTGTTCCTCTTGATATCTAAACTTCTCCAAATTGCCCAACTCTGAAACATCCTTACATAAACAGCAAGAACAGAAAAATTAGAACCTATAGCAATTGGTTTAGGGGAAAAAGGAGTTAAATAGTAATTTCTATGAATTAAGGAAGATGGAGACTCACTTCTTTCTAAAACTTGCCAAAATATTTCTAAGGAGGCTAGCCCTAACTTTGTGGAGCATTAAATAGAGAGGGGGGATCAATGTGGCCGGCCATGGGTTGTTGGAATAGGGCTAGGGTTCTATTAGTGTTGGGTTGGGCCTCTATGGCCTTAAGTCATTAGTCATGACTTGTGAAGTCACAAGCCATTCTAGCCTACTCAATTCCTAATCTCTCCAAATAAGTTCTAATGAGTTAATTGTCACTAACTTAGGTCAAGCTAGGGTTACACACTCTAACCAAGTAGTCATGACCTAGGTTAGTCTCTAGGTTAGACTCCAAAGTCAACACTAGTCAAAGTCAACTATAGCACCAAATTAATTATACTAAAAATCACTAAAAATCACATTAATTCTAATAAATCTAAATAATACATAATAATTCCAAATAATTCCCAAAATTTTAAAAATGACCAAAATACCCTCAAGCTAGAAAAGTGGTAGTGACCTTGACTCTGTAATAGATGAAGGGTATTAACCGTCAAGAAAAATATTTTTTGACGGGTAAGAATTGTCAAGAAATGATAATTTGTAGCAGAATTAAGTTATTTCTTGACGTTTTATAACCGTCAAGAGAAGCTAAATTTTGTATATAACAAAATTTTTATTTATTATTATATATTATATATCGAACACACATAATATCAATATAATCTAGAAGATCACATACATCAAATAACTGTAATACACAACTTTTATATTAACAAATGTGTTCATACACCACAAACATCCAATACATCCAACCACAAAGATCCAACCAAAGTATATAGTTTTCGTACAACATAATAAACATGAATATGTAGTGAACCCGGAGCACATCCCTCCCATCAAAGTACAACCTTCATTTTTCGGGTAGTTCCTGAGAGAACAAGAGAAATATATTTAATTATTATGCGTACATATATGTTTGCACAAACTGATATCAAATGAGAACAAAAAGTTTCAAATTTTTTTAACCATATATCAACTGAGAAAAAGATTCATATATTATGAACATTAACTGAGATCAAGATTCAAGAACATAACTTTATACTAGTAACAAATATAATCGATATCATATATATCCATAATCTAGTAAAAAAAAGGAAATTTCATAATTTTGGTAATTCTCCAAGCGGCATGGTGTTCCCTCAGCACCAACATGTAAGTATTGATTCTATGGCCTCTTGGACTAGAAAGGTACCTTTGTTTGATCTAGACTACCCTAGTTTGCTGATGTAGTAAAAAAACGAAACTAGAAGTCATATTATCAACCATATGGCAGGAAGTAAAAGCTACAACAAAAGTCCATCGTAACTAGACTTAATAGTCTACATTCTATTCCAACTAAGTAATCACATTCCAACTCATTGTTGAATACTTCCCCTAAAATAGCATGAAACTACAAAAAAAATATCCATAACATTACTAATATTCCAAAATACGACAGAGCGTATAGAAAATTGATGCCGTGTCCGTGTCCCGTGTTCATATCATAAAAATCTCAAATCTGGCAGTAACTATCTTGGCCGCGCAGTACTTCTTCAGTATGCCGAAAGCATGGATGATCAGCTTCAGCATCTGCTCGCGCCCATGTTCTTCGGATGAGAGTCTAGAAAAGGTAATAATAATAAGTAAACAGATGTAAACACAAGAAACTTGACATTTACAAGTTAGGTGTTGAACTATATTGCACTAATATGGAGATGCAGATCGAGACGGATACAGATAAGGACACACGAACAAGTTGAAACAATAGACCTTTAGGTAATTACCAAAACCACAAAGACAGAAGTAAATTCATAGAGTGAGATATAAAATTTGGTGCACAAAGAGTCATATTATACAATAAGAAACCCCAAAACAGACAGATGCCTACCGCCACAGTAAAGAAATATGTGAAGTAGGAACCATAGACTGAAATATCAAAACCCCGAAGATATCAGCAAACTGATAAAACTTGTCTCTGTCATGGTATTAGGATACAGGCAGCATACAAACATTACATCCAAGCATGCAGCATACAAAAATCCAATATGCATACAAAAGGTAGCATATGAAAATCCAGGAAACAACATATGGCTCATAGGTGAATAGGCATGCATGGTCAAGTACTGCCCAAATAAATCATACATGACCAACTGTCGGTACATTGAAATATAGTTAAAGACTAGAAAACTATATAGAAGAACAAATTCCAATTGTCAATGCCCAAAGTAAAGGATACCAACTTCAATCCTTTGGACACATGAAGTTTTACTGGATTGGTGAAACTCACCAAAGTCAAATCCTTATATCTCTATATATATAAACCCTTGCCTCATTATTTACTAATGTCAAATGGTGGTTGTGTATCCGTAACCCTTCTCATCTTTGCGCATTTGGGAAGAAAAAAATCCTAGCAAAACTGGACAAAATAAGATTAAGACCAATCACATAAAAAGTGATAACATAGAACTTATTTGCATTTAAATGCATAGGACCTATCAATGGCAAATCACTATAGACACTTTTCAAAATTAAGGCAACAAAATTATAGCAACCCCATGTCAAAAACTATACCTCATGTAAAAATTACAGTACAACTAAACCAGCACAAAGCCTAAGTCAAAAAATGCACAAGATAGGATATAAATACAGATTAGTTTATATGGCAAAAAATGATACTCAACTGAGAAATACATATTATGCTAGGATATAGTATATATTAGGATATGATACAGTAGTATATTTTCAATATATCTTGATATGACATACAAGATACTAAGGAGTTCGACTAATAAACATTTAACTCAATTTTGAACTTGACATGAGTTCTTGGAAAATAGTTAAGTAGGACATAAGAGTATGCTTACACTCTTTCAAGAATTAACCATTCATCCAAGTTATTCCCTAACCCCACAAACCATTTCTCGCAGTTCACTTCCATTTACATTTTCCACATATACATGTATGAACTCAAGGATCAGAGAATGGATCTTACTTAGTACTTCTGTTAAAAGGATAAGATTATTTCCCATACTCTATCTAAAATAGGTTAATAATTATATATATATAACTAATACTTACTTAGTACTTCAATTAACACAGTTGGGGGGGTTAAATTGTATTATACCGTTAATTATTTCCTTGAATGGAAAGGCTGCAGTCTCTCTCTTTTGTTTAAGAACAAAAAAAGTAATTGGAGGAAAATGGGGTATGGTCATCCCTCGATTTCTTCATGCCTCGAGTCTAGTGACAAGGCTCGGACATTAGGCGGTGCCCGACCAGTTGCGATGATGATGGTGACGTCTTTCTCGAGTGAACTTGGCCATGTCCGGTGGTGAGGGGTTTGCTTGGCGGCTGGTCCTCTAGGTCGTGCTGAACTCTGGTAACGACGAGACTCGTAATGGTGACAGAGACATAGAGGAGCACAATAGGATGGGTAGCATGGAAAAGTTCCCTAATCTTTTTATAGCTAAAATATAGGAGAAATTTTTTTGGGCTTCTTCTGTGGCAAGGTCCGAAGTCGAAGAGGCTTCTTCTGCAGCATAGCAAAGAGGCGACAAAGGCACGGTGCTTTGGTTGGCACTGAAGGAGTTCAAAAATATGCTTCTAGCTTCAGTTTTTTTCTTCATCGAGCTCTCTGTCCCCTTTCTGCAAACAAAAAAATCTCCAAAATAAAAAATCCAAACACTACATGACCAAAACATGAACCCTAAATAAAATATGATGACTCATAGATCAGGGGATTGAGCTTCTCTTTTCTTCAACATTTTAGGCTTAGGGTTTGGGAGTTAGGTTTATGGTCTGGAGAAAGAAGGAAAAGATGGGGATGAAAAGGAGAAGGGATTTGGGGGTGAGAAGAGGGGAGGTCTTTAGGGACCTCCATGCCTTCGCTTACGAAGAGGAGGAGGAAGAAGAAGAGGGAATTTTGTAGTTGAGGGCCGAAAAATTATTAGATCTTGCATTTTCAGGGAAGATGGAGAAGGAACTGGAGAGTTTGAAGTAGAAATAGAGAAGAGAATGGAGAGGGAGCTAGGGCTCGGGAGATTTAAAGAAAAAAGTATATCAGAACTACCAAAATGGCATACTGAAATATACGCGAGAATTTAATTACGTTACAATAAATGACGCTTATGAAAGAACCGTCAATAAAAATAATAGTTTAACGGTTCTTTTAAAGTCGTCAATAATAAAGTAGCTTTTTCGTGACGTTTGTTGTTAAAACCATCAATAATACTAACAAAAAAATATTTATATGATGTATAGTCAAAACCGTCAAGAAAATAGCTCTTTTTGACGATTTAACACGACCGTAAATAAATAGACCGTCAAGAAAAGACTTTTTTTTTGTAATGAGAGTCCATGTCTTCCCCAACTCCAGAGCCTTGGCACAGAGGAACTTTGAGGAAGGAAATTATGTTAAAAAAGAACATTTCTCCCATCGTATGCATTTGTTGGTAGAGCTTGGTCCTATATTAGTAGGTAGGCATCCATAACGCCTGCTAGGCATGCCATAAGGTTTTCCTTCACATGCCTGGGTTGAGAATCATCACTCTTCTTCCTAGACTTGTTCTTCTTCTGGGCACTTTACTGAATGCACATAGAGGGAGAAGAGTACTTAGCACTTCGGTTCCCAACATCATAGAGTTTTCCTCTGTTGGAACCATGGTACTCAGCACCCTTCTTATCGCACATGGAATACGATTTCTTGGCCTACACACTAGCAGCCCAACAATTGTTTCCTTTGATCTTTAGGCAGAGACATAAGCATTGTTAGCATGCGCATAGCCAGAGCCTTCACGAGATATACACGGCCCGAGCCTCCCTTCGTTATCGACGACTTTTGGGTAGGTATTATGAGCTTTTGGAAGCCAAATCTTTCGAGACTTCTTGGGCTTCCCTTCCTTTGTTGAGGGAGTTGAAATATCCTCCGAAAGCATCTTCTTGAAATCTTGTTGGTCAAATTGCACGACCAACATATTTTGTGTTGAAACAATCTTCATGACGTCCGATTGCGCTACCACCTTTTCATCAGTGGAGAAGGTCATCCCCAGAAGCATCACCATTTTAATTTCCATAACAAAAAACATATGAACTTTATACAACTTTTAAGAGTATAAAAGAATCCTAAATACAAAAAATTCTAAGTATAAAAGATAATTTGGGGAGTGGCAGCAATGGAGATTAAGTATGTCGACTTCTTTACTCCTATGATGATCCGATGCAAAAATTGAAAGAAAAAAACTTGCTAGCTCCGGCTCACTGGCAGATTTGGTAGCAAGTAGGCTCTGAGACAAAAAACTTTCTTCCCTTTTCAATCTTACTAGATTTTTTTGGAGAGGACATGTCCCAGTTGTTTATAGACATTCGTTCTTATGCGCGTAGAAACTACCCGTGTATAGATATTCTATAAAATGTGGGCATGAACGTGCACGCATGTCATAGTTGTCATGTGGCAACAATTACGAGAAAATATTGGTCAAACTTTGATATGTACATCAAAATACGCACCATAAACACATGATCTCCTCAAATTCATAACTGTCTACTACATAACTGCACATAGATGAGGAAAGCAAGTACATTTTGAAACATAATCATTTGTCGTATACGCCTTAGCCGCATAATGTTAAAGGGTGTCAAAAAGTGTAATGATCATACTAACGTAAGTGTTGATGTCTTTTGTATAACTGTCATCTGTACACGTTACAAAGCGGCTAAACTTTTATTGAAATGTTAGATTGAGTCATGCGGCTAGACTATATACATCTAAGTTGTTTGTTGCATAGTGCCAAAATCTGCTGCCTTTGGCTAAAGAATGCTGCATAGCGATCATGCCGTATAAGTTGTTGCCTACATCTGAAGGATCACTAGTCTTCGACGCATAGCTTGTAGTACATAGTACAAGGGCCACTTTAAAAAATTCTAAAGTTTACTATCTTTGGCATCTGATGCATGGAGAAGTGTGTATGGACGTGAAACTCTATGCTTCTACACCATGTCCTTTGTTGGAGTCCTAACTGCCTCCAAAAGGGCTCCGATGTCCTGAAGCTAAGAATCGGCTGACATTACATCATCGGTGCCGAAGAACTGAGTTGGACGCAAGTGACTGAAGTTTGATGCCGAGTTCTGACTATGGAATCCACTCGCCTCTAAGGCTACTTTGACTCCCAGGCACATGTGTTGTTGGTATCTTCCTAGCGCTACTGCAACTGCTGGTACAACTGAACCACCTTCTGCTAGATCTGAACCTACCGATGATGATGTTACTGAGTCTCCATTATACTCCTCAATATCTCGAATAAGGCAAGTTGGTCCATCTGTGCTGGCTGTACTGAAGGAACTGACTAAGGTGGCTGAGCTGACTGGACAAGACTGAACTAAGTTGTCGAATGATGTTGGGTGGTGCTGGCATCTGATCCTACGAATTCGGGGTACGATGCTGGCCTGCCATCTGAACTATAGGAGGAGACGAAGCAATGGTACCCTCTATTGAAGAAGAAGGTGGTGTGTCCCTAAGGGATAATGAAATAAGATATCAATAATAGACATGAACAGGGTAAGGGTATATCAAGCATGTTTACAGTTCAAGAAAAAACAAAAAAATATAATAAGCAAGAGAGATTCAAATTAAGATAAATGCATGGGATTGAGATTATAACAAGATGAATCTGTAACGCCCCAGTCCAAATATACATAGGACCGTGTACATGAACATGCCAGCTGCACATATACGAAGAATACTCCAATATATGGAATTCTCGTATACGTACATAAGCTGTATATAAAATAATTACAGGCCAGAAGAATATAACAATCTAATCTCATCGCAGCTCAATACAGAAGATATAAGCGTCCAAATAATAAATGAGTGTATAAAGAGATAGCCGAGTGGACATACCCACTCCAAACAGCTATAAAAATAGTCTCAATGATCGGAGTCCAACCTCCACAAAATAGAAAGAAAAGAGATATAAAAATGTCCATTAATGTCTCAAGGAATAAATAAACTAGAAATCAGCAGGAGATGCCTCGTCATCAATGTATGAAGGATCCAGTACCGTACCGTACTCCTGTAGAAAATTATCTAACCCTGGAAAGATAACCAGGTCCTCAGAGGGACGTAACAAGATATAAGAAAATACCATGCCATATAAACTGTGATATATAAATAAGAAAGAAAGGGGATGCATGCAATAGGGATTCCTAAGCATTCTACTGTGAATATGCAACTGAGATACAATCCTTCGACGCATGAGCCATGGCTGATAATAGGATCCGGTATAGTCCCCTCTTGGGCACCAGTGACCAAGCGCATAACGTTCAAGAACGTCAGTGGCCAATCTGAGGGGGTAAGCATACCCGTATCTCCAGCGGAGCTTCTGGGTTACAAGGAAAGTGTAATCGAAGCTCGTACGTCAGGTATTGTTCTCCCCACCCAATGCCTAGTATTGTCATCTCCATGACCAATAAGAACCTCTAGTAACTGCCAAGTCTTCTAACATGCAATTATATTGGCAGTAACTCATATCCGTCGAACACCAAACGTATCGGTGGCCAGCCGACTACGCGGGTATGTGTCCAACATGTGACTCACAATACGTGGTAAAGCAAGTGTCAAGGCCGTATGAGATATACCAATACCTCATCAACAATGGGTGGTCACTAGACTAAGTCAATGTAATAGAAATAAATAAAAGCGAGAAAACGACCGATAGAGTCGCTTGCACCCAAGTGTGACTTAGACGCACAGTTTTATAATATCAACAAATAAGAAATACTGATAATAACAACTGAAAATAAGAATATAATAATCACAGAGTAAGGTGGCAAGGTATCTTGCCTTGTGATGCGAAGGTGGCAAGTACAAGAATCATAATATCAGCAAAAGAAATGTCACAATCTCCAAACAACTCCAGATGCTGAAACAAACATCAAAAATGTACTCGGAATAAGCGTTATACCTAGGAAATGCCTGTCCAAAAGTCTAATTCTGGAACAGGGGAAAATCGTAATTTCGGGTCAAAACAAAGCCTGTTGTTGTACCCATTTGCACCGAAATATGTGTCAATTCCTACGGTATCTAAACTCGTCAAACTACATGTCTACAGATCCGGTTTGAGGAGACGAATCCAACGGTATGTCCAATTTTTTATTCCGATGAGCTGTGCACAAAATCGTTCGTTGGATCGGGTTACGGGTCTGCTAAAAAGGCGTTCCGATCAACCTTCTGAGAATCGGACCAAACTTGGCATACAGGACCAGAAAAATAAACGGTCCTGCTGGAATAAGTTTCGCATCGATCCGACGAACATGCACGAAGTTATGGCCAAGTTTGCAAAACGTCGATATGGGGTATCTTGACGGATACGCACTGATTTCGTCGCATACGCACAATGAAATCGAGTTCCGTCAGTTCCCACACGTCGAAAATATCCATACGCACCTTCCAATGCATATATTGCGCGACCATGTTGTCCGGTTTGTCGGGGCGTACGCCGTATCAGAAAGTTTTCTAAAGTTTTCAGTTATTTAAAACCAGTTTTTCCTCTAACTTCGACAACTAATAACTTCATGCATAATAATCAAAATCTAGATCTAACAGGTTCATTTCAATCTTGCTTATATTGACTTCGACTGTTTTTAATTAGTTTATCAAAAACTCTAATATTCTGTCCATAAATTGGCTTCCAATGTGGGTTTTGAAACTAGTTTAATACACTATTTTACGGCAGTTTTCGCTCAACTTGGCGTCGAGTTTACGGCCGATCCATGGGACGATATCGAATTCCCTTGAAGGGACTCGAAGAGGGTTACATAGGCTATCTAGAAGAACTTGTGGATCAAAATTTGATCAAGAATAGACAGAGATAAGAAGATCGAATGGTGGGTACCTGGTTGCGTTACGAAAACAGGGGACCTTGTTTGCCGTCAGTTTGGGCTGCGTTTTCGACCACCTCGCGCGGCGACTCCGACTTCCTAGGGTGCGCGAGGAGGCTGGGGTGACTCGGGGATTGCTCTGGGAGGTCTCGCAAAGTTTTGGTTAGGGTTTCCTCTGGGTTCTCGATACAGCTAATATATAAAACCTTGGTTTTTCTTTGTCAGAGTTGAATTCGAATTAATTCGAATTCTCGAGTTTACTGCAATCTTACTAAATTCGATTTGAGGAGGTTATATGGGAAGTTTCTTTTGAAAGATTTGCTAAATCATTCTAAGAATTTGAATTCAAAAGATGAAACGGGGGGGTCGGGAGATATTGAGTACTGTAGCTTCGGCTACAATATCGGCTGTTTTATATATTATTTTTTTAACACTATATATATATATCGGCTACAGTACCGACTGTTTTATATATTATTTTTTTAACACTATATATATATATATATATATATATATATATATATATATATATATATATATATATATATATATATATGTATATGTGGGAGCGGATCAAAAGCCCCCCTTAGAAAGCCCCCAAAAACCCCCCTCACTCTAATTCGTAATATTAATATTAATATTAATGTTAATATTAATGTTAATGTTAACATTAATGTTAATATTAATGTTAATGTTAATATTAATTTTTTTTAATTTTTTTATATATTAATGTTAATGTTAATGTTAATATTAATGTTAATATTAATTTTAATGTTAAGTTTAATGTTAATTTTAGTATTTAATGTTAATATTAACATTAACATTAATATTAACATTAATATTAACATTAAATTACGGATTAGAGTTAGGGGGGTTTTTGGGGGGCTTTCTAAGGGGGCTTTGATCCGCTTCCTATATATATATATATATATATATATATATATATATATATATATATATATTTATATATATATATATATATATATATATATATATATATATATATATATATATATATATATATATATATATATATATATATATATATATATACTCATATTCACTTTAAAACAAGCAAAGTAGCTTATAGAAAATTCTAAAAAATTACATAAAATATCTAAAATTTCTAAATTCTAATATACACTATATTTGATAGCGTAATGTACAAGCATACCTACCTACACACTATTAACAAAAACTAATGACGTAATACTAAATTATATATAACAAAATTTAAATAAAAATATTAAAATAATTAGGAATAAAATATGCGGGTTTACATCCTACGCAACTTAAAGAAATTCCGTTCCAAAAAAATTCAGGAACACTTTTATTACGTGCCTATTTTTAGGCTGCCAAAATCCTTGGAACGGAATAAAAGCGTTCCAAGGGACAATTATTGGAACGCTTTTTATGTGTTCCAGTGTTGGAACACTAACAAAGCATTACAAATAAAGAGTTCCAAGAGATAATTTTTGGAATGCATTATATGTGTGCTAGCGTTGGAACACCAAAAAAGTGTTCCTAATTACAAACAATTCAAATTCATTTTTGCGTACCTAATGGAATGGATATAATGTGTTCCAATGTTGGAACGGTAGAAATACATTCCCATCAATTGCCCAGATTTTTGAAACACCAAACCTATAATTTGAATTTATATACAGATAAATATTTTTTAATGCTCTTGAGGACATTCTATTAATTTAAGCTGAGTATAATATAAACAAAAGTAAACAAATATCAGAAGCACAAGTACATACAGAATAAATAAAGCTACATAGACTAATAAAGTCAAAATATTTTACATTTAGCACAATTTTACTAAAGTACGATGCTAACAAAATGTCCTATTGTTGTGAAAATAATTTCATATATTCTCCTCGTTCTCTTTCTTTCTTCCCCATAGCTAGTTCCCCATAGCTTTGTGATCAATCTCTTTCATTGTTGGCCATTGGACCTGCAAAGTTGAAAGGTCACAAACAAAAATTTAGTGGAGAAAAAGATCAAAAAATAAAGAAGAGTAACTCTGCAAATCCATCCCAACTTTAAAGAAAAAAATATATATTTCACATGTTGAGGTTATATTCAATGTTCATAATATATATGGAATATGTACACCGAAAAATGAGGCTTTGACAATTAGACATAGGATATCCAGTAACAATTGCTCCTAGGAGAAGAGAAGTGATAGAATAAGATGCACATGAACTTGTAACAAATATTGTGCTACAACACCTACACTATCTACAATAAGATGAAACAACAATAAGTGATATATAAATCTTAGTTCGATCCAGTTCCTGAACACTCAGCAACTTTCAAAGAAAAATACAAGCTTGGCATTTCACAAGTTTATCACTTTTGTAAATAGAATAATCATGTTTCACCAAAGAATGTTATCAGGTTTGAGAATGTGTGCTAACGATTGAAAGGATTTGTTGCTATAATTCTAAAACCTATGGTATCGACTAGTATCAACCAATAGCCACATTATAATTGGAAACCGACATTGGCAGTTAATCCTGCATAACAAATGATAAGTACAGGACGTTGATGCATATAGAAAGCCTAAATCGTATGATAAATTTAATTAATCAGTTTAAAATGTCAGTGATCAATGTGTTCTTGTCAATTCAACATGCAATAGAGTCTTCTTGCAAAATCCCATTGACAGAAACCAAATAAAGTTGCAAAATATTCCCCTTCACCGTGTCATTTTCTTTCAAACTTATTTTTTCATTTGATTACATTGCGATTACGATTACATTACAGTGTACCAAACGAGGCCTAAGTTTCTAGTAAATCAAGCATATAGGTTTAGGATGTTAGGAGTGTAACTTGCCTCAGTTTTCCAATGTAGGTTCTACTAGATCGAGAGAAGTCTCTAGAGGACAATGAGACTACAAAATCCGTAGTCATAAGCCTTTACTAATGCTCTGCATTGCTGGAATGATCAAGAAAAGCCGAAAAAGGATCATGATCAAGAAATAATGTATCAACCTATGTCAAATGTAAGAATTTATCTAGAAAAAGTTCAGATAAACTTTTTTTGAAACAAACTAAACAAATTAATGATTAAAAAGAATCCACACACATTTTAAACTTTTTGTCAAAACATGCCCAAACGTGTGCTGGTAATGAAAATTATTAGAATATCTAATATGGGATTCAATGCCATAAAGTTTACACATGCATTTGTATCTTGACGCTTCAAAGTTCAAAGAGAGAAAATATATTAACAAAAACAAAAAACTAGTGCATAAGGGAAAATGTTTACCATCCAATGTTTCCATAAAACTAGCAGAGAGATCATAACAAGGAATTTTCTCAACCAACGCCTACTGGAGAAGCAAATTGCACTATGAAAGCTAGCATGCTTAGCATATCCGTATATCTCTTTGGAACAATCATCTTCTTTCTTTCCTGAAAGCATAAGAAAGCGTACTCTGTATGCTATTCTCTATGCAACCATGGCCGCTATCACTACAATTGTTGGTAAGACCACAAAGCAAAGGTGAGGCAGAACTACCACCATAACATCAGGCACACCTGCAAACTCATTCTTGTTAGGGCTGATGGAAGATTTTACGACCCAACCTTTGTGTCTCATGTATGACATTTTGCCAGTTTCCGTAAAAATGTCCAAAAATTCAAGGAACGAGTGTCAGATAAAGCAAATATAAGAAAATTCTAGTCCACACTGTTGTCATCCTGGAAAGCTCCATCAATGCCCCAAAACCAAAATCAATTATATATTTTACAAGATTACTTCCAGTGAAACTTGGACTAGTTTTCTTGTCAGTGTAATAATTCTTCGAACACCTAAGAAAAGCTTGTGGAATGAGAAGCAATGAGAAAAGAACTGAAAGAACAACCCACAAAATAGGGTCATACATATCAGCCCATTGGCAACCTATAACAAAGAACTCCTTCCATCTCCAATTAACTCTGGAAGTAAGTCCATTAACAGAGAATGGTCTTATCTGGCTAAAACTGGAACTTCATGATATGTCAATTGCTTCAATTTGTAACCAATATCATTCAGGAGATGAGTCTGAAAATGCCCTCCAATTCCATGTGGACACGTACATATCCCCTCTGGTTCCATTCCCATTGTGCTTCATCATAACTTGATCTAGTACCAAACTAAGACTTTCAGGAATAGAATCATATATCTTTACTGAGACAGACACTATCACTTTTCTAGAGAAGACTAGTGCTCTTATGCTCTCCTAAGATAAGATTTTCATGGTTTGACATTTGTAATCTCGAGAATAAGAAATCCTTTGCATAAACCGTGAGTCCAAAGAAAAAGTAGGTAATATAACCACATCCCTGGAGCCAAATTTAAAATTGGTATCTAAGAACGACACATGACCAGAATCAATGGCAATTATCCGCATAGCCCTACTCTTTCTCCAGTCACCCATCTTCCACTCCCAGAACTCTTTGATCGGTTCAGCGTTCTTAGAACAATTATCATTACCCACATCACTAAGTCCTTTATGAACGTTGAACTGATAATATTTTCTCGATAGAAGGGTATGGTGACGCTTCAAGTTCTTCCCGAACCTTGTATGGAGATGCCCACAAAGGTAAGCTGATAAGGAATGCTTAAGAAAGACATCTTTGAGGCTTAATTGCAGGGTGTGTTTCAAAATATCTTACCTCGGCAGTAATTACATAAAGCAATACATGAAGACTGGAGTTATCAACCTTGCACCTGGAGTAAGATACGAGTTGGACAAACTAAAAAAAATACCTGTCCAAAAGAGGCAAAACACATTAGTAAGTGCACACTAGAAGACACACAACCGAAAACTAAAATGGAAGGTCCATATCGATAATGAATAACTAGAAAAATCACAGGAATTTGAGACTATAGGGCCTCCTGTTCTAAGAATGCTATATGAAGCCTTTGGAAATTGAAACCTTGACAAGTTCATTGAAGCCTATGCACTAGTGTATCCTTCTTTTTCAACCTATCTTCCATGACACTAGAGAAGTATTTCTTCAGAATGCACTAGGATACAATTTGGGTAATTTGCAAGTAGCTAAAGCTATGCATGAAAAAGAGTCAACATGGATAGGTAACATGAAAAAAATATTTACACAATTGGATGTTTAATGAACGGAACCGGTATAGTGGGATCACAATCTCTGTTCTTGATATTCTACATATGAAAACCCCTCACATACTCTGAAGGTATCTTAGCTCATCTTCACATACACTGTAAGAACATAAAACACATAACCTAGGAAGCACCAGAAGTAAAAAAAGTTCCCGCCAAGTTCGTGTGTCACATCGTGTCGGACACGTATTGGACTCTGCATGGATACTCCAAAATATATTAGGACATAACAAAATGTGTCGAATAAGTGTCCAAGTAACATAGTAGCATAAAACTCCAAAAATAGTAAATAGTTCTATATATATATATATATATATATATATATATATATATATATATAGAACTGAAACTGAAAAAAAAAAAAAAAATATATATATATATATATATATATATATATATATATATATATATATATATATATATATATATATATATATATATATATATATATAGAACTGAAACTGAAACTGAAACCAAGAAATACCGAAACTGAAACCAAGAATTCCAAGAGTTGATTACTACAAGCCCCCTAAATAAAGAGTCATTAGTGCATCTCATTAGAGATTAATGAGAACAATAAATTTCTACCAACCCCAATCATTAGGGGCTAATAGACACAAAGTAGGGACTTCTTAATCCATTGTCATCAAAACAAGATTAGTCTTTTCCTAATTTCATCAAAATTCAATCTTTTCCTAATTTCCTCACTAATTATACAGCCCATGTATCACACCAAAATATCTCATTGTATATGTCAATGGTATATATCACTATGAAATAATTCTCTTTATATTTGTCAACCTACAACTATGAAATCCTAAACAATATTGATTGAACCCCAAAAAGAAAATTCCAAGAAACAAAATAAAGCATTAAAATAATATTATAATTTTTTAAAAAGCTGAGAAACACAAACACGACATTGATTTGGCATTTCTTATTGTATTTAGGAAATGTGTGTCATGTTATGGTACCTACTCTGACATGACATCAATTTTTAGATGATCTGAGTAAGCCCAAGAACTTGGACTTAAGTTCATGTCTCTTAGGGTCAGCTTGGAGTAGGGGGAAAAAATAAGTAGAGTTAAGTGGGGTTAAATGAGGGGGAGTTAAGTGAGGGGGAGTAGAGTTAATACATAGAACCTTGTTTGGATTGAAGGGAGAGTTAAGTGAGGGGTATTTAATAACTCTTGCTTGGATTGGAGGTTTCGAGTGAGAAGAGAATTAATAAAAGTATGATAGTTACCAAAATAACCTTATTACATATGTCATAAAATTAAATTTGATTAAAATTTTAATTATAACTTGTCAAAATATCTTCAAAAATTAGGAAGGTACGGAGCAACATGTTGAAAACAAAAAAATGGAAGAAAAATCATGATATTTTACAGAACAAATGAGGGATATTTATGACTTTTTAAACAAAACCCCTCAATCACCCTCCTTAACCCTCCAATTTGGGGGGTTAAAAAATAGACAAAAGAGGATAAAATAAACCCTCACTTAACCCTCTATAACTCTCCCTCCTAAACCCCTACCCTCAAACCAAGCAAGGTTTTATTTTCCCCTCACTTAACTTCCCCTCACTTAACTCTTTTAACCCTCAATCCAAGCGGACTCTTAGTTTTCACCATTTCCTCAGCCTCCTCATTGATGGATGATTATTTAAATAATCTTCTTTCAAAGGAACCTCATTTTCCAAAGGAACCTCACTGCTGAGATGGGTAACACTACAGGTTACCAGCACTTCAAACATGAAGCCAACATGTAGGTAGATAGCCAAGAGATGGACTATTTGCCAAATGTTTGTCGTAGTATTAGTATATTAAGTATTTCTCCATAGACCATTGTCAGTATTAGATGTTGTGCTTAGCCCTAGTATAGAAGAATGGGTATATTTCTCAATGATTAATTCTTGGCCCAGTTCTTTAGAGAAGGTAAACCTATTAAGTACAGACACTCAGAACTCGATGTTGTGTTACAGCGGACACATAATGGACCCATCATTGTCAATCCAAAACACAATTTGAACTTGCCAAAATATGTGTTGCTTCTTTGTCTACCATGTCTGTGTTGTGTCATGTAGCACACGTGTCCCTGCAATAAAACTACAAAGCTACGAAGTACGGACACTCCAAAAATATGGGCTGTGTCATGTCAGACACATATTGGACATACCATGAATACTCCAAAGTACAATAGGACACACCAATCACATGCTCCATAAAGAATGTAATTACAAAGGAAATTCTCCAGAAAAACCCTAGATTTTCAAATTTCTACAAAAAAAACTTGACGCCCAAAAATCCCTAAAATGCCAATATTACATAAAGGATTAGATATCGTACCCCGAGTCCCAGTCGGCGGGGCCCATAAGTCCGGATTTCCACGTCGAAATATTCGGCGTAACCTAAAGGACGCTGCCATTGAGGCGCTGCAAGCGACAACCCCTTCCTATGCAAGCTTGCTCATATAAACTTACAAATAATCAAGACAATGGCCGAGCAAAATTGTGCCTTTTGATGAAACAAGAAATTTGTCATTAGGAACTCGGAGAAATTAGGGTTTTCCACTCGAATTCGTATAAGTTGAAACTTTATTTCTTTTTCATGGGGAACGAAAGAGGAGGGCTTACTTCTACCGCATCCTCTCCTCCTGGTACTTCCGTGCCGGCATTGCCATAGGCGGAGCTCTGCCGCAACTTTTTTCTTTCTTATTTGGTTTGAGAAGGATGGGGAAAGAGATACAATGTTGAATTAGAGCTGGAGTTGACAAATTAGGGTTTATAAACAATTACGCATGGGTGTGGGGAAGGAGAGAGAAAGCAAAGTAAGTGCGTTGGCTTGGATGCTTTTCTCTTCAATCACGTGAGATACACAGGTGTGCATCCACAATTTGGAACGCACTTGAAATGGAATAAAAATATACCCAAATAAATATATATTTTTGAAAATTAAAATAACAAATACTAGGAACGCTTTTATGATTCGGGACATTTTTTTATTATTCCAGCACTTAGGTACATCAAATAAGTGTTCCAAATTGTCAAACACATAGTGTTCCTAATTTATCATTTGGTGTAGTGGGGTATGCAATGCAATACAAAATTAGAGTATTTAACATGCAAGACGTACCTTGGGTTTCGGGCAATGGGACGGTAGATTATAAGAACACATTGGCTCCATATCCTATAAGAAATGGTGTTCTTGGTTCAAGGCTCTACCCAACTTATTAAAGTTGGCTAGTTTCGAGTCGGTTTGGTTAGAGAGGTACCGTAAGTTTGAGGATGTGCCTTCTATGACTTTTGTGTATAAGTAGGCACAAGGGAGCTGAATTGAAGGGCATACTAGGGCAAGTGCATAGTGGGCATCGAGTAGATCACCACCATATATTGGATTGAAAGTTTTGAGTTGAGTTTGGTTCTCAAATTGAAGCCGAAAGGTTCGTCGGTATTTTGGTAAGGTTTATAATTAGCCCTTTTTACTCGAAAATTGTATCATAAAAATAGGGTACAAGGGGACATATTTTAGTGGGACATGATATGTCTACGTAAAAGTAGACGCGTCTAGGTCTTGTATGTGGAATTTGTTAAAAGGTAACAGCTGGTCTCGTGCTCCGAATCTTAATGTCATGGTCGGGGACCCAAAATGATCTAGATAGAAAGTGGGAGTACATGAAGCACTAATTATCCCTCTAATAGAAACTACTTATTCTAATCAATTGGCAATCCTAGTACATTCTAAATTCTACTGGGGCTCTACAATCTATATTCTACAGTAATTTATTTCTAGAAGTTAACAAAGACACCGTTCTATGGTTTAATGGAGTTAGAATGGTTCGAGTCGGAAGGTCATACCTCAATTTGTGGGAGAATATACACGATGTAATAAGATACGAGATGTGATAGATATGGTCAAGTTTTGAAGACCGTACTTTAATTCCAACAGATGTCAATGATTGTATGAATATAGCTTTCCTGGCTATAGATGGTATGGTGAACTGAGGAAGATATTCCGGGTCTATCTTCCCTCAATATGAGCATCTGTCTTTCCGAAATCCGTAAAGGCAAAAATAATAAGTGTTCCAGGGAGAGAGGATCGAATACGAATATGGGGTTCCAGAGGCGTTTTAATAATTCAAATAGAGTTGTCAAGACAGTTGCGGATGAGATCCTAGAGTCATATATATCTCAATCCACGTAGGATAAGCAAATAAAAAGTGAACCAATTGTACTAAAGTTGATCAGACCATCATACACAGATTCTGATTAGACAATATGTTAGTGGACGTCCCCAATGAACACATGTCGTGAACAAGCTCGATAAAGGATCAGCTTGCAGAAACTAGGCTATAATTGCGGTATTTAGTCACGATAGTCCAAAGTATAAGTATACGGAATTTATGATTGAAAGAAAACACAAGTAGTTCAAAGTTTAAGAATCTAAGCCGTGTCCGGTGTTCGTGCTCACACAGTCATCCTACTGCCTGAATTTCTCCAGCCTTGGCTAAACTCCTGATGTATGGATCTTGTGTCAAAATCATGATAATAGGAAATATGACAATTAAAATCATACCTGCTATGATTTCTCTTGCTGGTTTTACATTCTCTACTGCTAGCGAGAAGGCATGCCCGTAACTCTAACTGGGGTCCTGAGCTCTAGCCTTGTGGAACTGCAATCGTTATGGAGGTAATGGTAGACCTAGTGCTCCTACAGTTGGTGTCATGAGCCTCGTCACATGTTGAATCGATCAAGGTGTGGGAAGTGCTGGGGATGTTGGCCTGGGAGTCTGCTGATCATGCACTTGAGTTCGTGGCTCGGGACAATCTTTGATCATATGTTGTCTTGATCTGCATCTTAAGCATAAACCATGATGGATTCGACAATCTTTCCTGATGTGTCCCTTCTTTCCGCAGTAGTTGCAGGTAGGCTTCTCTCGAGCCCGGTATAGTCCTTCTCCTTGCTGCTGCTGCGAGGTATATTGTGTCCCCGTATAATCTTTAGCTTCGTGATAATTGGAACAACAAATCATATACCGTCCCAATCTATGACGGTAAGCCTTCATAACGTGACCCTTTCTATGATAGAAACAACATGTAGGAAGCTCCTTATCGGATTATGGGGTTGCTATATGGTGTTGTTGTGCTTTGAAATGTCTATTCGGCCTGTTCTGAGTCTCTCTGGTTGGTACTAAGGCTGGCGGGGTAGATAGAGTCATGTTTAGGGATACCAATATAATACACCTTGCAAACTCATTCTCTTGTTGCTGCACTTACAATAACCCTAGCAAGAACCTTGCCACCGAAGCCTCGTTAGAGTAAGGAACTGGCATGGATGATGGGGACTGGGAAGGAAGTGGCGTATATTCTTGCTAAGAAGTTGAGATTCTCTGATCTGGTTGAGTCATATAATTTGGCTGAAGTGGTGTAGTAGAGGGCACATTCTCTTCTAGGGGTACTCTAGTGGTCTGTCCAGTCTGGTTGGTTGGGGGTGCTTGAGTCTCCTGGTGCACCATCGACGGGATCGTGGTAGCCTGCTGCTGTCCTGGATGATACGGTGCCACCGGGGTTTTCAGAGGGCTCTGCTCCTATTGGGTAGTTGTATCACCAGCTCCGGGGGTCAAGGTAATGGTGCGTCCGCTTCGTAGATTCATATTGCTGGCACGAAAATGGGATAACATTAGGAAGGTTAGACAAAAGGCGATTCAAGAAATCAAAAAGAATTCGAAAGGTTTGGAAGTCAAAGGAGGTAGTAGTTCTGGATGAGATAATATTTATATTCCTATATGCAGGCTTGTTGGGCACAGTCATATAACCCAACAATATTTTCTAACCTGCATGGACCACCACAAAATCAAAATCATGTAACGCCCCAGTCCCAATGTACATAGGACCGAGTATGTGAATATGCCAACTGCACATATATAAAGAATACTCCAATATATGAAATCCTCGTATACGTACATAAGCTGTATATAAAATAATCACAGGCCAGAAGAATATAACAATCTAATCTCATCGCAGCTCAATATAGAAGATATAAGAGTCCAAATAATAAATGAGTGTATCAAAGAGATAGCCGGGTGGACATACCCACTCCAAATAGCTATGAAAAATAGTCAATGATCGGAGTCCAACCTCCGCAAAATAGAAAGAAAAGAGATATAAAAATGTCCACTAATGTCTCAAGGAATAAATAAACTAGAAATCAGCAGGAGATGCCTCGTCATCAATGTATGAAGGATCCAGTGCCGCTTCGTACTCCTGCAGAAAATTGTCTAACCCTGGAGAGATAACTAGGTCCTCAGAGGGACATAACAAGATACAAGAAAACACCATGCCATATAAACTATGATATATAAATAAGAAAGAAAAGGGATGCATGCAATAGGGATTCATGATCGTTCTACTGTGAATATGCAGTTGAGATACAATCCTTCGACGCATGAGCCATGGATGATAATAGAATCCGGTATAGTCCCCTCTTGGACACCAGTGACCAAGCGCATAACGTTCAAGAACGTCAGTGGCCAACCTGAGGGGGTAAGCATACCCGTATCTCCAACGGAGCTTTCGGGTTATAAGGAAAGTGTAATCGAAGCCCATACGTCAGGTATTGTTCTCCCCACCTAATGCCTAGTATCGTCATCTTTATGACCAATAAGAACCTCTAGTAACCGCCAAGTCTTCTAACATGCAATTATATTGGCAGTAACTCATATCCGTCGAACACTCCAAACGTATCGGTGGCCAGCCGACTACGCGGGTACGTGTCCTACATGTGACTCACAATACGTGGTAAAGCAAGTGTCAAGGCCGTATGAGATATACCAATACCTCATCAACAATGGGTGGTCACTAAACTAAGTCAATGTAATAGAAATAAATAAAAGCGAGAAAACGACTGATAGAGTCGCTTGCATCCAAGTGTGACTTTGACGCACAGTTTTATAATATAAACAAATAAGAAATGCTGAAAATAACAACTAAAAATAAGAATATAATAATCACAGAGTAAGGTGGCAAGGTATCTTGTCTGGTGGTGCGAATGTGGCAAGTCCAAGAATCATAATGTCAGCAAAAAAATATCACAATCTCCAAACAACTCCGGATGCTAAAACAAACATCAAGAATGTACTCGAAATAAGTGACATACCTAGGAAATGCCTGTCCAAAAGTCTAATTCTAGAACAGGGGAAAAAATCGTAGTTGCAGGTCAAAACGATGTCCGCCGTTGGACCCATTTTGTATCGAAATGCGTGCCAATACCTACGGTCTCTAAAGTCGTCAAACTACACGTCTACAGATCCGGTTTGAGGAGACGAACCCAATGATAAGTCCAATTTTGGATTTCGATGAGCTGTGCACAAAATCGCCCGTTGGATCAGGTTGCAGGCCTGGCAAAAAGGCGTTCCGATCAACCTTCTCAGAATCGGACCAAACTTGGCATACAGGACCAAAAAATGATACGGTCCTGCTGGTGCAAGCTTCGCGTCGATCCGACGAACGTGCAAGAATTTATGGCCAAGTTTACAAAACGTCGATACGGGATATCTCGACGGATATGTACTGATTTCGTCGCGCACGCACAACGAGATCGAGTTCCGTCAGTTCCCACACGTCGTAAATTTCCATACGCGTCTTTCGATGCGTATAGTGCGTGACCACGTTGGCCAGTTTGTTGGGGCGCACGTCGTACCGGAAAGTTTTTTAAAGTTTTCAGTTATTTAAAACTAGTTTTTCCTCTAACTTCTATAACTAATAACTTCATGCATAATAATCGAAATCTAGATCTAACAGGTGCGTTTCAATCTTGTTTATATTGACTTCGACTATTTTTAACTATTTTATCAAAACCTCTAATATTTTGTCCATAAATTGGCTTCCAATTTGTATTTTGAAACTGGTTTAATACACTGTTTCACGACAGTTTTTGCTCGACTTGGCGTCGAGTTTACGGCCGATCCATGGGACGATATTGAATTCCTTTTGAAGGGGCTCGAAAAGGGTTACAAAGGCTATCTAGACGAACTTGTGGATCGAAATTTGATCGAGAATAGATAGAGATAAGAAGATCGAAAGGTGGGTACCTGGCTGCATTACGAAAACAGGGCACCCTGTTTGCCGTCGGTTTAGGCTGTGTTTCCGACTACCTCGTGCGACGACTCCAACTTCCTAGGGTACAAAAGGAGGCTGGGGTGACTAGGGGATTGCTCTGGGAGGTCTCATAAAGGTGGTTGGGGTTTCCTCTGGGTTCTCGATACAGCCAATATATATAACCTCGGTTTTTTCGTGTTAGAGTTGAATTCGAATTAATTCGAATTCTCGAGTTTACAGCAATCTTACTAAGATTCGATTTGAGGAGGTTATACGGAAGTTCCTTTTGAAAGATTTGCTAAATCTTTCTAAGAATTTGAATTCAAAAGATGAAACAGGGGGGGTTGGAAGATATTGAGTATTGCAGCTTCGGCTACAGTACCGGCTGTTATATATATATATATATATATATATATATATATATATATATATATATATATATATATATATATATATATATATATATATATACTCATATTCACTTTATAACAAGTAAAGTAGCTTGTAGAAAATTCTAAAAAATTATATAAAATAACTAAAAAATTTAAATTCTAATATACACTATATTTGATAGCGTAATGTATGAGCATATCTACCTACACACTAATAACAAAAACTAATGACGTAATAATAAATTATATATAACAAAATTTAATTAAATATATTAAAATAATTAGGAATAAAAGATAGGGGTTTACATAATCCCCACACAAGTCGAAAAAAAGACCTGCATGGCCAATTAAACCTTGTCACGTCCCACAACCAGAATACTCGAGAGTGGAGGCAAAATAAAGCCAGCTAAATATATCAGAGTACACCAGTATCCTAAGATACACGACTATCTAGAAGGCGAGTGGGTGAACTCTAGCATGCCACTGACGACTTCTATGGTCGAACAAATCCTAACATAATCCACAATAGTAAATATCAAGAATATATCACACATGAAAGTAAAGAGGCGTTCCAAAATAATATATCATACATAATCATGAAGCAAGTGATTATAAAATGATGCACTAGCAAAATACCAATATACATGATCACTATATTAGTTATAATCTAATATAATACATCATGTTGACTAAAGTCAGAGAAAATCTCAAGATAAAATGGCTAACACATGCCTTAGCTAACACAACCAAAATGAAACGAACTGCAAGTGGTAAAAGAAAGAAACCAACTCACGAGGCGACTGCTGATCTAAGTAGGAAGGCCATCCAGAGGAAAGTAGGAATAATCCTCAGGCTCCAATGATAAATCTGGCCAGACAAAACCAATAGGGTCAGAACCCCAAAAAGCAAGTACCATATAGAATCTCAAGGTGCATGACACAACCCCACAAACAAAACAACAACAACGTATAGACAGAAATAAGTAAATACGGATCAAGACTGGTGTGGTACCAATGCATGTTGTAAGCCCCACTTCCCTTTGAAAATTTTATTTTATTTTAGCTTTAAATACTTTCTAGTTAGAAAATAATTGTCATTCTTAAATTACATTATAGATATTTTGTTTAATGAAAGGATTTGTCAAATTATTAGTTTAAATTAATTTTGTATTTATAAAATTATATTTAAAAATATTATTTGATTATTTATTTTCTAGATTTAAATTTATAAAATCTACTATATAGTATTTTAAATGGTGTTACCATCAATTAATGAATGGAGATTCAATCAATCTAATTGATTGATTTAAATCTTGCAAAGATTAGATCAAATCCAAATCCTTTCCTATCTAGGAAACCCCCTCTCCTATATATAGTGGACTCTTCCTCTATTTTCTCCACAACCCAAAATTTCTCAAATTCTACCTAGCCACACATCCAGTCTCATTGTGACGTACATTGTGTCCGTGTCCATCTCTATTTTCTTCCACTATTCTTATATTACAATTACACGATTGGCCGTGTCCGACAATCCCGGACATGAACCTCGAATCTTCCTGCCGTATCGGACAACACCGACATAACCAAATCACAACCGAAACCTTAAACCTAACCCTAAGAAATTGGCCAGCACCACCCCAGCCAATACCCAAGCCAAAGCTGACCATCACCGTCACCACTATCATCCATCCCTCCACCATGCAGTGGCCAACCACCGCCTAATTTCCCTGTCCTACCACACTACGACACCTCCTCTATAACCTCTCATTACGACCATCACCACCATAGCTACCATCATCTCTACCGCCATTCTTCTCTCCGCCACTAAATAGTAGTCACCAAAACCACCACCCATCGCCCCTGCCACAGAGCCCTGTCCCCGACTTTACCAAACCAACTACCCAAGAAAAACCAAAAAATTGACAATACTCACTTGACCACGGCCGGTGGCCGTCCCCACCTTCCAGATGCCACCACTATTGAACCCTAGTGCCGCCTTTGTAGCGATCGACGCTGGGCGAGATCATCGCTCTCCTTGTCTCTGTCATCGCTCGTCGAAACCCGACCTCCATCCGTGTCCACGTCCCCTTCAGATCTGCTCCACCCTCTCGATCTTCGGCCTCCTGGCGAGGCGTCCACCACCACCGCGGGAGACCACATCCTCTGCCGATTCCTGGACCGCCTCCATAAGACCAACACCATGTGCACCGTGCCGCCATGGCTTCCTAGATCGCACATCGCCCGACGAGCTCGGGGAGCCTTTGTGAGCTCCTCTTCTCTCCCACCCTCGTTCCTGAATTTTCATCCCGTTCCATTTGATGTCTCTCTCTTCGAGAGAGAGAAAGCAGTATAGGGGTAACCCTGTGCCGAACCTCCATTGAGAGGATTAGGTTTTATTTCTTTTCTTTTCATTTTCATTTTCATTTTCTTTATTTTTATTTTGGGCTAAGGTTTTGGGCTGTTAATAAGGGGAGATATGTATTATTGTATTAATATACTTATACATATTTATGAATAATAGTTAGTATAATACTATTTGGAAATATAGTTATTTTGGAATTATATAAAACTATATTTTAAATGTATTTGTGAAAATTGTATTATATATATATTATAGTATTTAAATGTAGATTTTGGACTTAGAGCTCATCAAGATTTATTTTGTTTAAATAAATCTTTTAATTATTTTATTGGGCCTTTTGTATTCTAATAAGATTTCAAAAATATATTTATTAATTTTTTCTAAAATTGTATTTTAACAAAATCTAGGGTTTAGCTTTTAAAAAGAACTTTGTATGATTTTCGAGTTATCTAACACTATTGTAACTAGTACAATATTTTTTTCTAGTATTATAAATATTTTTAAAGATATACATATTTATTTATATAAAATTTCCTCGAATCAAATCTTGATCGTAACTAGTCATACGTTTATATTTCTTATGATTTTGACCACTTCATATCAACCGTAGGCTACTCGAACTGTCCTGGACCCAATATCACGGTCTGTACCATCATTAGAGCATGTCATGCATACTTATGATATCAACGACTATCCTATACCAACATGATCAAGTCACAAGTCAACTACAACTTAACTCAAGGCAAGTTTCACTATGGCATTATATTACCTTTATTTTGTACTATATGTATCTTCAGATCGTCTTTTCACTATAACATCTTTATATTTAATGTTGTCACTGTTCTTGATTGACCATGATTACTGCTTGTACACAAGAGTTAGAGTTGTTAGAGTATATGTAAATGTTCATGCCTTACTCTGAGTTTATCGTGTTTATTGTTTATCGTATTGTTAATGTTTACCATATTGGACATGTACTTGTGAGTTAGTCGGGTGGAAGAATACGACTAGTAGATATGTGGTACCCCAGTGTAGCCCAAAGTTTGTTCGGTCAGGGGACCATCTTACAATATTTGTTCAGTCAATAAACATCACGTGATGACTGTCTGATTCCTAACCCAACCACATATTGAACATTGGTATTCTAAAACACGCAGTACACGTGATCTAGTTGCTATATTGTTCATTCATTTCCCTTCCATCGAGTCGACTGTTATGTTGCCCTTATGTTATAACTATTTTTTATCATATCATGTCATTCATATAGTTCATTTTCCTTATTATTGTTACTTCTTGCATGTATATTATATTGTGTAGTGTAGTGTTATGGTGAACTTGTTCCAATCCTGACTGGATTTTTTTTTCAGTTGACAGACTTTTGATGACTAATGTCTTGCTTGTGTTCCTTCGGGAGGAGTTAGAGATATCTTAGAGGCCAAGCATAGATTCTAGTTAGATTAGAAAGTTCTTATATTTAATGTTTAGCAAATTTGTTCCCAAAAATCATTTGTTGTACTATTGGATTTGTAAATTAAATGGTTATCGTGAAGGAGCAATTAGATATAATTTTGTTGTATTTGAGATTGATATTGAGACATAGAAAGCATACTACTATCGAGGCTGTGGCGTAGGCTGAACTTGGCTACGTACTTGTATACCGAAATGCGGGAGCGAGTCATGACACACGTATTTTGAGAATAGAAAATACTGAATGAAATACTAAACACAAGCAAGTTATTAAGCATAATAGAATAACAAGTGGCAAAAGAGCTTGGGAACTACTCAAAATTTGAGCCACGACCATTAACCCAAATAAGGACCAGGGTCGCAGATCTTTTTCTAAGCAGAACTTAGCCTCTAGCCACTTACGAACACAAAGAACGAAACACAAGTAGATAAAGCAACATACAACCAAATTGCACGACCAATCATTACCTATAGATTACTACATGTTAACTAACTAGTGTGATCATAAGACTTAATTACTATAATGCAAGTTTTAAGGAAGTTCGCAACTACCTGCACTATAGATACGCTGATGTCCATGGGTCGGATAACTTATACATCTACAGCCCAACAAGACATGATGGCAAATGAAATATATCATTAACTCATAGCATAAGCAACCAAGCATATAAAAACATATAACTGACTTTGCCACAACCAAGCATATATATATATATATATATATATATATATATATACAATATATATATATATATATATATTAAAAAAAAAAAAAATATTATATATATATATATATATATATATATATATATATATGTCTATATATATATATATATATATATATATATATATATATGCTAGGTTGCTGCAAAGTCAGTTATTTATATGCTAGACTCTAGCCACTTACGAACACAAAGAACGAAACACAAGTAGATAAAGCAACATACAACCAAATTGCACGACCAATCATTACCTATAGATTACTACATGTTAACTAACTAGTGTGATCATAAGACTTAATTACTATAATGCAAGTTTTAAGGAAGTTCGCAACTACCTGCACTACAGATACCCTGATGTCCATGGGTCGGATAACTTATACATCTACAGCCCAACAAGACTGATGGCAAATGAAATATATCATTAACTCATAGCATAAGCAACTAAGCATATAAAAACATATAACTGACTTTGCCACAACCAAGCATATATATAATATATATATATATATTATTTATATATATATATATATATTTTATATATATATATATATATATATATATATATATATATATATAAAAAAAAATATATATATATATATAATATATATATTATAATATATGTATATATATATATATATATATATATATATATTATAATATATATATGTTATATATATATATATATATATATATATATATATATATATATATATATATATATATGTATATATATATAAAATATATATATATATATATATATATATATATATCTATATATATATATATATATATATATATATATATATATATATATATATATATATATGCTTGGTTGCGGCAAGTCAGTTATTTATATGCTTGGTTGCTTATGATATATATATTAGTTATATATATATATATATATAATATATATTATATCTATATATATATATATCTATATTATATATATATATATATATATATATATCTATATATATATTTATATATATATTCTTTAGTTATCTATCTAAAGAATATATATATATAAACACGATATTATATATAATATATATATATATTATTAAAAAATATATATATATATTAAAGAAAATTCTCTCAATTTATTAATGACGGCCCAAAAACCGAAGCCAGAACACGTATACAAGGCACAAAATGCCGAAGCCTATACAAGTATACCACAAAAAGGAATGAGGGGGGGCTAGGCTACCGGGGGGGGCAGGGGGGAGCACAGACCAGAATGCTCTCGGACTGTGGGAGCACAGAGTGCTCCGCTTACGGCATTGGCGGAATACTTCCCGAATGAGCTGGTCGCTTAGTATAGGTGACCTTCGTATCTTGCCTTGTTGCAATTCTTCCAAATCGCCCACGTAGCTGTCGCTGCGACGATCTGGTGGCCATGGAGGCTGAACCCCAGGAGGCCGCTAGACGTGGAAGCGTCACTACCCGGCTCGATGCTGAATAGCTGGTTAAGAGTTCTCCATATACTGTCTGGCAGTGTCCCCTGACAGAAGATGTGGTCGATAGTCTCCATCTGACGCTTAGAGCAGCAGGTGCATGTTGATGCTAAGTTGATCCCGATGGTGTTGAGGATATCGTCTGTAAGCAATTTCTTTCTAATTACTCTCCACATAAGGAAGGACCACTTCTTAGGAATGCAGGTATGCCAATAATGCACAATGGGGTGGTACGGCTGCCCGGTTCCCTGGACTATGATTCTCGCTGACCTCCCCAAAATTGCCCCCGATGCCTCGAGCTTCCATCTCAGCGCATCACCCTCGCCTCCGATGCGTAAACCGCTCGGTCGGATGCTATCCGCCGCTTCGTTACCGTACCATTCTCGAATTTGGTCCTAGTTCCAGTCGTCGGTAATGGGCTTCCACAAGTCTCTGATTCTACTGTCTCTCGGGGTCTCCGTGAGACTCGGGATCATGCTATCTCCAACCCATCTCTCCAGGAATGGGTCCGAATCGTCCGTACCCAACTGGAGTCTCATCGCTGGCTCGGCAAGGTCACGGCCGATAAGGATACGACGCCAAGCCGCTGAGGATCTGCAGTTGGATTTGGCCATTGAAGGGTGGGTGTGTTTGAAGTACCTGGCTTTCAAAAACCTGGTCCATAAGTTGTTGCTCGAGCGGAGTTTCTACCATAATTTTATTGAGAAAGCTTTAACGATGTGAGTGAGTTTGGTAGATCCCAAACCCCCTTCGCCAGTAGGGTGGGCCATAGATTCCCAGCTAGCCTAGTGATGCTTATCTTTGTCGTTGCTATGCCCCCAGAAGAAATTATAAAAGATCTGTTCGATCGAAGAAAGAACCTTCTTGGGCAGCGAGTACGCAGCCAGAGTATGGATGGGGATGGAGGTGAGCACGTGATTGATGAGGATCATCTTGCCACCTGGGGATAAGGTGGCATTATGCCACCCTTCAAGTTTCTTTCTGATTCTAGTGGTCAAGTCCTCGAAGATGCCAACGTTGGATTTCCCATACACAAGAGGGCAGCCGAGATAGTTGAATGGAGGGTGAGCAACGGAAAAGGAAGTTAAGTTGGAGAGATTGATGGCGCGCTCTCTATTGGTGTTATGGTGGGCGTAGATAACGCTCTTTGAATGATTGATCTTCTGGCCGGAGCATCTAGAGTACCTCTGTAGGGTGTTGTGAACCACTGCCACCGCTCCTTCATCCCCGAATAAGAAGATGAGTAAATCGTATACAAAGGCCAGATGGGTGATGATAGGACAACCGCTGGATGTGTGATAGTGTTGGAAGTTGGGGTGTTGACCATGTTGTTAAGGTTCCTACTCAGGGCGTCAGCTGCTATGATGAAGACAGTAGAAGATAGAGGGTCGCCCTGTCTAACCCCGCGATAGGATTTGAAGAACCCCTCGGCATGGTCATTAATGACCGTAGAGAACCAGGAGTTGCTAATGGATCTCCATACGATGTTGGTCTAATTTTTCGAGAATCTGAAAGCTCTGAAAATCCAGATCATGAATTGCCAATCCAGTCTGTCATAAGCTTTCTCCATGTCGATTTTGATAGCGATATTGCCCCCTCTAACTGGGAATTTCATGCAGGTGATTAACTCTTGGGCCAGCATAATATTGTCCTGGATATTCCTCCCGCAAAACAACCCGCTTTGTCCCTCCAAAATGATCTTGAAGAGAATTCCTGCCATTCTGGTCGCGATGACCTTGGATATGATCTTGTTGGTGAAGTTACAAAGACTGATGGGGTGAAAGTCGCGGAAGGACTCCGGGTTATCTTTTTTCGGAATAAGGATCAGATTGGCACTAGAAATAGCATTGGAGTATATAGCACCTTCAAAGAAAGCGATAGCCGCTTCGGTGATGTCCTGCTTGATAATATTCCAGCATGTGTGAAAGAATACCCCCGAAAAGCTGTCTGGACCTGGCGTACTGTGCTCGTTTAGAGCCCACACAACATCTTTAACTTCCTGGGCTGTAGGTGGGCGTTCCAACTGGGTGTTGTCGGTATCGTTAATGAGGAGGGGGATTTGGTCTAGGAATGATCTATCTTTGTGAACTGTCTCTTTGGAGAATAATTTGGAATAGAAATCCGTGGCAGCCGACTTGGATGCTCTTTTGGTCGGTAATGATGATCCCGTTGTCATCAGTTGTACGGTGAATCGATAGCTTCTGTCTGCGGCTGTTAACGCAGGCATGAAAATACTTCGAGTTTTTATCCCCCTCACTGTCCTGTTTCAACCTCGCTTTCTGCTTCCAGAAGTCAGTCTTCACTTTGATCCTGAAATTAAGCATAGCCTTGGTGAGGTTGAGGGCTCTTCTGGTCGCTAAGGAGCGATCCGTGACGACCATGGCTTCGGCTCGGGTGACATCGTCCTCTGCGACCCGAACGGCTTGAAAGATGTCCCCGTATGCTAGTTTTCTCCAATTGGACAAGGCTTTCCTCGTAGCCTTAAGCTTGTTGCTCACCCGAACTAGGGGGTTGGGGGATTCCTCACGATTCCAAGCTCCCGCAACGATGCCCAGAAATTGGGGGTGCTCGATCCAGAAGTCGAGGAATTGGAAGTTCTTTTTGGATGAATTAGTATTATTATTAATTTCAACAAGCAGCGGTACGTGGTCAGATTCTGAGGAGTTGAGATGGGACAGGTTGGTAGTGAACCCCATTCCATGCTAGAAGGCGTTCGTGAGGGCCCTGTCTAGCCTAGAGTATTGACGACGTTCACCATCCTATATGTTGCACCAGCTAAAGGCATTGACAGTGAACTGGAAGAGGCTAAATGGGCATTGAAGATGAAGTTGTTGAAGTCTTGCATGGCCGAAACTGGAGGGGGGCGACCTCCGGTTTTCTCAGCGCTGTAGGTGATCGTATTAAAGTCCCTAATGCAAAGCCAATGAGAGTTGGTGTGGTGGTAATGGATGTCGAGGAGGTCATTCCAGAGGTGTTTTTTCTCCGCAATATCGTAGCTGTCGTGGACCGCTGATAGGATGGCGCGATCTGGAAGACTTGGGTGATCAAACCAACAGGAGAGGGCCTGTCAGGAGTCCTGGATGACTCCGAATTTGACGTCCTTCGTACAGAGGATCCAAATGTCGTGTCTGCCTGCTATGGCCGATGGAAGGCCCAGGTGCAGTTAGATAGATTATAATCTTTTGGGGAGGGATTTTGGGTTCAAGAATAATAAGGATGTCGATCTTGTGGATTTTCCGCAAACTGGTTAATCTCCTTAATGTAGGTTTGTTCGCCAGACCGCGGATGTTCAAGGATAGAATGTTAAGCATTAAGGACAGTTGTGGGGGGGTTTTTTGTTCCACTTTACGGCGGATCTGGTTTGGATTATTGTGGTTTCAGTCGGTCCTTGGTTGGCATTGGCCCCGCTCAAGGTTGGTGGTCCTACCTCAGTCGAGGTGGGATGATCGTTACATGATTGCTCCGTAGGGTCCGAGGGCTGACTGACCGATTCTCCGACGGTGTCCAGGCTAGGATTCTCTGGGGGAATAATTATAGAGTCATTGGTGCTCCCTGTCAGAAGAATAGTTTGCTGGAGAGGGTAACCCGCAGCTTGGACCTGTAGTCCTCTCCAAACTTGGTATGGCCCTAGAATTGCTAGAGCTTCTACCACAGAGTCTTTGATGGTGTGTTGTTGATCTGCGTCGATGATGTCAGGTAACGGTTCTACGATTTTCGGGTTAGGGTGAATCTCGATGAGCGCGCGGTCGGCTGGGGGAGAGGCTATCTCTGATGGGGGTTCGCAGTCCTTCCGAATCTAGAGCGTCAATTGGTTGGAGAGGTTGAGAGCTTGGGTGTTGAAGGGGATCAATGCTTTGCTGGGGGTTGCACTCCTATCTGTTATGCCATAACTGGATTCGAATCGTGTGTACGAGTTCGGGCGTGGTAGGAGGGGTGGCATGGGTGTCCTCCCTTCTGTTGGCATGCTGTCTTTCCGGGGAGGTTTCTTCTTTAGTTCTGGATGAAGACGACGGCAGTGCTTTAGGAGGTGACCTCTTAAATGGCAATAGTTACAGAACATAATGTGGTTGTCGTAGAGGATTTGTTTGGTGTGGGTCTGGTTGCCCAGATCGATTATGATAAAATTGGGTAGTTCAGATGTGAGGTCGAGTTCCACACAGATTTTGGCATAGTGAGCCTTAGTGAGGTTACTGGTCTCAGGTGCTGAGGCCACATACGTGCCGAAGGAGTTGGCAATACGCCTGAGAGCCGCTGGGATAAAGCAAATGAGGGGCAGATTAGGTAGGGTGACCCAGGTGGTGACCTTCACTGAGTCTTCTGTGGTGCTAAAGCCTGCTGAGCACTTGATGATCTTCATCTAGTGGGAATCAATCTTGCAAGTGCCCTTGGACCCGACTGTCCTATGGTCTAAATCGGATGATAGGTGAAGAAGAATATAGTTTGGGATCAAGGGGAGCCACGTGGTATTCTGCTGATAGTCTCCAACTAGCTATCGTCTCCTGCACCCTAGGGAGTTTGGGACAGCCAGTTGAAAATTTAAGGATAAAAGTGTGGGGGGAAGGAGGCCGATAGTGAGGACAATTCCAAGTCGGAAGAAAGAAACCGAGGGCACCGGGACTCCTGAGAGTACACAATGTCCGGGAAATTGATGTCAGGGAAAAGGGGACCCTTCGCTAATGCTAGATCCGGGCAGCAGCCTGGCGGCGTAGGTAGGCGGAGAGACACCGGACAATGAAGGAAGCTGGGAGGCTTCGTAAGGAGGGGGAGTAGCATTCGAGGATGGGATCTGCTCGGGACGGGGGATGAGGGCGGAGGGGTCGACCTGGGGAGGCTCCCTGGGGGGGTCGGCCGGGGGAATACTCCCAGAGGAGGAGAGGGACGGGTTGGGACCCGCCCCTCCCACAGTGGGCGGCACCTCTGGCGATCCAATGGCAACCGAAAGAGGAAGAGGATGGGCGGCCGAGACCACCACTGTCGGGTCCCCTGGCCCGGACACGCTCGAGGCGGGAGGGACCGCGGGAGGAGCCGGGATACAGCCCGCGGGAGCCAAGGAGGCGGGGGGGGTCTGAATAGAGGACGCTGGAGTACTGGAGCTGGGGGCCTCAGGGGGCGCCAGGGGCTGGTGGGTCGACGTAGGATGCAGCAGAAAGGATGGGGAGGGTGATAGCCAGGATGGAGAGTAGGGGGTGTTTGAAGGGGCAGCAAAGGGCTCAAGGGGGGCAACATAGGGAGAATTAGCGAAGAGAGGAGAATTAGCATAGAGCTCGTGGATATGGAGGGGCCTGCCTGAATGTGAGGTGATGGGGGAAGAAGGAATACGCATGGAAGGGATAATACGCCGAGCAGCTGGATGGAGGCACGTGGGAGCGCGGGACCACGTGGGGCCCAGGGAGCTGCTCAGCGTTAAAGCCCGAAGAATCTCCTCCCAATGCACAGTAAAAGTGGGGTGGAACCCACCCGGAGTAGCCGCGTAAACTGGCGCTGTATGCGTATAAAGGGGAGAAAGAAGTGGGGGCCCCTCGAATGGATAGTTGCTAGCAGTGTATTCGAAGGGCCAAGCGGAGGGAAGCCCGAGACATGAACCGCAGGGGGGCTACTAAACCGAAGGGGGAAAACTGAACCGTTCGAAAATTGAATGGGGGGAGGGTGGCAGGAGAGGGCCGAACCCCTGAGATCTCCCAGCCCAGTGGGATGCAGCCAGGGAACCTCCGAGAGCGGTGCAGGGGTCACACTGGGGCGAGACGAGGGGAAGTACAAGCCTGAAGGGGTAGGATAGGGCGGGTGATGGAGGGAATGGAGGAAGGGGGAGCCGGGGTCCCCGGGGCGAGGTGACGGAGAAAGAGGAAGGGTGGGGCCAGGCCTGCACTAAGCTGGGGATGGGACCAGGCTGCCGAAAGAGGTGGGAAGGATAGGTGCAGGGAGAAAAGATGGAGGAAGAGGAGGGATTGGCGGGAGAAGACGAGGAGGAAGGAGGGAGGCCGACCAGGGACAAGCAGTTGGCTGGCCAGGGATGCGCCATCGTGTCACGTCCCGCTCCCGTAGGAGCGATCGTCCTCGCTAAAGGCGTGATGCCACACGAACCTAGATTGCGCTCGTGCAAGGCAGTTTCATAACGGCCGATTACAACGGCGGCAACGGGGTCATCACACAGAAGTCCCAAGCAAAAATATTGAACATGCAGCAGAAAATTTAAAGGCAAAACACAAGTTATTCAAAACAACTCTTTATTGATATTGAACAATATATTACAATGGGCGCAAGGCCTTGATTACAAGTCTCTCGTACTCACTTTTCTCTATTATACAAGTCACTCTGCTCTCTCTTCTCTTCTCTCGATTACAATGCTTGAGTCAGCGGAAGCTTCGGAAGGCAATGTCCATACATTATGTCCTGTATAAGTCTTGAGTCCACGCGATCGCACGCTTCGAGTCGCCAAGGAACTCCGTGCCTCGACGCATCCAAGCGAGCTCTGCACCACGAGCTTCTACCTGTGCCTGCACATAGAAACTGTGTGGGTGTCAGTACTCAACTGTACTGGTGGAGTGAGCTCCTCGTCCCACTCATACAAAACTGACACGTTCATTTACTTTGTGTAGCTTACAATTCCCTTTTTGATTGTCTTGCTAGTCTTGCCTTAGGGTCAATTTTAAGACTTGACGTCTAACCAACTCGTTATGCGATGACATAGTCGTGCAATCATGCAACGTGTATTTCGATCGAGGCAGTGGCATCATCGCCTAGGTACTTGACCAAACTTCAACTCGGGACGGCAGGGTCGTGCCATACTCTATTCGTGACTTCAACTTATTCGAAATAGCGCTTTAGCCGAGGAGCAACTCATGCAAACTCGGCCGTACCAAGACTTTCATTTAAACTCAAGTGCCTCTAGACCAATTCTCGTGCTAGCGATTGATGTTAAGGGACGACTCGTGCAGGTCGTGCCTAATGACTCCCTGA